>MUAA02000065.1:600000-960618 GCA_014180765.2 Marchantia paleacea
CTAGCCCTAGTCTAACTAAATATAGTTAAACTAACCAGAGTTACTCAAGACCTGAGTTAACTCTTAACAATCTCCCCTTTGACTCATGTCTTGGGGTCTCTAACTCTTGTTATCCATATACATACTCCGCAGGAAGTCCTAGAAGGAAACCTGAAGCATAGGTCCTCCTGTAAACAAGGATTAACTAGAATTAAGCCGTAGGCTAACTAGGAAGGAGTAAAGCATATACAAGAATCAAACAATTGCTAGAGTAACTCTACTAGTGCTCCTTGTGCAAAACCTGCATAGTAGCACAATGCCTCCTGAAACTCTCTAAAGGAATAACTTTGGTCAAAGCATCAGCTGGATTGAGTTTAGAACCAATCTTGACTTGCTCAACCTTCCTATAAGAAACAACATCTCTGATAAAGTGATATCTAATGTCGATGTGCTTCACCTTGCTATCCATCACTTGATTTGCTGCAAGATGTAAGTCACTCTCACTATCACAATGGAGATTTACAACATCATGTTTGAATCCCATCTCAGTGATAAGTCTATTCAACCAAATAGCCTCCTTTTCTACTTCCGCTCCTGCTATATATTCGGCTTCCATAGTTGACTGAGTTATGCTCTTCTGCAAGGCAACTAACGCATCCACCTCCAAGTGTAAACACATACCCAGTTGTAGACTTCCTCTTATCCAGATCTTGTCCATAGTCAACATCAATGTAACCCAACAAGGATTTGGCATTGTTCAATAAACCATCAAACAAAAGACCATAATCCTTAGTACTCTTGAGGTACCTGAGAATCCACTTCACAGCTTCCCAATGCACCTTCCTTGGATTTGACATGTACCTGCTCACCTTTCCATAGCTAGAGCAATATCAAGTCTAGTGCATACCATAAAAAACATGAGGCTGCCCACTACCTTGTCATAGGGAATTGACGACATCTTTTTTCTCTCAGTTGCATCAATTGGACATTGAGCTGCTGAGAGCTTAAAATGTACCGCTAAAGGAGTCCAAACTCCTTTAGAGTCTGCCATGTTAAACCTGTCAAGCACACGCTAAATGTACTTATCCTGACTTAACCATAACTTCCTCCTCTTCAAATCCATGTGAACATCCATACCCAATATCCTCTTGGACTTACCCAAATTCTTCATCTTGAATGCAGATTTCAATTGCCTCTTGCATCTATCGACGTCAGATTGTTCCTTTGCCAAAATAAGCATGTCATCCACATGAAGTACTAGAATAATGAGGTTAAAGAGCTCATTATTCACCTTCTTCATGTAAACACATGGATCAAACACACTCCGTGAAAATCCTTGTGCTTTCATGAACTCATCAAACCTTGCATTCCATTGCCTATGAGCTTGCTTCAATAAATATAGAGATTTGAGCAATCTACAAACTAACTTCTCATGATCTTTCTTCTCATAGCCAGTAGATTGTCTCATGTAGATTTCTTCCTCCAAAGTTCCATATAGAAAAGCCGTGACAATATCCATCTGATCCATAACTAGACCAAATATTGCAACAAGTGCACATACCAGACGAATTGTAGCATACTTTGCTACATGTGAGAAGACTTCGTTGTAGTCCACATCTTTCTCTTGTGTGAAGCCCTTAGCCACCAACCTGGCTTTGAAGATCTTCTTATCTTCATCTGCTGGATTATTCTTCAACTTGTACACCCACTTGCTATCAACCAAAGGTTGACCCTTCGGAAGCTCCACCAGCTCCTAAGTCTTGTTTTCAACAAGCAATTGCATCTCACGCCACATAGCATTGTCCCACTCAAGCTTATTGATAGAGGCTTGAGCTTCTCTATATGAACAAGGTTCTTCTTCTTCCATCATCATTCTCATATTTAATTTCATGATCCTCAAGAATAGATGAATCAGCCCATGTTCAATACCTTTCATGAGCTATACTAATCCGATTTGATGATCTCCTAGTAGATGGTCATGGTTGATCTCCATCGTTTCATGATGTGTCTTGAGGCTCAGCAACGACAACTTGCTCCTCCAATTCCTGTTGTTCAAGAATTTGCTCCATCTGTTCTGGAGCTTCTCCTTGTGGCACATCATTAAACCCATAATGATCAATCTCCCCTTCAACAACATCCGTGAGTGGAGATTTGCCCTTGTCAGTTTGGGGAGCCTGAGATATCTCCCCCTCTTTCAATGATCTGGGCTCATCAAAAGAATCCCTACTGACAATCACCTTACAAGCTACAAGATCCCATAGCCTATAACCTTTCACACCACTTGCATATCCAAGAAAACGACACTTCTTGGATGTATGATCCAACTTGGTCCTATTCTACTTAGGTATAAGAGGATAAGCTGTACAACCAAAAATTCTCAAACGACTATAATCAGCCCTCCGTTTGTGCCTCAATTCAAACGGTGTCAAGAAATCAATTGCACTTGAAGGAGACAGATTTAAAAACTACACTAAGGTATTTACAGATTTAGCCCATAATTCATATGGTAAACTTGATTGGCTCAACATACTACGCATCTTCTCCAATATTTTTGGTTGAGCCTATCAGAAACAGTATTTTGTTGCGGATTATAAACCATGGTGAGATGACGAGTGATCCCCTCCTCTTTGCAGTAACTTCTAAACTCCTCTGAAGTATACTCCCCATTATCCGAACGTAGATATCTCACCTTGTGACCAGTCTGAGTTTCAACTTGGGCTCTCCAACTTTTGAAAGTTGCAAAGACTTCAGACTTTTGTGTGAGAAAGTAGACCCACAAAATCTTGAGTAATCATCAATAAACAATACATAGTACCACTTTCCAGAATGTGAGGCTTTAGAATACACGTCACTATGTACATACTCAAGTAACTCTTTGGAACTATGAGTTCCAACACCAAAGGCTTTTCTATGTTGCTTGCCCATAACACAATGCTCACAAAATTCCATGTCAAGTTTATCTAAACCAGGTAACAAGCCCCTATCACGAAGGAAGGTCAAGTATCTATTACTCATGTGTCCCATTCTAGAATGCCAAACATGAGCCATCTCAGGCCGAGATCTGGATCTCTACTACATACAGATTTCTATGTTTGTGTCCTCTTAAGATAATCTTATCACCTACTCTCACCTCAAGTACTTCTTGTTTAGAACTCCACTCAAGGCCTTTTGAATCTAACATTCCAAGAGAGATAAGATTTTTTCTCATTTTAGGTATAAACTTGACGTGAGTCAATGTACGTTTGACTCTATCAAACATGTGAATCTGGACAGATCCAACACCTTCAATCCTACAGGGTTGATCATTTTTCATAAGAACTAAACCGTTTGATATTGAGAAAGTATGAAAAAAACTCTCTAATATAACAAATGTGATAAGAACAAGCACTTTCTAGAATCCATATATCACCAACGCCCTTTGGTGAGTTGCATAGGGCATACCTCTAGCTTCATAGTCCATCTTCGAGCAAGTCATCCTCCTCATCAAAATCTTGAGCCATATTGGCCAAAGGAGGATCATTAGACTTGGTCTTCACACGACAGTTCTTCTTAAAGTGACCACTCTTGCCACATTTCCAACAGACCACCGTCTTTCTGTCTTGGGATTTATCTCTAGACATGGATCTACCTTTAGATCCAAACTTCTTCCCATCCTTCTCATTCCTTGATTGTGACCGTCTACGGGTCACATTCAAAGTGCCGTACCAGATGAAGAGGATGGAGTAGAGGGCATCATCATCTTCTGCTATAGGTCATCAGTCAAAGGAGCACTTACAACTTGTAAGTGATCGTTTGTCTATCATGATGGAGCAACACTCATGATAATGACTGATATGAAGCAGGTAATGAACTTAACAAATGAAGGGTCTTCCTCTCATCAGTTATCTCCTCTCCAAGATTCTGAAGATCAATAACAAGATCACCAAAGGCATCAATGTGATCTTGTATCTTCGTACCTGAATCTTTCATCTTGAAACTCATCTGCTTCAAGGAGGTGTACAACCTGTTTGATAACTCTTTGCGATGAAACTGTCGCTGAAGAGCCTCAAACAATAATGTACAATTGTCATACTCATCAACTTGCTTCAGAAATGAAGGTTGCAGATGTAGTATAACAATACTCATTGCTTGCTCCTCAAGGTCCTTCTAGTCTTCATCATTGAAAGTAGAGGGTTTAGACCTCAATGACTTGCCTAAACCGGAAATCTTCAACTTGCCTTTGACTTGCCTTTCCCACATAAGATAGTCACCACGCCCATCATATTTGCTAATGTCAAATCCAGCTCCTCTTGTCTTCATGACTGCCATCTTGCTCCGTCTAGCCCCTGAACTCATCCCTTGTGTTGTTTGGTCATAAAATGGAACCTCCAAACTTGACTTCTTTCCAATCATATGAGAAAAAAAAAAAAAAATTTCTCTACGTAAAAATCCGTAAACCACAAGAGATATTGCTGCTCTCAAGCCCTCAAACACACCGTCCCACCTCCAATCCACTCCGACGCAAACGAAGCAAGGGCAGAAAAAATAAAGGAGCAAAAGAAACGCACTCTCGACCAAGAATAAGCGCCCGTTCACCAAGACACACGAAAAAGATCACACCAATCTCTGCTATACTCCTTACCAAGCCTTGAGCCGGAAGCGGAGGAACCCATCTTTATCCTTCGTCACATGCATACTTGAAGCTAACAGCCTCTCTTTGCCCAAATTCGAAGTACGGCCTCACGCATGCCTCACTGCCAACCCAGATGCGCAACTGCAAACACAGAGCTAAGCTTTAAGCGCGACCGATGAGATACACAATAGCTGGCAGACACAAAATCAGAGGAGAGGACTCGTGAAAGCAAGAAAGAAAGAAGAAGATGATGGATTACATAGCCGCGCAAGAGCGATTGGGTGAAGGGCACAGACGCGATGAAGGGGCGTGCACATCTAGAGTGGGACGGCATATAGTAAGGCGAAACCCAACGAAAAGGATGTTACTCTACAACACAACATAACGCAACACATCACAACAGACTGTAGTCACTAGACATCATTGGAATGGAATGGGGAACTGAGCCACTTCCAGCAGCAAACTAATATGAGGACGAAGCTAAAAACACCACGATTGAGGTGGGACGAAGCCATGGGATCAACAATGTGGCCACCAAGAGGACGCAATGATTGTCTATGCATAAATGTGCATGCCTTGGAATGCAGATGGGAATCTACATAAGACAATGGATCGATCTCCCTCTCTTGCTTCCTTCCTTTCTTCCTTCGCCAGTGTCCACGACAGTTTCAGTTCTCAGTTCTCATCTCAGTTTTTAATCCCTTGCTCGCCGGCCTGCCTCGCACAACCCATCCCCGCTACTTGACTCGACTCTCATGTTTGCTCGCTTGATTGGGGGCGTTCGATGCTTTCTCTAATGCGGTGGTCTTATGCGTACTTTGGGGGCTCATCTTCCATCGCTCTCTTGCGTGCGTACGGCCGGCCCAAATACACTCCCACATCCCAGACGCAAAGCTAATCAAGAAAGCCTCCTCTTCCACCACCACCGTCCATTCCCTCACGTAATCTTGGATCTGCCCAAGATCACAATCAAAACTCCATCTCCTCACCTCACAAAAAATCATGATCCGCTCCCCAAGAGCTCGTCCACCCTTCTCAAAGGGCAGAATCAATTACTTAGCCCTACCAATGCCCACTCTTCGAATAAACAGCCTCTAAATGCCATCACATCAGCCAGAATTAAACAACCATCACATCGAGTCCAAAAACAGAAATGCGCTCTTTATACCCGGATCTGCCACAGATCACGAACTCTGCGAGCGCTCCCGTCTCCTCGATAGCCATGATTTGGAGCTTGTTCTCGGCTCGATCTGCTCCTCCCTCATAGCCAAAGGAAAGAACGAGTGCAAACAGCAGCGTCGGAATGAAAGATAGCCAGACCGGTCAACTCCAAGCACTCTGATACCAATTGGTGGTCCGAATCAAGAATACACAAAGAAAAACACATGCAATCAAGAGTCGATACAAGAAATACGTGGTTCACCTCACTGAGGCTACGGCCACAGAACACACAGAGTCACTTCACGAATAATTTAATTGTGTCACAGAGAGCTTCTGCCAACCCTCTTATATAGTAGTACCAGCCATAGCCCTAGTCTAACTAAATATAGTCAAACTAACTAGAGTTATTGAAGACCTGAGTTAACTCCTAACAGTTATTTTATGATTAAAAATAAATAAATAAAAGATTCTAAAATTTTTTATTCCTTAATTTTTAAAGGTCATAATGTTTGAAACAATGAGGATCATTTGAGTAAATTTTTTTATTAATTTTTAAGACTATAGATTAAATAATATGATTAAAAATTCCATGAAAAAAATTATATGATGGACTCAAAGATTGCATAAATTTTTTTAAAACTAATTGATTGATTTGAAATAAAATAGTGAAAATTTAGATATTATATTTTATGAAAAAATAATTTTTTCTTATCAAAAAAACAAGCATGTAGATCATGGTACAACCTTATAATTCTAGAATCAAATTAGGATTAATGTGATGAAATTTGCTAACTATATACTAAAATCAATATTAAGTTTTCACTAAGATTTGTAAAAATTCATTAATTATTATCTTGTTACATCTTTAATAATTATTTTTTCTCAAAATTATAATAATAATTTAAATTTTTATAATTATAATTATTATTTTATATGTAAAAATTAATTAATTTATAATTAAATATAAAAAATTATAAAAAGTGTTGTATATTGAATTTGTATATATACTTGTGTGGAAGTCCAAATTGATTCATCTATTTGTGATGATTTGAAGCCATAGATGTTGATAATCAATTTCACTAATGGTTGTTACCAATCTTGATTAGCTATAATTAGTTTTATCAAATCTTAGATTTGTTACTAGATCTTTAAATCACAAAATAGTGATATGCATGATCCAAAAAATGAAAGATAAACTTTGACTTGTATGGATATATGTCCGCGTGACTACCATAGATTGGTGGATTGGATATGGTGCTAGATATCTTTTAGGAATTGGTTAGAATTACATATCAAAGCATGCAGCCTACACATATAACCATGTGGCATAGATTGAATTTCAAATTATACTAGTTATATAATATATAAAAAAAATGAGAGATCTTGAGAATGATCTCATTTGGAAAGACATTTTGAAGTCCTTACCTTCAATATTACAATGAGAGACAAATCATAGCTTTGATCATGATCATGTGCATTTTCTTATCCAAATATCATATTTGAACCAAATTTTTGTCTTGATACAATGTTGGTTTTGGAAGAATATTTAATTACATGCATGATATGAAAATAACAAGTAAAGATGAGGAGATATTATGCAATAATGAAGTACATTAATGGGAAGAATGAAATCCAATTACTTCAAAAATGTATGATACTTCACGTGTTGTGATTGTCTCTTTATGATCATCTAGCTTTTACTCACCCTTGAAAAATTCAGGATAAATAATCAACTGGCAACACTCATTCTTTCATTATTTTTCCTACATGACAATTGTAGTTATAGTTATATAAATTGTTGGTTGTGAATATGATTCTCATTGATGAAGATGTATGCAATCAAGATTCGAGTAAAGACTGACATTGATCGATTGAAACCCTACACATCATATTACTCAAATATAAAATTCATTGTTTGAGTATTATAAGTATTTTAATATATATATATACATAATGATATAAATATGAATTTTAGGATAAAATAATGATATAATATATCATGTTTTTATCAAAACACATCAACATTTCAAAATCAACACAAGTGTATCATAAAAATCATTTTCATTAATCATTCCACATTAACCTTCCATTACATATCATAGCCAACAATAAAAATACATAACCAAATATACTAAATGATTCTATAAGAAAATCAAGTTTTAAGACCACTTTACCATAGCCATCCATTTTCAAAGCAACTCACAATAAAATGTGTCTAGAGTTCCAATTCATTATGTAGTATTTAAGCCTTTCGTATCTTCAAGGTGTTATTAGTTTTAACATCAATTTTAATGTAAATAACATAATTTTTTTTAATTTTTTTTATCTCTCCTACATATTTCATGATGATATTCATAAATGGCTGAATGTTTTAAAAAAAAATTTATGGCCATACAAGTCATTATTAGGACTAAAATATTTTTGAAATTATTTTTTTTGTGTAGTTGTTGTTACATAAATCATGTCAAATTATTCTCTAACTTTCTAGACATGAAACAAAGTACTATTGCTACAAAGCTTCTTTTGAAGTCATTGTGTATAATAGTTCTAGTTAATTGACTATAATCTCTTATATAACTTCATACAAGCAAATGAATCAATAAAATAAAAAATGAATGTTTTATTTTATTCTAAATTGCTTCAAAATGAAGAAAATTTGAAGATATTTCATTTTGATAAATTTACATACATCATCTTATACAATATTTTCAAAATTCTTTTAAAATGTTTAATTTTGTTACTCAAAGGTGATATATATGCACCTTCAAATTTTTATATTTTTATATAATTTTTTTCCGAAAATAATAAATAAGAATAAAGAAATATTATTTAAAAAATATTTATCTTATGAATTAAGTCAATCAAATCACTTGCAAAACTTAAACTTTGTAAACTTTGTTCAATTTATCTCTATTGAGGATTAATATTATTTAATTCTTATTTTTTAAGTAAAAAACATATGCATAATTTACTTTTACTGGTTTATTTTCATATGAAAAAATTTAAATCATTATTCGATTTATATATGTTATTTTAATTCTTAAAATATTATTTGTATTATAATTATTGAAATTAATTTTATTATCACAACTAGAATAAAATTTTGTAATTTGAAATATATATTTATTTGAAAAAAACTTCTTTTAAGTTTTCGTTCAAATATTATTAATTTTTTTATTTTATGAACTGAATATTTTGCTTTTCATAGGTTAGAAAACTTTACAAATATTTATTTCTGATCATTTGAATCTGATTTTGAATTTAAGTGAAAAGTATTTTTTCCTTTTATATAATTTTTATGAATGATTATATTCATTTAAAAAAAATTTCAATTTAATTCATAATAAATATCATATTAAATTTTTGAAATAAAATTTATATACATGATCTCAAGAAGTTAGTTTATTCTAAATTTTTTTTGAGATACAGAAATATTATATTTTATCAAAAGAATTCAAATTAAATTTTGAAAGTTTTTTTTGAAATTTTATTATTCATTTATTCATATCTTTTTATAACCAAGTTCTTTCTTACGATTTTTATTATCAAATATTTCAAATGATTCATCAGTCATAAATATATTTCTCTTACATAAAGAGTGCAATGATTCAAATTTTTTAAAATTATTTAAGTTTATTTTATTTTTTTACTTCACTCTTATTTTTTTGATTTTATATTAAATTAAAGGAAAAAAATTTAAAAATTTAAAATGAATGTTTCAGTTGTGATTATGTTTCAGAACTTCCTGAGAGCTTAAAAAAAATTTTCAAAAATCTGTCCTACATTCATTCATGAAGGTATGACTTATGAATGTAATAACAAATTTCCATGGAAGTAATGCTACTTATATCATGTTTTGTACTGTGAAAAAGTTATAAAAAAATCTGGAAATTTAATATTATTGATACAAGGATCTCTACTTTGTGTTCATATTTAAAGTTAATATATTCATTCTTATATTTATAATTTTTATAAGTGAAGATATCATATAATTTTGAAAGATTTTGAACAAATATTTTTAGAACTATAAGACAAATATAAATATAATTACAACAATATCTCAACATATTAATATTTTATTAAAATTTATATTTAATAATACTTTTAATTAAATATAAATAATTTTGAGATCATTTTTTAAATTAAATTTTTGTTTGTTATTAAATAAAATCTATTTTTTTCACATGTATGCATAGCAAATCTATACATGTGACTATGAATATTAACAGCCAAATCATATATATTATGATGATATTTGATGACAAATTACTGACTTTTGTATGGGAATACATAGGTCAATAATATTTTTATCTTTTGTCTTTCATCTTAATTTCTACCATACGAATGACATTTTAATCATGTGCAAAAGTAATGAATTATTGTTGAATAAAATATCAACTATTTTGAATCTATGATGAAACTTTAGATTCCTCATCTACAAAACAAATTTTGAAGAATTAATAAATTTAATGACAAAACATGTCTTGTATGTATTCAATGTTTAGAAGAGAAAGATAATGTCCAAGAATAGTTTTTTATTTTTGAATTTAAAAATAAAAAATAATTGATAATTAAACATTTGATTAGAAAATTTTTCCAATTTACTTTGAATTTATAAAAAGCTATCTCACTCAACCAAAGAACAAGCTACATGAATCACAAGGTTTGATAATGGATGTGTTTGGTACTCATAAGTGCTAAATGAAGAGAAAGAGGCTGCTATTCTGACTTTCAATCACCGTTTGCATTAGTTACTCCTTTGTAAAAGATCTTTCTAAGCAATCTTTTCATATCTTAATTATAGTTCAAAGTTTCAACAATATGTGAAAGATTTTATTATCAATAAAATTTTGATAGGAGAGTTTCTTATCAAACCTTTGTTTTATATTCTCAATATTCATTTGGATCAAGGGAGAATGTTCAGAACTTTCATAAGTGGTCATAAAAGAGCTCATAAAGTCAATCACTCTTTCACTCATTGAGATTAGGACTAACTTTGATTCCAGAAGTTTAGTTTCTTGCATAGTAAAAAAATCTGCAATGAATGATTTCACTATTAAGATCTTTTTCATCTACTACAGGCAATGTTAACATGAACAAGGTATTATTAATTATGGGGTGATATGCCACATGTTCAGGAAAAATAAACCTCCACCTCTCGTCAGGTGTGTAGTATTGTATATCAAACAATCTATATCATCAAATTGATTGTTTGATATACAATAATTTGATCCTTACAGATTTGGCTGGCAAGCAAATTGATCAAGTCATTCCGGACAAGAATATGAGTACTCTTTATCTTCGTACGTATCCATTAAGGTAGACTCTAGGCTTCTAATCCAATTGGTAGGAAAAGAAGAAAAGACGTGATCTCATGTCATACCTTCGAGGGTAGCACATCTCTCATCTGTCGTAACAATACGTGTAAAGAAAATGATCCCATCCAAGTCCTTCGCATACATTTGAAATCAAAAATCGAGAATATAAAAAAGGTGCCAAAAGTGTCCAACTAGCCAAAAAGTTATAGATGTCGTCTCTTCCATCATCGATAATAATCGTAGCACTCCACACAAAATCGACAAAGATAATTGTCTTCGTGTCTAATCTCTTGTCACATACTTGAAGGTCCAATGATATCATAAAAAATGTTCATGATTTCTCTAAAAAAACGTGTTGAGTTTGATATGAATATATACATAATGGTCTATGGTTTCATATATGCATCCTACTTTAATGATGCTGACATGCTAGTTCTAGTTCTAAAATCTATCGGCTTGCTTAGAGTAGTCCATGACATCTGATGGCCAGCCTCATCCGCTCACCAGTCAAATAACTCACAAGATGACGCATCAGACTTTGACAAGGCCACCCATTTGTGGCTCTTCGTTACACAAAGAGAGTACATAACTTCAGTAATGATGAACCTTCAGAGTGATTTAAGCATACATGCAAGCGACTACCCTTACCATCATCTATTCCGATAAATATGAGTTTATTTGAGTAAGGATGTTATGCATGAAGGGAACAGCAAGCTCCTAACTTCATGCATCTTCCCTCATACTCAACTTTTGCATGTCATCAGACATGCAAAAGTTGAGTAAGAGGGTTATCCAAATCTGTCTAAAATTTTTTTTAGACAGATTTGGCGCACTCTACATTCTCTCCTAGTACATCCGACCATTCCTTGTACCACTAGTGCTCCTTTACACTCTTGCTCCCGCAAGAATGAAGGCTCGTGGATCTTGCCTCGATCATGCATCAGAGTTTTTCGATTTGCATCAACTACCTTTTCTACAGTTGATGCTTCTTCGGATGTTCCTTTAGTATGAAGACCTTTTGACCTTGATAGTCAGTAAATTTTAAGGTGATGTAGGACATATTTCCCATTGTGATGCTATTGGGCCAAGCCCCATCTTACCCTTTTGGTTTCATTGAGGGGTCTTTCCATCATTTTTATTATATTACTTGGTTACTCGACACTTCTAGATTCTGCTTTTCGTCCCATAGGATCTGACTCAACTGCACTTGGTTCCAAACGAGATATAGACGCACAGGAGGAGATGAGAGGAGATGGAGTGACACCACAACAATATTTGTGTCCTCGTTACATCTCTACCTAAAGTCCACCGCGCTAGCCACGTAATGCTCTAGTGAAAGGAACTCCCACCCAATCGTTTAGTTCCTTGTGGACTGACTAGTGACTCCGATTCCCATGCCTTCTCAAGTGACAGAATTAGCTATTTGTGTTGGCCAGGCCAGATCTTCAGCTGAACAAAGTAGGAGCCGCGGTGACCAGACCATGGAAGACCATGGAAGAATATATGTTCCGAACCTTAATGATGATGATACATGCAACTAAACTTGGTCAATGGTGCCTGATGGGCTTCAAGTAGGAAACCAATATAGAAAGGGTCTTTATATGTCACCAATGATTTGAAAATTTTGAGTGCAGTTACAAATTAGAACACACGCAACTAAAGAGGAAGAAAACCCGTCAATGAGAAGATCAAAATTAACGCATTAAATGTGGAGGATTGAGAAAAACAAGGCAAATATCAAGCACAGGTCCACATGAAACATAGAGTTCCAGCAAGATACCAAAGGTGCAGGAATTCCTTTGGAATGCCGGTGTCGCATGGACAAAGCTTTACTCTGAGAACGCCTGAGCGTCTGGCTGTAGAAGAACTCTCCTTGTCCTCGTGTGAACTGACAATCACCCTCTCTTTCATCTCCTCATCTCTCCATGCCCAACTCGTTACATCCGGTAAACTCCAGCGGAAGAGGATCGTTGTAACCAACGATTGAACCGTTAACTCTTAGCCAAACTTCGCATAAAAGTACTTTGCAACCATTCATAACTCTCGGGAAAGTTTCACATGCTCTTCAATTCTAGATCTCTCGTTACAAATGTCGAACTATACCCTATGTCACAAGGTAATATGCAGACCCTTGCACACTAAAACCACTATAAACTCCAATCCTTTGATCCAATTGTACTCAAATTTCGCAAGAAAACGACTTATCATCCAAGCTTCAACTCTGTTAAGTTTTATTGACCAATCTTATTGATAGCATGAGTAATGATCGTCGAACTAAATCTGTAACGATGCATTGCAATCCTCGCAATTGGCGTGTACATAAATTTCAAACTACTGCTTTGCACTCAAAACTCAACCAATCGAGCTGAAATTTTGATCAAATTCGCAAATTCGAGTTGTAAACTCTGTGTCTATTGAATCCGATCTGTCAAAGCCTTCATAGAACGCTCAGAATTCACTCAAACTCTCCCATCGGTCCAAATTTCACTCTCCCACTTCAAATCACCACACCGGAGTGTCAACTTGCTCAATTGCCTTCATTCTTGAGCCAAAATCCTAGCTCTCCTCGTCAGCTCTCCAACCATATCCTTCAATCTTGAAAAACTCCCTTCGAAGGCTCCCGAAACTCCTCAAAACCCCGAAGAACTTGTCCAAGTGCTCTCATTGGTCTAAATTTCCCAACCAATGAGAATGAAGAGTTCCATTTTGACCTCTAGTGGGCCAAATTAGCCACAACTAACTTAGAGCTTAACAACTAGCCTAAAAACACTACTTAGCCATCATATAGGTATCTGAGTTGTTGCTAATAAAGAGTCAAAATAACCACTTTCGAAACCCGGTTAAGTATAAACGGAACAACAAAAGGGACCGGGGAGTTTATAACTTGAGTATAATACTCCTCGCCAAAATTCCTAACAGTCAACTCCCTATGACTTGCCTTTGGTAGACAGTAGTGATGGACAGGGACCCATGTGTTGAAAGGCGCCACTATCGGCAAGTTTAGGTCCATAATGCAAATATCAAATCAAAACGTAGACTGTTAAGTTTCAAGTCGCGCCGTAGGAAACAATTGGCAGAATGAAAGGATCGGGGGAGTTTTTCACCACTTCCATAAAGCTATCTCCAAAGTGATACACTAACCATGCCCTAAAGTGATCACGATGTAGACACTGGATGCTTATCACAAACGGATTGGGCATCGGTATATCTGGAGGATCATACCGCCCTCTATCCATGTCCCACGTTGGCTCCACTTCTATCGGATAAGCTCCTTAGTCAGCAACGTTCTAGACCTCCCCCCTTTCCTTTCGACTCCAACCACGCTTTATATCCGATAAGGTCCAAGATGATATCCCTTGGATCCTTATCTACATCCTGGCCCTAGGATGACAATCCAACCGTGGCCTCTTAACAGCCTTACAATGAGCCGTCGGCCATCTTGACCTAAAATATCGCCAAAATATCGCCGTCATCTCAACAGCTCTGAAGATGACACATGTCATCATCTTCTCATAGTAGCCGTGTCACAACACGACACCGGAATGGAGATAACTACTTGTGGTGACTACCGTAAGTAGTTATCACAAGTATATGACTGATGTATAAGTCGTTTAAGAAACTGGTTTATATTACATCTACTCATTTGTTCTCAAGAGACACTTTACCATGGGAGATGTAGCAGACGTGGTGTTTGTTATGGCGCGAGAGGGTGGATACCTCACATGGAGAGAGCGTTGGTATGCCTTGCAGTCGACCAGGGTTAGAGCATACATGTATTTGGTTCGGGAGGACCAGGTCACTGTGGCTGATGTGGTGATTACCGATCCTACTAGAGACACAGTTTCAGAGGGGGTGATCACCCATCCTCCATGATGGACGGCGAGTGGAGCGGTAGCAGCCAAGGTCTCCAAGTATAGAGGTATGCAGAGAGGTCACCTCTTTGTTCCTCTAGCTTTGGAGTTATATGGAGCTATGGACATCGACTTCGACATGTTTGTGAGGGAGTGCACGAGAGCCTACCATACTAGGCGACATGGGGTATCACTCTCTTTAGCTTACTGTATAGCCTATTTTAGGTAACATGTTTCCATTGCTCTACACAGAGCACTAGCTGGTGCAATCCATAGGAGAGCAATCACGTTAGGTGATGATTCTTCGGATGCTCCTATTGTTTGTAGACCTTTTGACTTGGATAGTTCAGACTGTGCACTTAGGTACTGTAGGACATATTTCCCAGTTTGATACTATTGGGGTCTAGCCCCATGTTACCGGTTTGATTCCATCCTTGTGCGATTTGATGAGGTCTTCCCATCCCTTTTGTTATTATACTTTGTTTGCTCCCTTCTTGAAATATCTATCATTGGTTTAACATTGGAGTCCCCATTTTCAGTAATATTTTTTTGTACTCCATGTATTTCTCCATATCCCTATTTTATACTTTTGGCCTCCCACGCCTTTCTAAAAATTTTACTATACATATTTCAACCATATGGTCTTCAGCACCTCAAGATAAAAAAGCGGGAAATTTATTTATGTGGCAAGTGGAAGCATCTACAACAAGATGCAATATTAAAATTTCCTCACATGGTCAATAATTATGTCTCAGGCTACTAATTTTAGTATGATTGTTTGCAAACATGTGGCAAACGTCACGTAAAACGTAAGCTTACAAAATATCCAAAGGGGAACCAAGTAAAAATATAAGGTTAAGCTTACAAAATATAAGGATCACACTTGTTTTGCTAAAAACGATTTGACTCAGATTTCACCAACGATTCCGATGATTAAAATAGTGTTCTTAAAAATAAAAAGACACAGTAAAATAACAACAGGGATGGGAAGACCCCGTAAAATCGTTCAACGATGGAACCAAACAAGTAACATGGGGCTAGCCCCAATAGCATCACACTAGTAAATATGTACTAGAGCACCTAACATATCCGAAATGTGTTCATAAAAATGATGATCTGTCATGTAGCGCAGTTCATAATAACGTGCTGAAGCAACCTCGCCTGAAACAGTCATAGGAAGGGAGAGGGGAAAGGAGACGGAATGATGAAGACCTTTGAACTGAGTACCTCAGTTCAAAGTCCTTGCGAAAGTTGAAATCCCAATTTCCGAATTAAAAAAAGCCTGATCCCAGTATTCCGGATGACATGAGCGTGGATACTACTGTTTACCTTGAGAACGAAAGTGTACCAGCATTCTGAAGGCTTTCATATCTACGGTAGCCAGAGAAGCTCGTATCGCGGACACAGAGATGATGATCCGTTGTGATGTGTAACTAGCCAGGAATGGGATTATGGGAGTGAGGTGGAATGAAGACCCAAGTCAGCTGTCTGTCTCGAAGTGGGAGTAGGAGGAAAAATAAATCATGTGAAGGTTTAGGTGAACTAAACAATCAGACAAATTTATAGCTAAAAAATCCTTGTCAATGATTTCATTGACTGTTTCAAAAAGTTTCATGGACCCCATAGTGTGCAAAGTCGTTTCGAAAAGTTTTACAAGAATAAGTTCCCTCCAGTCTTAGTTTGTTGTATGTGGTCAACGAAAGATGTCGCGAGCCAAATAAAATTGTGAATGCGGAGGTGACTGTAAACGTGCAAAGAAAAATCAGGATAGACTGTTGAAATGGGGAAGAAAAGAGCAAGTGAGTTTTTTTTCCAGCCAGGAGAACGGAGGTAAAAAAGTGTCTTTGGAGCAAAAATTGGTAACATAACTTGCAATGCGAACTTGCATGTTGATCATCCAATGACATGCATATTTGTCCTTTTTTTTTGGAATGGTAAGCTTATTATCCATAGAGAAAATGACACCTATAGTATTTTTAGTTAGTTGGTACTCTCATCACCTTTGTTATCTTCCTGATTTGTGTTTGTAGATAATCCCATCCTTGAGATGTATGCTAGGAACGTGGATGGATGGTCTATCTCCTTTACATGTCTTATTACGATAAACAAGAGATGCTTTATACCCGAAGGACCAACATGAGCTCCCATCTTTTTCTTCTTTGCCCACTTATTGGACTAAAGGACTATAGTCTACCTTGATGGACCAAATGTTGAGAACTCTACACTCTCTCTTAGTGGATCTAGCCATTCTTTGGACTCCTAGGGCTCGTCACTCTTACTTTGGGAAGGATGTGCATGCTTGTGGATCTTAGCTCAATAATGCATAAGGACTTTCCGACTCGCATCAACTACATTTTCTACATGAATGAAGTTACACCTTGGTTTGGTCCATCCATATGCATCTTTATTATTCACCTTTGAGTGTGATACTATCTTAGATGCAGGAGGGATCCATATGACTCGTTTTTTATTCATTGCACGAGAGGGTGGATACTTCACATGGAGGAAACATTGGTATGCCTTACAATCTACTTGGGTTAAAGCACACATATACTTGGTTTGGGAGGACTTTGAAATTATTGTTGGAGTACCTTGTTACTATTGCAGACATTGTGGTTATGTGATAGTGTTTCGGAGGGGTTTATTATCCATCCTTCTTGATGGACGGCGAATGGAGTGACAACCGCCAAGGCAATCTCTATACTTGGAGACCAAAGTTTCCAAGTATAGGGGTATGCACAAAGGTCACCTTTTTGTTCATCTAGCTTTGTAGTTATATGGAGCTATGGACACCGACTTTGAAATATTTGTGAGAGAATGCGCAAGAGCCTACCGTACTAGATGACAAGGGGTAACATTCTCTCTTTAGCTGGTGCTCTACATAGAGCACTAGCTAATGCAATCCATAAGAGAGCAATCATGTTAGGTGATGCTTCTTCATTTGCTCATGTAATATGCAGACAGTAGTTTATATATCTTAGGTGTAGTAGGACATATTTACCATTGTGATGCTATTGGGTTCTAGCCACATGTATTCCTTTGGTTTATTCCTTGGGGCCTTGATGGGGTCTTCCCCTCCTTTTTGCTTATATGTATTTCTTTAAAAATAAAATAAAATCATGAGGAATTTTTTCTCAGTTACAGTAGTCCATCATCCGAATCACAAGAGTCGGAGTTTTGGTAAATGGTAAGAGACAATATAATAATGATGGAAGATCCCATCAAATTGTACAAGGATGGAACCAAAACAGTGACCTAGGACAAGGCCCCAATAACATCACACTGGGAAATATATCCTAGAGCACCTAAGATATCAGAACTATCTAGGTCAAACGGTGTCGTGTTGTGACACGGCTACTATGAGAAGATGATGACATGTGTCATCTTCAGAGCTGTTGAGATGACGGCGATATTTTGGCGATATTTTAGGTCAAGATGGCCGACGGCTCATTGTAAGGCTGTTAAGAGGCCACGGTTGGATTGTCATCCTAGGGCCAGGATGTAGATAAGGATCCAAGGGATATCATCTTGGACCTTATCGGATATAAAGCGTGGTTGGAGTCGAAAGGAAAGGGGGGAGGTCTAGAACGTCGCTGACTAAGGAGCTTATCCGATAGAAGTGGAGCCAACGTGGGACATGGATAGAGGGCGGTATGATCCTCCAGATATACCGATGCCCAATCCGTTTGTGATAAGCATCCGGTGTCTACATCGTGATCACTTTAGGGCATGGTTAGTGTATCACTTTGGAGATAGCTTTATGGAAGTGGTGATAAACTCCCCAGATCCTTTCATTATGCCAATTGTTTCCTACGGCGCGACTTGGGACTTAACAGTCTATGTTTTGATTTGATATTAGCATTATGGACCTAAACTTGCCGATAGTGGCGCCTTTCAACACATGGGTCCCTGTCCATCACTATTGTCTACCAAAGGCAAGTCATAGGGAGTTGATTGTTAGGAATTTTGGCGAGGAGTATTATACTCAAGTTATAAACTCCCGGTCCCTTTTGTTGTTCGTTTATACTTAACTTGGGTTTCGAGTGGTTATTTTGACTCTTTATTAGCAACAACTCGTATTATCTATATGATGGCTAAGTAGTGTTTTTAGGCTAGTTGTTAAGCTCTAAGTTAGTTGTGGCTAATTTGGCCCACTAGAGGTCAAAATGGAACTCTTCATTCTCATTGGTTGGGAAATTTAGACCAATGAGAGCACTTGGGCAAGTTCTTTGGGGTTTTGAGGAGTTTCGGGAGCCTTCGAAGGGAGTTTTTCAGGATTGAAGGATAGGGTTGGAGAGCTGACGAGGAGAGCTAGGATTTTGGCTCAAGAATGAAGGCGATTGAGCAAGTTGACACTCCGGTGTGGTGATTTGAAGTGGGAGAGTGAAATTTGGACCGATGGGAGAGTTTGAGTGAATTCTGAGAGTTCTATGAAGGCTTTGACAGATCGGATTCCATAGACACAGAGTTTACAACTTGAATTTGCGATTTGATTGAAATTTCAGCTCGATTGGTTGAGTTTTGAGTGCAAAGCAGTAGTTTGAAATTTATGTACACGATGCCTGAATTGCGGGGATTGCACAGACTATTACAGATTTAGTTCGACAATCATAACTCATGCTATCGATAAGATTGGTCAATAAAACTTGACAGAGTTGAAGCTTGGATGATAAGTCGTTTTCTTGCGAAATTTGAGTGCAATTGGATCAAAGAATTGGAGTTTATAGTGGTTTTAGTGTGCAAGGGTCTGCATATCGCCTTGTGACATAGGGTATAGTTCGACATTTGTAACGAGAGATCTAGAATTGAAGAGCATGTGAAACTTTCCCGAGAGTTATGAATAGTTGCAAAGTACTTTTATGCGAAGTTTGGCTAAGAGTTAACGGTTCAATCGTTGGTTACAACGATCGTCTTCCGCTGGAGTTTACAGGGTGCAATGAGTTGGGCATGGAGAGATGAGGAGATGAAAGAGAGGGTGATTGTCAGTTCACACGAGGACGAGGAGAGTTCTTCTGACCCAGACGCTCAGGCGTTCTCAGAGTAAAGCTTTGTCCATGCGACATAGGTGGTGAACTCGACGTGAAATCTCTGAGGTGGAGGAGCTTTCATTAGTTCTCTTGTTGCAAGTTTACAATTTCATGAGTTTCGGTTTATAGTTTAGTGTTTCAAGTTTAGAAGGTGTAGATTGCAAGATCAGATTGTCAATCAGCCTTGAGAGATAGGGTGCAAGTTCAAGTTGTTTGGGCTTGAGATACTAAATTAGTTAGAAATTGGATTTATAAGGACTCTATAGTGTTGGCATAGCGCAGAACATTGAAATTTATGATATGTCAAATGCCAATTGATGGCGAGAGTCGATCATGGGTGGGTTGGGAATTTAAGTATGGAGGGTTCTTTGTTTGCTTCATGTGTTCGGATCCCCTCCATGGCTTCTTGTGTGTGCATGCCATCTTTGCTTTGTGTGGGCCGATTCCATAGGAGTGCTCGGACTTGATCACCGGTTACCACTCTAGTGCGTCTTTGTGTATTTCTCTTGTGAGAAGTTGGAGGTGATGACCAACTCTCCCAAGAGTGCTTGCGGTGATGATAGGTTAGGTTGCCCTATCCATTAGATATAAACCACAGGGCTCTAGGTTTAGATCAGTTTTAGATAGAAACGGGAAGTTGGGTACTTGGGGAATCGGAGAGGGTCAACGATCAAGGCGGCTTTTCATCGACAATAAGTTGAGTGGCTGTTCAAGATCATAAGGACGGTTACAATGAGTGGGGAGGGGTCGAGCAAAGCAAACGAAATACCTAAGGTGCAACTTGATCCGGCAACAGCGGAGATGTTTCAAGCATTCACACTCTTCCTTCAACAACAACAATTACAAGACCGAAGGGAGAGTTTAGCCACAAGGGCGTTGCAAGCTATAGTAGGGAAGATGGATCAGTTTGATGGGAGGGATGTCTCAAAGTACTTGAGATATTACGTCAGGGAAATGGAGCTGAACCGTGTCCCAGAGAAGGAGATGATCGAGGTGTTCCGTCTTCTTTGCGGTCTTGGGAGATTAGAGATCATGTGAGATCCCTACAGGAGCAATTTGGTGAGGATTGGGAGACGTATTCTCGTGCCTTGAGAGATGAGTACTTCTTAGAAGACTCGATAGAGTCACTAAGAAGTCCTTCATGGAGTGGGTCGAAGGCCCAATAAGAAGTCTCATGCAACCGAGCTTCTTAGGGAGTTTGAGAGACAATTCTCACAATTGTCTCGATTGGGAGAAGATCACCTTGGAGTCACATAAAACGAGTTGTTTCTCCGAGCTGGCCGATGTTGAGTTGCAAGAGAATTTGGAGTTGCTTCTTGAAGACAAAAATGAGGAAGAAGGACTAACAAGTAGTTGGAAGGATGTGGAGGAGGCAGTTGGTCTCTTGGCGAAGAGAGAAAGAAGGAGAGAGAAGATTGTGACGAGGAGGCCTCTTCAAACGGCTACTTCTGTTGCCCCAACACCTGTTACTAGGCAGATTGTTCCAACTGCCAATGTCCAAGCTCCGGTTGTGAACTCAAGGAAAGAGGAATCAGCCATTGATGAGATCGTGCGTGGGATGAAGGAGCTCAAGATCAAATTTGCAATGCTAGAGGAGAAGGATAGGGGAGGGGAGAAGAAGACCCCCACCAAGCAAGCGTATGTGCAACGGTGCATATGGTGTGATAGCACTGATCATGCACGAAGAGATTGCGGGGACTTTGCACAAACATTGCAAAGTGGAGAAATTTTTTGGAAAGAAGGGAAGGTAGCCCTCAAGGACAGGGAGCAATCATCCAAACCAATTTTGGTAAAGGAGGGATGAGAAAGATTGTGGATGATTACCATAGTGCACATGCAGTGGCATCAGTTGAAGCTTTTAGCTATGGTGTTAAGGTTAGAGGAGAAGAAGAGGGGTTTGAGGGACAACTACCACTCAATGGTCTATGGTCAAGTGCTCTCGCTACAATGGAAAAGGGGAAAGTAGCTAGAGAAACTCTTTTGAGAGAAAGAAGCCAGAGATTCGTGCTAACACTGGATGGGATGATCCAAAGAGAAAAGCATGTCGGTTCATGCTTATATTGCCAAGACTCAATATGAAGCATCGGTGGAAGAAAAGCAACGGAGGGAAGAGGAAGTTTACGGTGAAGGACTCTCGCTGAAGAGGTTGGCTAGAGAACGTATCAGACCTGATACACCTCTTCCACCTGATCATGTTATGGAAGAAGTTGGTCCTTCAAGGTCCAAGGAAAGGGCCAAAGGGGTGAGAAGGAGAAGGGGAAATCACCGGCGTACAAGCTACAATCAGATATTGAAGTGGCGATCGATCTGAAGGGAGTCTTGGAGGAAAGGATTTTGAGTGCCAAGGTAGAGTTTACCTTGAGGGAGATACTTGGTATAGCCAAGAGGGAGTTTCATGATGTTATCATCGATACCATCAAGAGGAAAACGGCAGATTTCCAATGAAACCGCTCTACTTCATGCACTAGGTACAAAGGTATCAAAGGATGAAAAGGATGCATTGATGGAGTGTTGTGGGGTGAAATCTCAGAAAGTCCGTTTTGAGGAGGCCAAGGGGAAGGTGCAAGGGTGTCTAGTCACTACACCCGGCCGCATTGGGCAAGAGCGACTCTTGAAACGCTTGTAAAGCTTGGGGATCTGAAGGAACCGGTGTTGGCGTTGATTGATCATGGATCAGAAATCAATATAATGTCAAGAGAGCTCTACAAGAAGGGGAAATGGCCCATAGACACTTGAGCATGGTTGGATGATCAGGGGCAGCGAACAACACTCGAGGGGACTTATGCGGAGCATGCCCCGATGTTCCGGTGAAGGTTGGGGATGTAGTAGGTGAACAAAATTTCTTTGTCCAAGACTCTACATCATACCCATTGATTCTTGGGCAACCCCCTATATCATAGCACTCGGGATGGAGACAAGAGTGCTTGATGATGGATCAAACATATGCAATTCGCAGCCAAGATGGAAAGCGGTTGGTGCAGTTTTTAACGGTACCAGCAAATCATGAGAGGAATAAAGCGCAATTGAGAGAGGGAGCTTTCCCAAAATCTGAAGACTTTGAGGATTTTGGAGAGGTACCACTGTAGAGAGAGGATATAGTGGTACGGAGAAGAAGGTACTCTCACCTACACGAGAGAAAGATACCTATTGTATAGGGTTGGTGGGATTTTCGCGAGATGGATATGCTACATACAAGGAGGTTTTTGATTTGAAGAAATGGGAGAAGAAGGAATTGCGCAGACATGAAGAGAAACTTGCAGATCTGAAGCTTCTTGAGGAAGATGAGTGTATATCACGAGTTTATGAGGAGTTTGGGTTGGGAGATCCATTGAAGGAGATGATGGAGATTGGATTTGGCGATGAGGATAAGATAGTGGAGGTTCACTCTAGAGAGCTCTATTCCACTATCGAGGCATTCCAAGCACTTTTGAAGTTCGAGTGGAGACCAGGTATAAAAGCAGTTGATAAGAAGGTGAAACCAATCATTTGTTCCTTTACCCAATGATTCAAGGGAAAAGGTGCGACAAGCGAGTAGAGAAAGTAGCTTGAGGGATCCTAGTAAAATGGGACACAAGTTTCTTGAAATCACTTTGAAGGAGTTGAAGGTTGGATCAGATGGTTTCCTTCTTGCAAATGAGGAGATGTTTCAAAGAGATGCTTTCGGGCATGGAAAAGCATTCGCTTTTGAAGCAAAGGAGATAGGGTGTGTGGATCCTAATGTGGTAGCTCCCATGATCATTTTCACCGTGCCTCATGCCCCTTGGGACTTGAGGCCGATTCCGTACCTAGGGCCCATCTTCCAAAACTCATTGAGTTGTTGAAGGAAAAGATGAAGATGAGGATTTTGGAGCCGTCATTTGCACCATATTCAAGCCGGTGGTTTATAGTGCCAAAAAAGAATGGATCACTACGATTCATTCAAGACATGCAACCGGTGAATCAAGTGACTATCAGAAATATGGGAGTGGGACCAATTGTGGACGAGTTTGCGGAGGCATTTGCTGGAAGAGCAATCTACTCGATAGGAGATCTTTACTCCGGATATGATCAGTTTCAACTATCGGAAGGAAGCGAGGATGTTACTACAATGAGAACACCCTTAGGGTTGGTAAGGATGTATGCGTTGCCACAAGGAGCCACAAATTCAGTGGCACATATGATGAATGGGATGAATAAAGTGTTAAGGGACTTTATTCGGAGAAGACTATGCCTTTTCTAGATGATGTGCCCATCAAGGGATGTATAGAAGAGGAGAAGGATGAAACCAAGGATCAAAGGGGCTGTCGGAAGTTCGTGAAGGATCACATTGAAGATTGTGAGAGGATATTATCTCGATTGGAAGAGGTTCATCTTACATTGTCGGGGTGAAGTCTACATTTGGGGTTCGGGAGGTTGTGATTGTTGGCCATTTGTGTGGATGGTATGGCGAAAACCAGATCGGCAAGGTGGATGCTATCCAAAGAATGCTTGTGAGATCTGCACTTCCTTGAGAGAGGTGAGGCGGTTTTTAGGTCTTTGTTGTGTTCTATCACATATGGATTCCTCACTTTGCTCATATAACGGATCCGTTATATGAGTTGTTAAAGAAAAATCAGAAGTTTGTATGGGAGAATAGGCATGTAGAGGCCATGAGGAAGTTGAAGAGGTGTATGTCATCGCCTCCGGTTTTGCGAAGGATAGAATATCATGGTAACAAGCCCGGTGATATTGACGGTGGATACCAGTCCTATTGCCATAGGATGGGCTGTGGGACAAGATGATGAAGATGAAGGCAGTAGGTATGCTGTGAGATTTGGAGCCAAGGTCTTGAGTGAAAGACAACGAAGTTATCCTAAGGTGAAGAAGGAGTTGTGGGGTGTTGTTACGACTATGAAGTCGAGAGAAACTACCTGATTGGAGCACATGTGATTGTTGAGACGGATTGTTTACCATTCTTTGGGGATGATCACCAATTGCAATACACCAGATATTGCAATGTTGAGGTGGATAGCTTACATCAAGACACTTAATCCGGAGTTCAAGCATGTGGCAGGGAAGGATAACAAGGTGGCGAATATGTTGTCAAGAGCTAGATATGAGGGGAGAAGAAGAGATGATTGATGATCTGATGATGTAGGAACGGCGTTTTATTACGTGGCTCATCGGCAAGGAGTAACACAAGGTTTGGAGTTGTTTTTCGAGGATTTGTATGAGGATGAGTGGTTAGATATTGGAAAATATCTAAGTACACTTTGCTGACAGTGGTTGGAGTGATCACGAGTTCAAACATGTAAGGAGGAAAGCCTACAACTACATGTTGCGGGATGGATACCTATGGAAGAGACCAAAGCGGAAGGGTGATATGCCACAACGTGTGATTTGTGGACAAGAGGCTCAACGAGAATTGATGCGAGAGTTTCATGAAAGCTTATGGGCAGGCCATAGGGGTATATACGCCACTTTCATGAAATTGAAGGAGAGATATTGGTGGAAGAACATCTACAAAGATGTAGTGGGATTTGTGGAGACTTGTGAGGCGTGTCGGATGTATTACGGAATCCGACATCGTGATGGTTTGCATCCTACATATCCACTTGCTATCCATTACAAGTGGGTTGTGGATTTAGTGGTCATGCCAATGGGAGTAGAGGCGGATAAGTACTTTGGTGTTAGCGAGGGAGGATCTATCCAATCAAGTGGAGGGGAGAGCGCTACGGTCGAAAGCAACAGAAGGGGTTTGCAGATTTCTTTTGGAGGACGTCGTGTGTCGTTATGGATGTGTTGGGAAGATGACCGCTGATCGAGGGGAGTTGAATGCTCAAGAGGCACGTGACTTCTTTGAGAGATGTGGAGTCAAGTTGTATCTCACCACTGCTTATAACCCTGAAGGAAATGCAAAAAGTGAACGTGGTCATCCACCTATTGTCAAAGCAATTATGAAGTCATGTAGGGGGAAATTTGGACAATGGCCTCGTTTGTTACCATTTGCATTATGGGCGTCGTACAACCCATAGCTACGTGACCGGCTACATGCCAGCAGAGTTGATGCAAGGCCAAAAGCCAATTATGCCAATAGAGGAAAACATTCCCACATGGAGTGTGTTGCCTTGGGAGGATAATATGAGAGAAGATCTTTTTGGCGATACGCATTCGACAATTGGAGAGGAGAACGGAGGATGTGCAATTGGCAATGGAGAGAGGCTCAAAGAAGGCACGCCTTAGAAATAAGGACAGATTTGACAAAGCGTCATAATTTGAGACCAAAGGAGATCAAAGAAGGTGATTGGGTGTTGGTGTATGACAATAGTCTCGATAACCAACATAGCACCTTGAGGAAGTTTTCGAAGAGATGGTTTGGGCCATATGTGTGAGTCAATGTTCATGACAATGCCACTTATATTTGAGAGAGTTGGATGGCACAAAGATGAAAGTGCCTATTGGCTGGGGCAAGCGAATCAAGATCTTCAAAAGCCGGAATAAGGAGATCAACATTGGCCAACTTGAGGAGGAGTTTGACCTTTTTGGTGAAGATGAGTCATATGGGGAGGATCTATTGGGATCGAGAAGATCAGGTTGACATAATCGATGCCACGCACATTTTGGTTAACTTCTTGGTGCATACTAGGAGGATGCACGAGGTTTAGGGGTGGATGTCGTGTTGTGACGGCTTACTCTTATGAAGATGATGACATGTGTCATCTTGGCTATTGAGATGATGGCGATATTTTGGCGATATTTTAGGTCAAGATGACGGCTCATTGTAAAAGGCTGTTAAGAAGTACGGTTGGATTGTCATCCTAGGGCCGGGATGTAGATAAGGATCCAAGGGATATCATCTTGGACCTTATCGGATATAAAGCGTGGTTGGTCGAAAGGAAAGGGGGGAGGTCTAGAACGTCGTTGACTAAGGAGCTTATCCGATAGAAGTGGAGCCAACGTGGGACATGGATAGAGGCGGTATGATCCTCCGGGATATACCGATGCCCAATCCGTTTGTGATAAGCATCCGGTGTCTACATCGTGATCACTTTAGGGCATGGTTAGTGTATCACTTTGGAGATAGCTTTATGGAAGTGGTGATAAACTCCCCGGATCCTTTCATTACGCCAATTGTTTCCTCTACGGCGCGACTTGGGACTTAACGGTCTATGTTTTGATTTGATATTAGCATTATGGACCTAAACTTGCCGATAGTGGCGCCTTTCAACACATGGGTCCCTGTCCATCACTCTTGTCTACCAAAGGCAAGTCATAGGGAGTTGATTGTTAGGAATTTTGGCGAGGAGTATTATCTCAAGTTATAAACTCCCCGGCCCCTTTTGTTGTTCGTTTATACTTAACAGGTTTCGAGTGGTTATTTTGACTCTTTATTAGCAACAACTCGTATTATCTATATGATGGCTAAGTAGTGTTTTTAGGCTAGTTGTTAAGCTCTAAGTTAGTTGTGGCTAATTTGGCCCACTAGAGGTCAAAATGGAACTCTTCATTCTCATTGGTTGGGAAATTTAGACCAATGAGAGCACTTGGGCAAGTTCTTCGGGGTTTTGAGGAGTTTTCAGGAGCCTTGAAGGAGTTTTTCAGGATTGAAGGATAGGGTTGGAGAGCTGACGAGGAGAGCTAGGATTTTGGCTCAAGAATGAAGGCGATTGAGCAAGTTGACACTCCGGTGTGGTGATTTGAAGTGGGAGAGTGAAATTTGGACCGATGGGAGAGTTTGAGTGAATTCTGAGAGTTCTATGAAGGCTTTGACAGATCGGATTCCATAGACACAGAGTTTACAACTTGAATTTGCGATTTGATTGAAATTTCAGCTCGATTGGTTGAGTTTTGAGTGCAAAGCAGTAGTTTGAAATTTATGTACCACGATCTGAATTGCGGGATTGCCTGACTATTACAGATTTAGTTCGACAATCATAACTCATGCTATCGATAAGATTGGTCAATAAAACTTGACAGAGTTGAAGCTTGGATGATAAGTCGTTTTCTTGCGAAATTTGAGTGCAATTGGATCAAAGAATTGGAGTTTATAGTGGTTTTAGTGTGCAAGGGTCTGCATATCGCCTTGTGACATAGGGTATAGTTCGACATTTGTAACGAGAGATCTAGAATTGAAGAGCATGTGAAACTTCCCGAGAGTTATGAATAGTTGCAAAGTACTTTTATGCGAAGTTTGGCTAAGAGTTAACGGTTCAATCGTTGGTTACAACGATCTCTTCGCTGGAGTTTACGAGGTGCAATGAGTTGGGCATGGAGAGATGAGGAGATGAAAGAGGGGAGGAGGGAGTTCTTCTGATTGTTTGTCCATGCGACAACGGTCTACAAACAACAGAGCATCCGAAGAAGCACACCTAACATGATTGCGTCCTATAAATTGCACCAACTAGGGCTCTATATACAATAATGAAAACACGTTGCATAAAATAGGTTATAGAGTAACCTAAAAAGAGTGATACCCCTTCTGCCTAGTATGGTAAGCTCTCCGCATTCACTCACAAACATGTCAAAATCGGTGTCTTTAAATCCATATCACTCCAAAGCTAGAGTTATGGTAAATGAGCATTGCATGAAGTATCGGACCTAGTCAAGCTGGGCATATGGTTCAGCACTATTAGTGACTTACAATGAAATTTTCCGGCCGGTCCACAATCCTCACCTTCCCCTTCCTTTCATCAATCCACCCATCGGACCACCCAGCCTTCCATGACAGATCAGATCGGATCCTTGCTCTTTCTCCTGCAGCAGCAGCAGCCTGCAACCAAATTCCCGTCCGCGAGCCCAAGGCAAAACCAAAAATTTCCAGATATTTGTTGCACACAAACTGCTCGTCCGACGCCGTGTCTTACCCCTTTCACTCCAGGCCAAAATGACACACACACAGCGGGAATCCAGAATCCGGACGTTACCGGGGCATCTGAATGTTGCGACTGGAATCCACTCTGATAGTGGATACAGGGCGTACCTCAATCGGGTCCCGGCCCCCGATTCCCAAAAACCTCTCGGGGCCCACTCATACCATCCACCGCATTCCACCGTCTCTCTCCTCCTCCATCACAGATCGTCCTACCACAGTACAGAAGAAAATTCTCCTCTGAACCCTTTTCTCCCTTGCGGTTTTTACGGGCAGATGCGGCGAATCCCTTAGGCCCGTGGGTGCCCAACTCACTTCCGTTATCCGCGAGACCGACGTCCGAGTAGCCGGCTTATCAGAAGATAAAGCTAAATCACCAATGCGGCATTTGCCTGGCCCGAATAACGGCACCGTTAGCTGGGCCGTTAATTCGTAATGACCGTGTGGAACCGTAGCAGTGTGCCACGGATAATAAACAGTAAGTGCCTCTTTTAAACGTGGCGCGGACAATTTAGAGATAGGAGGATTTTTTTTGGAATCGGTGGATATTTCACTTTAACTTTGGAAATTGCCAACGGGGATATCCTTGTGTTATTTTTTTTATTTAAACTTGATTAAAGCCTGGCTGGACCTTCGAGGGGACACTCCCGCACATTGGATAAACAATTAACCGGTTTACTCCTTCGTGCCGCCTTTCGGTTTACATTGCTGCCGTTTGCATGCGAGGCATCCGCTGGCCGTCCAGTCATGTTCCTTCCTTTTTCTATCTTTTTATCAAGGCGTATTTTCGACCTCAAGTAGATTTTCTATTCTATGTTCCTTCTATTGGCTTCGGCAGCTCAGACTCTGGAGATTTTCGGTCCCTTTCGATTTTATAAATCACAATACCTTTCCCATACGGCGAAAGGATTAATGGAAGAGCCTCTTTATATTTGACAGAAGAAAATATCATGAAAGGAGCCTACACATTAGCTCAGGACCGAATATTGTTTCGTTGTGATGTTGATCCGGACGCCGTTTGGAAGAGGCCGGGCAGGCCGCAGTCGGTTAGCCGTGAGCGTGACCCGCTGACCGGCGGCCATGTGAGGGCTGGCGCGCCGTGAGTCCAGGTCATGAGCTGAGCTACGCCTAATGCCAGCAGTCAGTCTCCAACCCACGTTCACGAAGAGACAGTGACCGGGAAGTCAATGAAGGCCCAAGGAAGGAAGGAAGCGCGAGCCTAGCATGGTAGGGGGACCAGAGATACGCTGTGGGTTGGCTAGCCAGCGTCCTTCCTTCCCGTGCTTGCAGCTTCCGCAAACCAACGAGAGTCCCAGTCCCGGTCCGAGTCGCAGAGCGACCACTGCAGTCCAAAAGCCCAGTTGAGTTCAGTGCAGTCCAGGCCGTACTGGAAATAGATCCCTTATTTTGGATATGTTTCCGGTTCCCGTTGGGAATAAGACACCGTGCAGTGCTACTCATGGCATGGCCGCCCTGCCCTGCTGTGTGTAGCATTACCCTGGCGTGCTGGCTGGGCTGCTCCTCGGTGCATTTCACTTTCCTTCCATCCGGCCAATCTGATCCGTATTCCAGTTCCCGAGCTATACCTCGTCTTGCAACTGAGCTCAATCAGGAATTCTCGGAACGCTCAAACTCATAAAAAATCATTCCGAGGTATCCACCAGCTCAAGTGGCAGCTGGGAGGGAGGGAAGGGGCTCCGTTTTTCTTCTCAAATGAGTAGGAGAGGGAGTAGGCCAGAACAGTGAGAAGAAAAGTATACCGTACGTGAGTTAAGTTACCGGCCACATGCAAGGTAGGGAAGAATGGGTAGGTGCTGCTGCGAGTCCTTTGTCAGGCAGGCTATGTAACTAGATGGGGAGTGGAGTAGCTCAGCTTGAGTATATCTACTTAATATGAGGAGGAAGTTTGAACCCCAAGTCATGGAATACAGGACAGAAGGCACCAGTGGACGATCATAGGTTTGCTGTTCTCGCTTGGCATTTACACTGGAGGAGGATGCGTCGGAGGTAAGGCCATGGAAGCACCCTTCGGGTTAGCTCATTAGTTTTATACACCAGGCAGAAAAGCAGTTAACATGAGGTTATTACTGGGCAGTCCGATATTACAGCTAGAGAATGGTTTTAGGCTGAAAATCCTCGAAGTAAGAAATATATAGGAAAAAGATAGAGTTTTAGATAAGAAGATATAAAAACCATCAGACACGACAAATTCCAGCATCGTCCTGTAATAAAGCGTCTGCGTTTATTACAGGACGCTTTTAGAATTAGTTGATTGTGAGAGACGTGATTCTGGTTGTGCTCGAACAACCGGAGGTTGCGCCAGAGAATGCTATTCGATCAAGAGATAGAAAGTCTTTGTAGGACCAACAGTCTGAAAACCCGGTATAGTAGTTGCATGTATCTACCTGGAATTTCCGAGGAGACTTTGATCCTAGAATATGATAATTATAACATACGATGCGGATAGCTTGTACACTGGCGCAATAGATGCCGCGGCGACTGTCCATAATACTCCATATCACCACACGGTAACAACTTTTGGCCCCGTTGATTATTCCCACTGACGTTTCGAAGTGGAGTTAAAGCGGGCCAGTAAATTAGAGAAAGATTCCAGACTTTCCTCTTGAATCCTATGATATAATCTACAGTTTGATTTTGTCCAGTAGTTGTGTGAAATTTATCCAGCTGGACTGTGAGAGGGCACTCTATGATAAAATGCGGAATTGTCTGCTCCATACGAAATTTAGATACGGTGCGTACAGGTTCGGGAGACAAGGCAGGACCGTACCTGTGGACCTAGTATTCAATGTGGAATTTCGGTTGTAGAATCACTGTCAGGATGGATGCAAAGGAATGTATCCGGGTAGGCTTTATCATAATCTATAATGCTAATCTGGGAATTCTTGAGTCCAGAGGATCAGCACAGTAAACGTTACCAAACAGGCGGGCTACACCAGATCCAAAAACTGGTGGCCTTTTTGGCCTGTTGCTTTGTGATCTTGTCTGCACTTTCCTTTTCATTGTTTGCTACTTGTGCTAGCTTTCATTGGCTTTTTGCACTAAGACGACACATGATCATTGCTGTTTGTGGTTGTTGTTTCGACCTGCTTGGTTATGCTCTTACGGGATGTTTCATGGAAGAATTGGATTTCTAAAAGGTACTACTATTGCGAACATGAGACACACGGCATTTCGGTAGCAATGGAGTTTCATGTGAAAGCCTTTATGAATATTTGGAGAAGGGAACTCTTATTCTTTTGTGGATTCTATCATTCACATGACACTCTTAGCGTAATTCCTTAAAAATCGGGTTCGCTTTTGTGCTCTAGTGGGTCCTCTTGTCAAGAATATATTCTAACGATGTCACGGATTCCAGTATGAGGTAATGCAACATAGATTCAATGTCCATTTTCTTTGTAGCCGTATCGGTCCTTCTAGTCTTCATCATCGAATGTAGAGGGTTTAGGCCTCAATGACTTGCCCAAACCGGAAGCCTTCAACTTACCCTTGACTTGCCTCTCCCAGAGAAGATAGTCACCACGCCCATCATATTTGACATTGTCAAATCTGGTTCCTCTTGTCTTCATGACTGCCATCTCGCTCTGTCTAGCCCCTGAACTCGTCCCTTGTGTCGTTCGGTTGTCAAATGGAACCTTCAAACTTGACTTGTTCCCACTCATATGAGAATAAAGAAAATTTACCATGGGTGAAAATATCCCTAAACCACAAGAAATGCTTGTTGCTAGGAGTTGCTAACTGTTGTTTTATAGCATTTCCTCCTCTCTCTCTAAATCGAACAATCTCCAATCTGGTTTCAACCACACTGGATCTTTGCAACTTGGATCTTAGCTGCCTAAGCCGACATCCGCCGATCCAATATAAGGGGAATGTCCCCGATACATCAGCAGAGGAGTCGTCAGCTTATGACGAGCCTGATTTGTCCCAAACTTTGGCGGACCAACAAGTCCAAGATGTCGGTGGGGAAGGGTGGAACATCTTGGCTACCAAGTTTTGGTTGAATCTACTGGGCAACAATGCGAGGAGGGGACAGGTGGTTAAGAGATTTCCGAAGGCTGAAAGGAGAACAGTCATTAGTACAACTCCTAGTGTACTTGAAGAAGCTAGCAGCAAGCTGGTGAGTTGATAAAGTAGCTCTAAAGAGGACGCTGGACTAGAGGAATTTTCTGCGCGTGAGATAGCAAATGCTCAACTAGTGCAGATCAAGATTACTGGAAGTTGGAACCTGATCGCCGAAGATTATATTGTTAATCCAATAAGGATAGAGTCTAAGGGGATTGTGGATTCGTGTCCCATTGTGAGTACCAGTTGCAACCAAAAAAAAATTCCTCACTGCACCCGCAGCACATTTGAAAGCTTCCTACTATGCAAGTTTTGCATTTCCAGCAGCTTCTCCACTTTTGCCACTAGCCATCACTTGAAAATATATGTTTGAACTTCTACAGAGCGATACTAAACACTCTCTAGGTCCCGATCATGTCCCATATACTCAATCGAGTTTCTTATCTACGATAGACGATCGATGCAACCCGCGTAACTATGATTCAATTTACAAGGCAAATAGCATAGAAATTCGATTGGCTTCGAACGCTTTTTGCAGAAATCACTAAACCAAACAGCTGTAAAATCTTACACCGGTCTCGTTGCAAGAGACCAGTGTAGGGCTCTGTCTTGTATTCCGAAATCCAAACCAACACTCGAGTCTTCTCGCTCCAAACGTGGATGACTGAAGTCAGCTTCCACTTCTCACGCTGTTCTAACGCTCCGGTGTCGCAGAGGATAATTCTTTGCTCTGAGAACGCCCGAGCGTCTGGCTGTAGAAGAACCCTCTAGAACCTTGTGTGAGTTGACAATCTCTTCTTACTCTCCTCAGCACTCCACATTACAACCGGTATAACTTCAGCGGAAGAAGATTATGATATCCGATGATTCGACCTATAATTTTCTCTCAAACTTTACAAAAAATTACTCCACCACACTTTCAATCACTCAGAAAAGTTTCAGATATTTTGCTCCTCTAGATCTCTCAACACAATTGTTGATTTACCCACTGTATCACAAAGCGATATGCAGACCCCGGTGTACAAAACCCATAACAAATCCCAATATCAACCTAAATTTTCACTATATCTAGCTATTCCCAAAGATTTCTTGAGAGATTAGATTTGAAACTCATGCTTCAAGTAGAAATATTATACATGGAATTGCCGTAAAAAATCAAGCGTTTATCATGGCAAGGTTTATAATTGAATCTATGAATTGGTTTGATCTTGAAAAGATTCATAAATCGTTTTGAGGTGTTTAAGTCTAAGCTATTGCCACAATCCATCCCTGTAATAAGAATCATATGAAAAGATTGGTACAGCTGAAATTCGTACGTACTTGACAAGTCCGAAACACACGTTTCACTCGAGGTATGATGCATACTGGAATTCGAAAGATGAACCAACTTCATAGAGTACGGGAGGGTTATAGAATCAGATAGATAAGGTACAACTTATGAAGGCTTGGATATATGAGTAGTAGTTTATTCTTCATCAATTCCTCAAGGTCATGAAGGAATGATTAAGACAGGCATTGTGCCAAGATACGACAAGAAAGTAAGAACTAATAAATGGTCATGCAAATGTAGTGACTGGTAGCCGTGTATTATGTGGATATTCTTGCTACCAACTAAAGGATCAACAACGAATGGTACGATCAACATTGAATTATGCAGAGGATCTTATTTCCCAGGAAATACAAATTACTAAACTTTATTTATTACTAAACTCTATATTACAAAAAATAAACATCAATATGATTTTCTAAGAGCAGATCAGAACTGTGAAAGATATGTCTTCCCAAGAAAAAAGATCCAGTGAAAGAATTTTTATTTTTATTTTTTTTGTGAAAGATCACATTCCAACTTGATCCAAGGGCAATCCAACTTTGAAGCACTTGGTCTATTCTGTGTTTTATACCACTTGTGCTACATACGATATTAAATGAAGTAGGTACTGACGAGACTCTAGTTGGACGTGCTGTACTTTTAGGTTTATGTCATCATTTGTACACGATTGGAAACTGCCAGTAGACAGACAGTTTAGAGAAGATAGAAAACCCTCGACATTAGTAAAAATCAACAGGTAGCTCTCGAGGGGCAGGTTCTTTTCTTTGTTTCGTTTTTCGGGGATGGTCTTAAAGTCTGAATCGTCTGACTGCTTAACCACTATTTGTGGGGTTTGCGTCTCGTTGATCCATCTATCCAAGATATGACCTGAGATTTTCTTAAACTTCTTTTGCCGAATGATATCGTACAAGTATATTTTTAGTTTTGCATATAAAGGCGTTCTTTCAACTTACCAAGTCATTTAGTTTTACCACTTTGAAGAAATGCTACCACTGTAGTTAAGCTTTGAGAATAACGAGTTATTTTTACTAACGAAACATCTTCTTGTAAATTATTTCTCTGCATACATTTTCCCATTCAGAGATCTTTATACTCGAAGAAACGAAAGTAGAGAAACAAAGAAGAAATTATTATGACACCTAGTCTAACGATCAGGAGCAATTTCAAAATTATGACGGCTTCACAATCACGAGGAAGTTCACAATTATGATGAAGTTTATCACAAATCAACAGTACCGCCAATATAAGAGAGACAAGCTCACTTTCTTCATAAGTGAAAGAAATGGAAAATGTTCATATGCAGTTATGAATTTGTATACATTTTATACACTATAGCTTAAAGTTGAACAGTGTGAGTAAATCACAGAACACCAGAGGAAAAATATTGAACCAGATAAGCTTGATTAAGGCCTTTAATTTTCAGCTCATTAGCAGTATTAAGAGTATAAGAACGGTCCAAATCCATTATTGTATTTGAACCATGATGACCCTTGGAATGATCTCAACAAGGGGAAAACCTGACGGACGACCTTCCGAATAAAGTGAGTGAGCCTTATGTTTTCTCTTTTAAAAAACCAAAAAAAAAAACTTATGAAATGGTTATGGATTTGAAATTTTGTATCCTTAAAATTCAGAATTTCCATTACAAACTTATGTAGATAGTAAGAAAGGTATCGTACGTACATAAAGCTTTCGAGCCTCATGATGGAAGGTTCGAGGTGGAAATGCACCCGATGATTGAGTCAAGATCTTCTCGTTAGATTTAACCTTAAAGAGTCAAGACAGTACATCCGCTACTCCTCACATAGTAAACGAGAGGATGATGATTTTGAAAGGTCTGTCTCAACTTTTGAGGCTAAATTTGGCATTGAACCTTGAAAATAAAAATGATAGGATCTACCAACATAGACTAGAGTTCCAAATTTCCGCAGATAGGACATAAATCAAGGCTTTTCGTAACTTTCTGCATTCCAACCCAATGTGGGAACCCAATGGGTATGGTATGCATGTGCCGAGCACCTCTCAGCTCATCAGTTTGTACACATTTAACTATGTTGCAATAAAATCGGTGGCAGGGTGATGGGACTCTTCCTGCAGTTCCCCTTGCTTTGGGTGTATGTGCTAAAGACCTACACAACTCCCGTTTTGGAATGCAATATTTTCTTTATGATTACCAGCGGCCAGAGTGCCTTCTAATGATAGTCAGTTGTCACCTCTTTTTGCATGGTCACCGATTCTAAACAAGGCATATCATATACCATCACAATAAGTGGCTTCCAAGGCCAGATTGATGTCTTCATAGAGGTAAGCTCAGAGCCACTCCTCCGTCGATCACGAGGAAATGTTAGGATTCCGAGTTATCATAAACTAGGATAGAAACTTTGACCTGGAAATATAGGGGGCTGAGTGTCACAGACCAATCCACAAAAGTCAAGAAATCAACAATCATTGTGAGCTACATAATCTACAAAGATGGATAGAAAGATACAGGTATTCCGTTGGACTCGATAAAGTAGGTCATGGAGCTGTACTCTCATGATTCATCCAAGAAGGCACTGCTATGACATATCCACGTTTGGATTGACGGGAATAACGTTTTAGGGTATTGTAGATCCATTTCTGCTATGGTTGCCTAGACGAATATTAAAACAAACCCATGAGTTCCCCCATTAGTATAAATGTCCCGAAACAAAGGGCCATAAACATAAATCGTTCGACAGCAATGGCATCATGTGCATGACAGTGAAAAAGGAGTCATACAGTATTGTTAATTATGCCGTGGATGCCAGTATCGTAGAAACATGACTCTGATGAAGGATGCATGTGTGACAACGGTAGCAAAACAAAACAAACTACTGTGGATTTCATCTGCATAGATATCAACAACTTCTATGAAACCTGAATCATCACGAATATGTCCACACAATGTTTGCAGCCAGAGCACCCGCCCTCACGTTCTGTTCAGAAGCAAGACAATACAATGCATAGGGTTTCAAATCTAGGGAAGGCGTCCGTCGTCACACCACACCACCACGCGCGTGCATGTACCTTCATTGTGCACGAAAGTTTGCTTGCACTTGCGTGCAAGTACTGAAAATGCTCAAGACCATTTACTGCTAACGAGAAAGTCCGAAGAAAGTCTTTTCTAATCTTGAACCCTGTGTACTATCTTCTTTCTGGGCAATGACCATAATAACTGAAGTGTTTGCTACTGAATTCCACTATGGAAGCATTGTCAACCATGTACATTGTAGGTTGTAACGTATGGTTGGGTGCGTAGTGGAGCTTAACTTCATTTGTAACATACAGTACTGCACGCTGTACCTGATAGACGTCGAGACAATGAGGCATCATGTTATTATAATTGCCTCCGAGTTTGGTCAAACCGAGCTTATCTTCAGGGACTCTACAGTACTGAAAAGTTCAACATGAAGATTGGTACATGGGGCCGATGTTCATAGAATGAGCCAAAGACTATAGTCTATGTATGATATTCGACGTATGATCGGAATAGCAAAAGACACTTGCCACTGATTCTTGAGGAGACAGTGGTCGAAGACGCACGAGAAAAGGTCCAGTCAGAAGAGCGTTAGCGTGTTCCTCGAGCTCTTGACCTGTTTTTTCCCCGGAACTTCTCAAGTAGAGGACAATTTTTGTGAAGGACTTTAACCTCGGGCCTTTCAATTCCGTTGATACTATACTGTACAGCAGCTTTTGCGATTCTACCGCCTTGACACTCCGTCATCAGTCTTGCGTCCCTCACAGGGCTTTACTCACTCCCTCAGTAAGCACAACGGAGAACCCCCCTCACGCACATGAATTTTCCCAGGTACAAGTCTCCCACCAGTTCTGTAAGATGCCGAGAGAAGTCCATGATCTGATTGCAAAGACAGTCGGTGATACCGATGAAAATCCAGTTCAGGAACCGTGCTCGCCGATTGGCGGTGAAGATGTGGTGTTTTCAAGGAATCTGAACGAAGAGACCTCTGAGCTTCCAAGGTAGATTAGATTGCTCAACGTACGCTGGTGTGATTGTGCTGTGTTGATTATGGCGAGCATGTGAAATCCTAGTACCAACAGCGATTTCCGCATGTCCAAGCCCTCGGCCCGCATGATCATATGCAGGCAGGCAGGCAGGCAACCAGGCAGCTTGCTCTTCAGCCCTTGAGCTTCCTTCCGGGGTACAGCAGATTAAATTGCAAGATTAAGACTTGCACCGCATCCATTGGTTCGGTTGTAGCTCGCTGCTGTCTTAGAAGGCAGGGCATGGCCGGCCTGGCTGATAGGCTGAGCACTTGCAACAAGTGAGCGAGCAAGCAAACAACAATCTTTGCATGGCAACCCCTGATTCTGACTCTGGACAGCTCTGGCCATGGCTATGGCCGTTATATGCCAGAGCCAGAGAATGGTGAACTCCATGCCAGGCCCTGCAGTATCTCATTATGTGTCTGTACTTAGTAGTACATTGTGCACAGAGAGTTGAAGGCTCGAGAAAGAATGACGCATTGCCAGAGAGCCTGGACAACAAGCTTGGATTTGAAACATATTATTTTGCAAAGGCTTCTGAACAACTAATTTTTGTGTGGCAGGCAAGGCGGGCAGGCAGCCAGGCGTGGATCAGTCAGCACAACAATCAACTCCTCCAACTTTGGACACGGATCTCCTTCCGCTCGAGTACATTTACTACAGTATACCTTCACAATCCGAGGAATTCCGCTGCGAAAAATCGGACCAAACTCGCAATTCCGCCATTCCAGTGGAATGTAGAAGAAGAGAGGGCTACACTCCAACTTCCGCCGGGAATCTTTTGCAGTTGAGGTATCATGATGAGACTCAGAATTGAAGGATCTGGGTAATTCTCGCTTCAGAATCTGTTATCCTTTTTGATAAATAGGGTCACCAATATGATATGGCACGTATAACACATGGTTCAGGAACCGGTATTCTGATGGTGCCGGCCACCTAAGTCCGCTGTCCAACTTCTCTACACAGAACTCTAGATTCAGCTCAGCTCAGCTCAGCTGCTGCATTACAAGCCAATTCTTCTCTCCGCATCGTATCGTATTCTTGTCTCCATTTGGTCCCACGAGATAGTTGTCTCTCGCTCATCAAGTGTCCGTCAATCCCAATATGACAATAATTCTTCTTTGAAGCTCTCAGGCAACTTCGACAAATCTGATCGAACTGGCACGATTTGAAACTTGAGAATATGGTCAACGCCTTTTCCCACACTCGTCGTCTTCATCGTTCCAATGTTCGCACGCACGGCGTTCATGTCTGCTTAAAGCCAGCACGCGAAGCTTCAGGATTCCCACAGAGACAGACGACACACGCAGGCCAGCTGCCTGCCTGCTGCTGCTGCTTCCTTCATCTGTTCTGTTCTGTTTCGTTGGAACTATATAGTTGACTCCCGTTGCAGCAGCCTTGCATTCTGGACGCACTTTCCACAGGCATTACCTTACTCTGTGGATTTCTCAACACTACGCATCCCATAGTCCCACTCCACTTCCACCTTTCTACTTCCTCCAGCTTTTTGGGCGGTTCTACGTTCTGTACCAGGCAGCAGGAAATTCCAGTCCATCCACCCCAATGACGCCCAGTCCACACTCTGGATCAGTGTTACTGGGGATGCATTCTTCGTTTCCTTGGCCATGATCTTCTGCTGTAATTTAAGTGGCTGCAAAGTTGGTCAGCAGTAACTGCGTGTAGAGGGGATTCGAGTCCATCAGAAAGTAAAGTAAGAGATAAATCGAAGGTGATCGATCCCCCGTAAGCCATTTGATGAAGGAAGGAATCACTCTCTCATGTTGTCATATGAAAATCGACCGAAGGTGCTCATGACACTAGGCAAAGAGGACAAGCTCACGTTGTGAATAATATTAGCACCTTTTGTTTATATGGCTGCTTCTCCGAGTAAACTTACTTCCTCATAACCTTTTTACACATAAATATCTTCCTAAAACCTTTAAGGAACGTGGAGTTGCTTCCTTGTGCCCCTGAATGGAAAATGTTGTTAAACAGGGAGGGTGTTTTTCACAAAAGAGAGGCGTTAGAAACATGATAGAAATCAGTTTAGTTGAGAATTTGGATATGTTCACAACCGAGACAACTTGCTTTGTATCTAGTTTACCTGTTTGGACCCCGTGTTGTGAGTGGATATGTCTTGTTAAAATTTGCATGTTGAACGTTGACAAAAAAAGAAGCACACAAGAAGTCAATGATAATAAACATTGACAACAAAACCACACAAGAACTCAATGATAGAAATGAACTGAAAGAAGTGCATAAAGATTGTTACTGAACCCCGAGTTTTGCTATTTCGAAGCCCTTACAAGAATCTTGTGAAGGGAAAAATGATGAGTGACTTGAGAAAAGCCGCAGAGGACCCACAAGTGGTGGAAGAGGCATCCTTAAAGAATTTGCTTCCGAACTGCTAGGGTGAACTTCATAGTTCGAGTTGACACGCGTGCATCTTTCTTTCACACGAAATTGACATAGTGGCAAAGTTGGCGAAAGTCCATGATCGTTGTCAAAAACCAAAAAATTCCACTACAAGGAAAAATCTTCGTGAAATTAACAAAGAGTATCCAATTGAGGTCAGTACTTGAGAACATGGATGTATTTCAGTTTGCAGTGGATTGCTTGAGCGAACGGATGGTACAAGATTGCCAACGGTTTTGATGTTTGCACCTGTGTGTATGTACACAAGGTTTTAAAGGATCCCATACATTGGAGAAAAAAAGACATACAAGTCCATCTAGAGTTCTGACCAGACCACGGTGAAATCGAGATGGAGAGTAGTTTGTTTTTTTGGTTTGCTTCAAGAGAAGAGACTCGCACAACACTTGTGAGGGGTTCAAGTTGGGAACGACTTGAAAAAGAAAGCAAATGAGGATGATTCTTTCTCTCCGTTCAGTAAACCCAATAGAAGATAAGAGAGAAAATTAAGCACATGTCCGTGTCCGCTTCAGCTGGCATTGAGTGTATGATTCAAGATAAGAAACTGGAGAAGGAGCATGAACGATGCTATTGAAGGATTAGATGTCATTATCACAAGAGCAAGAAATGGAGGATATCATTTTCCGGCTAGAGCACAATTGCCCAAGGCAATTGCATCACTGTCAGGGCCCTACCAAAAGAATTGAATGTTTGTCACATTGTTAACAAGTAGGATAACAATAGATCTCACCGGAGTCATAGAAAGTATCATTTAGGATTTTTGGCCGGGCTTTTTGAGCAAAAATAAGCTACATAACATTATGGAGAGCAAGAGTAAAGGTTTGCAATATTATTGAGAGTAAGCAATAAGAAATGAGATGAAGAAGGTAAATCCAAATGCTGTAGTTGACATCGGCATGAAATGGTCGTACTAGTTGATAGATGTTTGGTTTTTAAGATGACAAGACAAAACAAACGAAAATGCCTTGCATCCAAATGCAAAGAAAAAATTGCGAGCATGAAGACTCATTTGCTGGTCCTTCACAGTTTTAGGCGACCCTCATCTAAAAGATCAATTTACATATCAGATCGTATAGACCTTTGTTGTAGAAATATTGTTAGATTTCATGGCACATACACGTCAATCCTCGTATATATATTAGGGTACGAGTCTTAGGCTGGATATAGTTCTAAAAAGATTCTTCGGAGGTATGTAGCGTGGGCCATAAGTGTATATAACTTGGCCCTATGAGCAGTCCGGTAAGAAATCAGATGTTGAAAGCTAAAACCAGCCTCCACATTATGAAATCAGATGGGAGGAGGTAAAATGAAAGAGAAAATTTTTAATGAAAAGAAAAGTCGGGAGGGATGTTTTAAACCCCCCAAGATTGAAGCAAATTTTTTTTTCAAAGCGCTAGATTAGACTTAATTAAATTTTCTCAAATATTAATTGCATTTGGACTATTATTTTAAATAACTTAAATATTTTAGGAAAAAAATTATGGGTCCATCTTTTTTAAACATACATTTTAACTCTATTAAATTAATTCATCCTTTTGACTGTAAGTGTGTTGATGTCTTATGTTGTTAATCAATCTTATGATAAATTTTTTTTAATGAAAAAATTACTTTTTGCATAAAAATTGCGTAATATCTACCCAAATCACATCATCAAATGCTTTTTAAACCACCTGATTACAATACCAAATCAAAAAGAAAGATGAGTGTCATAACACCTACCATTCTAAACTATTCTTGCATCAACATTCATGATTGAGTTTCATTGTCTATTGATATTGATAGTCAATTTTTAACAAATAATTATTAACATAATTTGAATATATTTTTGCAATAAAACCAATCCTACAAAACTGATTCTAACATAATCGTTGAATTAACATAATTTTTTAAAAATAATACTTTATTAATTATCAAATTATGAGTAGAATGTTTTGATTACTTTAGTGACTTTTTTTTTGGCTTTAACAATGAATTTTAAACATGCCAAAGTTCTTTGTTTTTTTTTAATTGAGACTTATTCAAAATTAAGTTTGTTAATTGTGCAAAAAAAAATCTACATTTATTTTTATTACTTTTTAGAGCCCTTTTGTCTCATCAATATCTGATGATTCCTCTATCATACTTTTTTCAACCTCACCAATGCTAATGTGAAGTAATTTTAAGTTATTTTTTAAATATCTCATCTTCCAATTTCTTGGTAACTTTTACTCTCATGTTATTCATGAGAGTAAAAGTTATTAAGGAAAAATAATTTATATACAATCATAATTAATTATTGAGATCTTGTAGTGTTATATATTGAATCATTACAAATTGAGTTATAGTTAGCAAAGTTTATAATGAACTTATATCCAAAAAGTACAAAGTAAAATAACAAAAAGTATGGAAAGATCCCATCTATTCGTAAATAGATGAAACCAAACGGGCAACATGGTGCTAGGCCCCAATCACATCACAATGGAAAATATATCCTACTACAGCTAAGATATCATAACTATCTATGTCAAATGTTCTACAAACAACAAGAACATCCGAAAAAACATCAACTAACATGATTGCTCTCCTATGGATTGCACTAGCTAGTGCTATATGTAGAGCAATGGAAACATGTTGCCTAAAATATACTATACAATAAGCTAAAGAGAGTGATACACCATGATGTATAGTATGGTAGGCTCTCGCGCACTCTCTCACGAACATGTCGAAGTTAGCGTCCATAGCTCTATATAACTCCAAAGCTAGAGGAACAAAGAGGTGACCTCTCTGCATACCCCTATACTTGGAGATCTTGGCTGCTACCATTTCACTCATGAGGATGGGTAATCACCCCCCTCTGAAACTATGTCATGTGTAGGATCGGTAACCACCATGTCTGCATCAATAACCTGGTATAGGTTTGCCCTAACCCTAGTCGACTACAAGGCATACCAATGTTCCCTCTATGTGAGGTATCCACCTTCTCGCACCATAGCAAACACCACATCCTTAATGGCATCATGGGTAGCTATTGTCTACCCTCCGAATGGACAATGAATCATATCACACTCACATGTAAGAAATAAAAATGTAAATGGATAAACCAAGCCAAGGCAAAATCTCATTGTTGTAGAAAAAATAGCTGGTGCAAGTCAAAAAGCTTTGATGCATGATCGAGCCAAGATCCATCAGCGTGCATCCTTGTCGGAGCACGAGCATAGATGAGCCCTAGAGGAATGGTTGGATTTACTAAGAATGAATGTAGAACCTACTGAAACAGTCAGTTTATCAAGCTAGACCGTAGACCTCTTATCCAATCGATTGGCAAAGAAAAAAAAGACGGGAGCTCATGTCGTACCTCCGGGGGTAAATCATTTCTCGTATGTCATAATAATACATGTAAAGGAAATGATCCTCTATCCACATCCCTCACATACATCTCAAGGATGGGCATATCTGCAATCACAAATCGGAAGATAACAAAAGTGCCAAGAGTACTCAACTAGTAAAAAATGCTATATGTGCCGTCTCATCCATCAATAATAAGCCTACCCCTCCACACGAAATTAGAATAAATGTATGTCTCCATGCCAAATCTCATGTCACATACTCAAATGTCCTTGGTACCATATATTTTTTATTTATTCCATGTCCTCCACTTACGAATGTTTTTATTACAAAATAAAAACAGCTTTAAATATTATAACAAGCTCCACATTTCATCCAAATGAGTGTTTAGACATCAATTGTTAGCTTTTTGCTAAACTCTCTTTTTTACCAAAGAATCAACCAATATTATGTAAAGCTATATAATTTTTTAAATCTCTTAAAACTCAAATGTGATTGATGAAGGAGCAAAGACTATTTAATTAACAAACCAACTCAAGATGGATATTTTACAATTACAAAACATATTTTTTGTATGATAATTCATTCACGTGAGGTCAACTTGATGAGTTTATTTTTGAGTTTCAATCACATTATTTTTTCTATTTCCTTGCACATATCCAAATTGATCAACAACATCCACTACTTTTGTTCTTTTGCATGTGCTTTACTCAACTACTCACATTGATTTTTATTGTTTATGTCTTTCATATTTCACAAGATGATTAAAATCATTATTAATTTGATTTTGCCTTAAATTGCACACCTTTTTTGTGATTTTATTCTCAATTTTTTCTACCATGCAATGATATACTTTAAAAAAATATTTTTTGTTATGAAAAATATCTTTTTTGACTTTCACCAAATTTTTTTTAATGTGTTCATCAATTCATGAAACAATCGGCTTAGTCTTGACATTCGACCTCCAACATTTCAAAAACCTCTTACCAGGCTCCACGTTAAGAACCTGAAGGGCAACGTGCATTGCTAGTCCATTTCCATGAGGGGGTAGGGCTCCATGTTGAGAAGGGTGTGAGGCTGCTGCAGAATATTTTTCCGCTGCTTTCCCCATTTGAAAAAACCTAGTGTAGTGCAGAACGAAGTACAACAACCGTTTAACAAAGTGAAGTGGTCCCATTGCTGTGGGTCTAAGTGACATGAGGGGAAGAGGATTCTAATCAGTTTTAGAATGTCATTATAACGGATCTGTACTGCAGAAACACAATTAAGGGTATTGCTTGTCCATCCCAAATGATCAACACCACTCACTCAACTCACTCGTTCACCCCATACATACACTTATGTCGTTGCTGTGTTCACCATATATATATATAGTAGATTACTTTGGGGGTTTGAAACACTACCAGGAGGAGGAGTACTTTGAGTTCAGTTTTGAGTGGGGGAAGTACAGCAACAACTAAGCAAAATGTTAGAGGAGGGATTCGTCCATTCGTGCTATGGTCAATGTACAAGTCCGTGCGTGCTTGTGCTTTGCAACAACAGAAGGTCGAGTACACGGAAGGTGCACTAGGGGAGATGTGGGGGAATGGATGATGATGATGATACACGGGCAGTCAGATGTGTTCTCTTGGTATGAAGAAATTGCCCTTCGGCCCCTTCACTCCCCTCGCTTTACTAGGAGATCAAGTATGAAATGATGAACAAGTACCAAAGGGAGGGACGGACACGGGGACTGTGACTGTCCTGGTTACTGGACCCTAACCTTCGGACTCGGACGCGGCATTGGCCTTGGCCCCAGCAAATATTTAAGACATGGATTGATGCGCGCAAGACCTGTCCCTCCTGTAGAACCAACAGTGGTTCGGCATTTCCTACCCTTTCCTTGCATTGCTCTGCATTGCAGTGGAAGCCAATGCCATGCAAAGGTAAGAGTAGGAAGTGCGGAACGAGGTTCATTCACCAACCGTGGTGGTGGTGACAAGCAGTGCACTGGAGTCCTGACTGTCTCACTGACTGACTCTCTGACCACAAGTGGTACCGACGTTAGATCTGCTGCACCGCACCTGACCGGAAGGGAACGGACCCGTTTGCTCGAAATCGTCGTTGTCAATCATTGTGTACCGCGCCCGAGCTCGTCCCCTCGCTCTCGCCCTCTTACGGCGCGTGTTCCCAAGTATCTTCTAGCTTCTCTCTCTCATCTCGAATCCCCCACTCCCTGACTCACTACACCAGTGCGCCCACACAAGTAAAGTAGCAGCGACTTGCATATGAAAGAAAGAATGAATGTATGACATGAAATGACATGCGGGACGTGAGCCTCTCCAGCTCCTCCAACATGTAAAATCCTTAATATAAATATTTTCGGGTGAACAAAACTTATCCGACGAAAATGGACTCGGACATTGAAGAGTTTCAACTGGCGATTGAAACGAACGTCCTCTTCCTCGCCATTCACAATGGACATGACATGACAGCAGCAGGCTGACAGACAGACAGACAGACAGGGAGGGAGGGAGGAAGGGAGGGTACTACTTGTTCCAGTGCACATGAATGAATGGTTTTGGTTTTGCACAGTGATCCGCTCTATGACACCACTGCCTTCGAAGGAGCAACAATGGTGGACATGCTTGTATGAGCCAGTTGTGACACATTCAATCCAATTCGGACGCACCTCCTTGTTCCTCATGTCCGTTACCGCTTACGACGACGAGTCCTCGCAGTCCTCACGTCCTTGGCCGAGTGCACAGGGTCTACTGTTCCGTCAGTTCGCCCATTGCCCACCTCTTGTCTTCATCTGATCGCTCGCTAGTGTCTCTCATGTCGGTAACTATCGCACGGGTGCTACGATTCCCACCAGAAGTTTTTCCCGATGCTCGCTAAATTCTTATGCTTCTCGTGTCGGTACATTGGACAAATCGTATTTTACCGTCGGCCTTGCCTGCCTTCCATGATCCCTTACTGTAGTGGGTGGTAGCAGTTTGAGTTCAGGAGTGGCAGTGCCAGTGGTAGTAGTAGAAGTAGAAGTGGTTCCAACGTTGGTACCGTTATTCTAGACCGTACCATTAATCCGGAGGTCCGGTCACTGGTCCAGTTCAAGCAAGCAAAGCAAGGTTTGCATTCTTTCCCATTCGGGAATGTAGATATTTGTCACGTGTTCGATGCTACATCCCATTCCACCCATGGCCTTTACTCACTTTATAAAACCTGGGGTGCAATGTATTGGGTGGGTTCCGGTGGTCTTATCAACCGATACTGTACAGATTACAGAACATAACACCTGCGTTAATAAGCTGTAGTCATAACACGGACGTTAATCCTGCTTATCCTAAACCTCTGCTGCACGATCTGCCAGTTATGATCGAACACGAATGCGTTCTTGTCGGGCGAATGATTGGCACCGTTTCAGTTTCATTGCCACACATTCAAAACCTCCTGTAGAAGATTCCTCGAGGCTATTAGTCCTTTCCACCGCAAGTTGAGGAGTGAGTGAGTGAGTGACTATGTGTGTGTATATGTGTGTGGGTGAATGTGTGCGTTTGGTACAAGCCTAGTGCTGCAAACAGGGGTTATGTCAGGGGGGTTCATTAGTCAGGACCACTCGCTGTCCTCTAATTCAAAGCTTAGATGCGATATGGACGAATGGTCATGGAAGTCATGACTGCCAGCGGAGTCGAAGGATAGACATAAAACGAGCTGCTAGCACTCCCTCCAGAGTCCAGCCAGAGTCATCGCCTTTTGCTGTCAAAATACTGCTGAGGCAGAGGCAGAGGCAGAAGCAGAGGCAGAAGCAAAGGTCTGAATTCGACTCCCGTTTCGAGAAGCTCACCAACTTAGCTCTTCGAAATGGAAAAATCCCCGTCAAGATTCTCTCCACGTCCCTCCTGCTAGAAGTTTAGATCTTCCTTTCCTTGAGAGTGCTGGAGCTATGTTGTGTCATGCCGACTGTAGCACTGACAGAGAGCCCACTTCAACAACTCGGGCGTTCACTCTGAAGGCAACAAAACTCTACATCCATGACTAAGTCCAAAAGCGGTCAGTAAGAAATCAGATCGCTGAACTCATGCCTCGAAGGATTTCAGCCTATAAGCTTTCCACCCATGTCCGTCCGTCCGTCTGTGGGATGACTGGGATCTCTCTGTTCTGATCTCTTATGTGCCTTGCCACTCAAGAATCCATGACCTTTTCTGATCATACAAATCATATCCTTTCTACACGAGGCATCCATCGACTGTCAGGAAACTTTCTGTCAGGTTCTTCAGAGACACAAAGTCTTCCCAAATCAGTGTGATGTAAAACTACAAATTCTGAAACCCATAGCAATTTTTTTAATCCCTCCTCTGTAGCTACTGTAAGCTTTACCATTCTTGCTCGGTTTGTCATCCTGTTTGTAAAATGTGCAGGTCCAGAATTTTGAATCGAGTGCATTCACAATTAAACGAATCAGGGACACAAGATAACAGGTCGTGAACCAGAATCAAGTTCTGAGTGAGTCGGTTGCCTGCTATAGCTTTCTCACCATAGATCCACACCCTGCAATGATTGTGCCAGGAAACAGATGAGAAGGATAGTATTTACTTAGTACTAGGGAGACTATATACAGTGGTAATGTGATCACTCATCATGGAGTACAGGATTCCTCAACCTAGCACCTATTAGTGTGGAAATGATTCCTCACGTAGCTTGGGTTCTCCCCAGCCACCGCCCCCTGCTTTTCGGGTTGAATCTTCCACCGCATTTTGATGTCCCTCAGGGCTGAGTGACAGTCCTTAACCAGTTCTTGTTGCATCTAAAACTCCACAAAATGTTAAAGCATTCGGGAATCTGATTCAAGGTACATGAAGATGAAGTACAGTTCTGATAGCACCAGCTTCCCGACTTCCAAGTTTGAAGCTACGACCGAAGCGTTGATTGTTTGGTATTCTAACAGTCTAGATAGTGAACATTGTTCTTTTCCCACACCGAAGTGCAGGAGATTCGCACAAATCATCTCACTCGTCCTGAATATGACGGGAGCGGTCCATGCTCTGAATCATGTTAGAATCCAAGGTCTACTCTACCGATTTCCCTTGGACAAAGATATATTAGATGATTTCCTTTCCTTCCTATCTTATTCTTGTGCTTTTGTGAAAACTATCGTGCAAATTCATATTTTATCACAACACACATTTCTGCACATTAACATAAATGTACCGTAATAAACTTTTCATCTCTCATACATTCCACAAAATCATTCCGATTCTGAAATGGAACCATAAGTTCATCCACTAACTGTTACAATCATACTCTCCAAGTCATAACTGTGAAAATTAAATTGCATGGAACTCTAATTAGAACTCTACCCAATGACCACTAGTTCTCGTATCTTCCCTCATTGCATTAACGAAAAAAACTGTTGGGTCTATTCATGATCGCACGCCGCTAACTAAATAAGGGTCCTAAAAGTACTGACAAAATTGAGATCAAATAAATTACAAAAGCTTTCGTAGGCCCATCGCTGTTTGTGCAACTGGATATGTTGAGTCTAGAAGTCTCACCAAAAACTTTTAGTAGCATGTATCAGGTGACATCAACAGAAATTGCAACCTCCACTTTTATTAGTTCGTGGGATTATTCTAAATCCTGCAATTTTTTGACGTTATTGTTAATAATTTTTGCTACTCTGTCATCACCCAAACAGGGTGTCATATACACAGAACTCATCTGAGTCTTCATTGGGAGGATTTATAGAAGGCCAAATTTATAACCTGTTCCAAACTTTACTTCGTTGAAAGCTGTTGGATATATGATCATGTCCAGCCCTGTAAACTCTAGAGCATTTATGCGAGGAATCTTGCTGTCAAACCTCCGTTTGGTATAAGAATGAATGTATCATTTTTTTCATGTGGTTTTTAGAAGAATTCATATCAAGTACTGTCATCTCGATCTATCTTCAATACGTGAGAAAGATGTCCTCTGGTGGGTGAGTGGATAAACATTATACAATTCTTTTCATAGGGTTGAGAGAATTGCAACCCGAAGTTTCTTGCTCTGTATTTCGTTGATATGATTGGCAGAACTGGGGGGATATAATTAATCTACCTGCATTTCTCTTCGCTGTTTAGTTTGCAACAGTTGGATTTAGTCCTGGGACATCATATCCATATCCTTCAGTTTCATATCGAAGTAACTGCAATCGTTGAAGGAGAATGTTGTGTTTTGGGACTTCAGATTATGGCAGGCACTCCCCACTGAGCTTTAAAAATGCTTTGTCCTGGTACCACTATGCAGGTATGTGACCAGAGTTCGCTTTCTCTAATACATCTTGTTTAATTTTCTAAAATTTCACCTCACTAAGCTCAGATTACTCACTCTTTATTTTATTACATGTCGATGTACATTTATTTAAGAGTGAGTAATTGATTAATCTATTCAATTAACCACGTTTTGTTAGCTCATGGTCTAAAATATCGCGTGGAAATTTCAGACTTGTGGGTCTACTCTCAGCATAACCTGCAAAAGTTGAGTTCCGTGCTAGATACCGTTGATAAAATACATCGACATCGAAATCGAAAGTTGTTCCTCCATAAATACAGAGATTTCAGGGTCGAATTTTATTGACCTCTGAATAAGAATGGCCGGGTTCAATTATTTTTATCTTCCAGACGTACTACTACAGCTTGTGATTGCAATAAGAAATATTTTGTAGTGTCGGTCAGGATCTGAGCGTTCAGTACAAAGCTATGAAGCAGGCAGAACTTACTTCTTCATGTCAGAACTAGAAGCCTTGTAAATGTTCACCACTTCTAACCGACTAGAGTTCAGAACCTCACAACAATCAGATTTAGTCAAAGAATTGTTGGCAGCTGAGTGAGGTTGAAAAGAAAAAAAAAACCTGAACCATTAACTACCTACCTAGTAAATATATCTGGTCGTAAAGAACCTCTGTTACTTTACAATGCAGCACAATATCCTGTGGAATTTTTTTTGGTGACTTTGAAAATAAATTGACAAACCTGTTAGCAAATCTGTGTCATTTGTGCATCTGGTTCCCATACTTTGGTTAATGATGATTTCTTTCCTCCGAGTTCATTCATAAACTCTACAAACTCGTAATCAAACTATACATGGCCCAGCCCACTCAATGAAAAGACGATTCCCGTGTACTAGACAAGGAAAGAAGCAGAAAACTTAGTTCCATACTTCTGATTTACTCATTGCGACAGCAACAGGCATTTACTCATTACACGTTCATGCAGCAATACAGAGCGGATTTGTAGATGATAATTTCGGGATGTTTTTTATACCCCGGACTGAGCACATTCTAGAATATGTCCCAGGTCCTGCAAAATTTAAATAAAATTGGGTCATTTCACCTTTTTCTTCTTCCTTTTTTCCTACGTTCACCAGTTTGTACTATATTTTCTGCGCTGCAAAGTAGGCCGTGGGAGTATGTGAATGTTGCGAAGGTGCTTGATACTTCGAAGTTTTTTTTGTGTATAAATAAAGCATTTGTCAGTGGGGGAATTGAATAGAGAATACGTTTCATTGGGCAGCAAATCTGTACACAAGGCTGAAATTGCCTATTTTACTCAGTGAAGGGGGTTTCATCAAAAAGATAACTCGTATTCGTTGAATGGAGCATTTCCATATACAATCGCATCAGTGAACCCAAACGAGTCGAAAGTGAGAAACACAAATCCAGACTGGATACCGAAACAAAATACAGATTTCGCATTATCTAAACCTTCTGAGAATCATGATGTATGTATGTATCTAACTAATAACTCTCTTACATCTACTGTGTATGATGAAAGGTTGATGGGCTGAACACAGTAAGGGGTGATTGATGTAAGAGCCTCGAATCTTGAGCAGAATGTAAGCAGATTTTTGAGGGTATTGTATGCATCATCGGTTGCAAACGAAGTTTAACAAGGATTTTCATAAACGGAAGAACCTTAAGCAATAAACTCTGAAGTCCAGTCAAGCAACATGGCCATGAATATAGTTTTTGTGCTACTGAGGTTCAGCATATTCTACATCATTAGACCTAAGCCCTAAAGAAAATTGTGGCGTATTGAGGAAAGTATTTTCTCTGAATGACTTCGGCTTTAAGGAACCAAGAAAGTTCAGTAGGCTGCGGTAAGAGATTGAACTGATTCAGAATAGCAATATAAGGGAATGTTGTTTTGCGCCAAAAGACATTCTAGCATTTGATGTCAAGAGACAGGAAAGACGAAGTAAAATATCAAAAGGGATGGGAAGACCCCATCAAATCGAACAAGGAAGGAACCATTTGGAAGGAGCATTTGATGTCAAGCAGCTTTGACAATGTACGCTTTACAGGATATATAGATGAACTTCAACTCCAGGAATCAGATCCAATACTATCAAACTCAAGAAACCATATTTTGAGGACTGGAACCTGAATGATGGGGATTTAGAGGCGAATCTATATGCTGCTTATATTCCCGTAATACTTCCGGCTATTACATTCGATTACTAATGAGCACAGTTGCAACTTGCACTATTACTTGGGCTCTTTGATGCGATAAGCCATGGAAAGGTTCTGGAAAAGGAAAAAGGTTGCACAAAGAGTTGGGAAAAGTAAGAGTTGAGCTGGAGATCTCACTAAAGTAACGAGAACTTGCACGCCTTCGAAGGTTGAAAATCTAGAAGAGATACACCAGATTCAAGGAGGTTCCAGACAGTCCCTGTCAGAAGATATTATGCTGTAGCCACGCATTTTGATGAAGACGAGACGACAAAGGTTTATTACCTTGTACTGCAAACGCAGTAACTCCTGTGCAGAATTATATAAGAATATGTCACTGTATGATGCACAAATTAAGGGAGAAACTAATTATTGTACTATGACCTAAGAATTTGCTGTCCTCAATGTCCATTATATATTATACGTCGCTACGAAGAAAAACATATTTATTGAAAGTTAGTTGCAATGCATGGTTATTGCTCTAATAGTACAAAAAGGGTATTTAAAGATATGCTTTAAAGAACCAAAATAAGTATATTGATGTATTATACTTTTATGACTTTCAAAACCTTTAGTCATGCAATACAAATCTTTTAACGCAAACAAAATCAAATAGATTAATGCATGAAAAATACAAGCTAATATAAAAGACATAAGAATATTTAATAGAGGATTTAATTTATGTTAAATCAAAATTAAAAAGTTATATGAAAATATTGAGTAAAATAATATACGGAGAAAATTATTTGAAAAGGTCAATCCAGGGGCCCTCATATTGAAGATAGATAAGATATAATTATTTCATAATAGAATTATTGGCATATTGACATATGATGAAAATGGTCAAACATCGGATATAAAGTGCAATTTGCAAGTGAATTACATTTATCCAAACATGTAGTCATTAATAAAGTTTTTATTTTCAATGATATTTTCTATACATTAGCATCAATAGATAAAACTAACTTTGAACTTACATTTTTTTGGAAACTAAATATAAAAAATAGATTGAATACAGTGAAATCGGATGTAAGACTTAACATAAAAATAATTCAAAATTAACAAGTCGAAACATAAAATATATCTATCATAAAAAATTATAATAAACTAATAATTTAGAAGATAAAAAATGATTTAGAAGAATTACCAAACTGCATATTTACGTTCGTTTTCAAATGAAATGAAATGAAATGTTTCAAATAAGTATCATTATTCAATTTTATTTGATATGTGGATGTATTTTTTTTTCAAATTAAATTATAATATAAGTAATTTAAAATGACCCAAATAAAAAATATATAGTACTCTTTTCCCTCCAATAAATTATCGCTTCATATTGACATGAAATTGAAAATTTTATGCCCGATTTGAAAAATTAATGGTGAATTGATCCCCAAAAAAAAAACATTTGGATTCAAATAGTTAACTCCCTATGGTTAAATTAGAATTGATTATGTTGTTATAAATGCATGATAGTATATATTTAATCCAAAATTATCTACTTTTTGGAAATCATAACCAGAAAAAAATTGAAGAATATTTTATTGTTTTATCTACCATCAAATGCGCAGTTCCACGAACAGAACAATTTAGTCATCATTGCAAAAATTCAATGATATAAACAAAAAATAATTTATGGATTATAGCAAGCACTATGAAAATGTAAGTCTCAACCTATCCACATCATATGAAACCATTCTTAACATAGGAGACAATACATGACCATAAAAAAAAATTTGCATGAAATTTTATTTTACAACTCTCAGAATCTCACAACATGACTCAAGAGGAAAGAAAAAAGGATTTCTACAATAAGCAGAAACTTAAGTCAACTGATGATTGCAAGCAAAACAATCTTATCTAATACTTTTAAAAAACAGACATCATTCACATAAGTGATACCTATATCACAACAAGCAACAGTAGTTTTAATAATTTAAATTTAAATTTTATTTTTTTCTATATTATTATATTTATGGATTTTTTCTCCAAAATATGTACTAAACTCTTCATCCGTGTATATTTTTATATTTTTGATATAAAATTCAAAATTATGATTGTATATAAAAAATATATAATCTTGGAAAATATGTCTATGAAAATGTAACATTTAAATCTTTAGTGACAACTTTTTTTTTATTTTTCTTTCAAATAATTGACATTTTTAGAATTTTTCACAAATTTTTTCCCTCCAAAACAAACCAAAACTATATCCCTAAATTATGTTTATTTTTTATAAATATAATCTTCTAATTTTTTCAGATATATATTTTTTCAAATTATTATTTTTTCTGTATTAAAATCTTGTAATTTAATCCCTCATATTTTTTCACATAAATGATATATATTTAAAAATTTTTTAATCTCCAATTTTTAGTTTTTAAAAAATTAAATACAAAATATGATATCCAAAAAATATCAAAATATTTATGAAATATATTATCAATTTTTAAATTTTTTTATGAAAAAGATTAGAAAATTACGATTAAAACAGGTTATTTATCTCTTTAATTTACTTTTTTGATATTTATTATTGTAGACTTTCTCTTTTCGTAAATTCATTTTTTATAAAATATAACCGTTGGATTTTTCTTGTATTTTATGTCCATGTTTCTAATAATAGAGTTGACCTCAACTCAGTTTTATTAAATATAGACGGATCAAAGCTGATTTTTTTGTGGTTCATGATTGGAATGGACACATCATGAAACTCTTTCTTTGGAGCTGTGTGAGTGAAGAGATTTATCAATAAGATAAAATGATGGAATTTGCAAGGTATTGTATTAGTTGTGAAAATTAACATCAGATCCTGGTGTTGAAATTTGATCTCAAGTTCATGCAAAAGTTGGACTCCACATCACTGCACCATTGCGTGTATAAACTAAAATCAAGACTAGAAGTTCATTGCATATATATATATATATATATATATATATTTATTTATTTATTTATTTATCACATGATGAATAAGCATATAATCCTAGGAATTTGAGAATGGATTCATCATGGAAAATAATAATTATTTTGTAAAAAAATAAAATATCATATCTTAGAAATATTTAGTTCAAAAATTTATTGACCATTATCACTAAAATTTAACTAATTTTTTTTACAATGTATATTGAATTATCATGACAAATATTTACATATTTAAATAAAAACATGTTGCGTTGAATAGTTTATAACTTTATGAATTTGGTTTATATGTCATGATTTTATCTAGAAATGTCTAAATTTCATAACAATCTTTGTTAATATATAAGTCGAGGTAAGTTTTCCTTTGAAAGTGCTCATTATGTGTTGTTGATATTTGTGATTGCAAGATCTATTTCTGTAGAGAAATTTTTTATTTGGGGCAAGAAGATATATGATACATGAATTATTCATTTATTCAAGCATTCAAATGTACATCTAGCTCTCTTCTTATCTCTTATAATATGAATTTTAGATGTAGATTTTTTTTATTAATATGAAAAAAACCAATCTTTTACAAATCAACGAGTATTTAGATACAAAAACAGATCAAAGTATATTGATAGATGAAATTTTTATAAAAACTGAACTAGAGTCTTTAAGACACAGATTTGCATCAATCAGCATATTTAATTGGTGCCACCTGGGGAAAATCTCCACATATTCATGCATAAGGATAAATGGGTGATCTTTAAGCATTCTCTATTTATACTATTTAGTTGTTTTTTTCCCCATACTTTGTCTATTTGTGGATAATTTTGGTTATTTAATAATATAGTTTTATATAGACCATGACATGCATTGAATTGCACTTTTTATTCAAACTGTGTGGTTTTTTTTCTTCTTATACCTTGTTTAAACTTTTCAGTAAATGTAGTCTATTTGTAGATTTTTTGTAATTTAATAATATAGTTTTATATAGGGCAGGACATGCATTCAATTGCACTTTCTATTCATACTGTGTGGTTTTTTTTCTTCTTATATCTTGTTTAAACTTTTCAGGAAATGTAATTTATTTGTAGATTTTTTGTTATTTAATAATATAGTTTTATATAGAGCAGGATATGCATTCAATTGCACTTTCAATTCGTAATGTTTGTTTTTTTTTTCTTATACCTTTTCTAAACTTTTCAGCAAATGTAGTCTATTTGTAGATTTGTTTGTTACTTAATAATATAGCTTTATATAGAGCTTGACATGCATTCAATTGCAAAAATCTAAATGTGACTAATATAGTCTCATGTGCTAAGTTTTGGAAAATATTAATAGTAGAATATGATTCACAATTTGAAATGTTCCTGATCTACATTTTCTGGAAAAGGATAAATTCCTTATTCTAGTCTCTCTGATGGTAAAAACAAATCTTTACATTCTATAAAAATTCTAATTTGATGCAATTAAAATTGAAAGAACTTATATGCAAAACAGTTCATTAACTAATCAGCAATAAGTCTTAAGTAATCAGTTTAAAACTTGATATCACAATGCTCCATCCTAATGGTGAGACATTGCTTTATCATTCATAATAGATCCATTAACTATAGCATAGTAGTCTTATGTGGCTAATCACATAGTCTAGAATCCAAGACAAAACAAATCCATATCACAAACACTCAATTATGAACCTCACCATATTTATTGAGAATCTGTAAGTCTTGCATATATATGATATGTAATTTTTCAAGATCAATATATAAAATACTTCTTATCATATGGAGAGATAAATCTATTGCATATCCATGCATTACTGATACATTGAAGAAATCTTGAGTTAATTGTAAACATATAAATGTTATATCCATACAGAAACAACCATTTGGATTAAAAATCAAGTATCGTGAGATGCATATCTTAACAAAATAAATACTCTGAGTATTAACAATTTTATGCAGATGATTAAAATGTTGCTTTTTCTTTTAATCAACCTCTGTATTGGTTAAGATGGTTATAAATGATAGTCTATTGATGTCCAGATAATCCCATGAAAGAAACATTACCACAATGATCTCTCGCAAAAAAATTAATGGATAAAAATGATATATATCTCTGGAAGTTATTAACTGATCTATTTCATGTCAATTCGGAGAAACCAAGGACATCCAGAAGATTTGCTTTGATTCTAATGGTGTAAAGTACTTTCATACTCTTCCGTACATGCTGGAATGTGTTGCAAAATCCTATCGTGAGTTCAGGGTCATAAAGAAAGATCTGAGTTTATCTTGCAGTATGACAGGTTTATGAAAAGTCCTTTACAATTGGACCTCTCGCTTATGAAACGAAGGCATCGAGATGGGACTCATATCGTCTGTCATTGTCTATTTACTCTCGATATGAAAAATAATCTATGACAGTGCTTGATATGATTTTCCAACTATAGTACAGTTTCTTCTGGAAATCAATATCCATATTAAATTTTGAAATGTAGAGAAAATTATTGTAATGTTTCTTTCACGAAATTTGGATATCAAATTTAATATAATTATAACTAAAATTATATATGCACTTGAAAATCCATGATTCCAAGTATTATCACATTCACAAAATCAAGCGCTGTACATTAAAACGACGAGAAACTCGAAGAAGGGAAGATGAGAATCTCGACATCTTGATCGAGACATAGTGTAAATGATAGCCTTTAGTAGTTCTGTACTGATACTTTGCGATTTGGTTTGGGTTTCCCGCTCATAAGTGCGAGCTTTTCCTGTCCTTAAAGTGTTGAGCTATGTTCTTTTCTTTTTCAGGCTTATGCAACAAATGGTCGTTAATATACTTATTTCAACGTGCTGATTCAGAAGCAGTGCACCAGCACCGCCGGGCTAAAACTTCGTCAATGACTGCTGCCAGGAGCCTATCAATTGTGCGACATTTTGAGCAAATATTGGAGTAACCTTCTTGCCCACCTCTCGTTGCTAGTCGTAGAAATTGCATATGGGTTATGCTCAATACTTTGCTGTCGTGTGTTTTCCACCCTCAAATGCAAGAATGATGGGTACAAGTGTGGATGCACGTGATTAGTATAATATCAAATCAAACGATCAGATCACCGCTCAGACTCAATATTGTCAATAGTGACACTGCTCTTCCCGGAGACAAAAGGTCGTGACGCCGTTTGTCATACTGGTGCGGTTCCTGGATCAGATCGTGCAGCATGTAGCATCCACCCTCAAAAAATATGTTACTAACGCGTGTAGAAAAGTTCGGTATGTCACGACCAAGTGACGCTTTATCAACGTATGCTACGTGTAGCAGGCTGACGACTCAAGTTAGTATTTGCAGTGAGAGAGATGAAACGAAAAGAAATGGAGAAACGAAAGAGTACTCACATCTCCTCGCAAAGCCATATAAATATCACCAACTGAATGTGAACTGACCTTGCATTAGATATGTCTTCAGCAAGAGCTCGCCAAACCGTTCAAAAAGTCAACATCACATTGTCAAGTACCTGCACATCCGAACGATCAAACCTTATTTCGTGCAATGAAAGCAGCACCGACTGCTAACTGCATATTCAGATTGATCTCCGGTTATGATTCAGATGACTTACTTCATATACACACACACACACTCGGATGTATATTTTGGCATGATCATATGCGACGTTACCTTGCATACTGTAGTTTACTAGAGTTGCCAACACAAACTTGCTTCCAAAACTCCACTAGGTTGTGGACTCGACGCACGCGAGCCGGTGATAATGGACAAGAAAGAGTAAGTGCAGCAGATCTGCAGCTGAGGGTGACAATATAAGTTTTGATTGACCATCCCAAGCATCCAATTTATAGGGAAGAGTGGCTCAAGGATCCCCTTCGAATTCTTGGTACCTACAGTAGGCAGAAGACTTGTCGTGTTGGCTTTCTGGTGATCTAACTGCTAAATATATTGCGCGCTGTTGTCGTTTGCAGATCTGAAACCCCACACAGGTTCCGAAATTCGTCAATGTGGGGCCCAGAAAATTCCACCTAGCCAAAAAGTCTTGCTCCAGAAGTGCGCACCAAGTTGGAGGAGGAGGCAGACGCAGTTCTGGCCGGCCTCGCTGAAACTCAGCTGCATCAGAGATTTTGCACAATCACGTAAGCAAGCCTCACGGTGGCATAGTCCTCGACTAACTTATGATAACCTGGAACCAATTTGTATCTGGTCTGTCAAATTCTCCAACGTACAGACCCTAATCGGGAAATTAGCTGAAAAGTGGAGAAAGCATCGTACGACAAATTTTTTGGATGATTTATCACTAGGTCAATTGATCTTGAATGATATATTTCAACTGATTTTTTTTTCAATTTGATAACATTATGCCAATATTTGTTTAAAAAATATCTGATTTTACCGTTGTCGTATTGTGACGCGACTACTATGAGAAGATGATGACATGTGTCATCTTCAAAGTTGTTGTTGTTGCGATACTTTAGTTAGGGTACCAGATGGCATTACAAAGTTGTAAAGAGCCGGCGAGACCTAGACAAATCACATTGCTGACTAAGGAGCTTATCTGATTGAAGTGGAGTCGATGTAAGACATGGATAGAGGACAACCTGATCCTCCACATGTACCAATGTTGAGTCCATTTGTGATCAACATCCTGTGTCTTCATCGTGATCACTTTCAGGTATACTTAGCCGGTTTCAAGTTGTCATTTTAACTCTTATTAGTGACAACCCATAATGTCTATAGGATGTCTAAGTAGTGTGTTTAGGATAATTGTAAAGCTCTAAGTTTCAATGGAGCTAATTTGACCACACTAGAGATCAAAATAGCATTCTCCATTCCCATTGGTCTAGAGTTTTGGCCAATGAGGATACTAGGGCAACTTTTTGAGGTTTTTAGAAATTTGGAAACCTTCTAGGAGGGGATTCGAAGATCCGATGACAGGGTTGAAGAGCTGACGGGACGAGCTACAACGTGGGCTCAAGAATGGATGGATTTGAAGGATTTGTCACTCTGAAATGGTGATTCAAAGATAAAGTGAGAAATTTAGACCTTTGAGTGTATGTGGAGTGTTTATGAGAATCTAACTAGGGTTTTGGGAGATCTGAGTTAACTGATATACAGTTTACGACTTAGGCTTGTGTTTTGATTGAAATTTTGACTCAATTGGACGAGTTTTGAGTACGGAGTGATAGGTTGAATTTTGTGTATATAGTTAGAGTTGCAGGATTGCACTGACTATCACAAAGTTAGTACATCGATCATATCTTTTAATATCGGAAAGGTCTGTCAATAAAATTTCCAAAGTTGAAGTTGTTGAGAAATCGACTCTTCAGGAATCACTCCAAGAAGAGGAGAGCACACCAAAGGGACAAGAGAGAGTGTACATGAATGAGATGGAGAAGGCTTTGCCTTCCCATGTATATATATAGGGTGAGTACAAGGAAATCCTAATTTCGGGTTAGCCCTAAACAGATCTGTACCATAGGTACGTAACAACCCTAGATCAACTCGATGAGCTTGGGATATTAACACTCCCCTTCAAGCTCAACCGGTACATCCCGAACTCCTAGACAATGTCGAAATGTAGCAAAACGACTCTCTAGGCAAAGCTTTGGTGAAGATATTCGCAACCCGATCTCACGTATGTATATATCTAAGATCTACTACACCGAAAGTACCTTCTCCCTAACAAAGTGATAGTGCACCTCAATGTGCTTTGTCCTAGCATGAAAAACAGGATTGTTAGCTAACATCATGTCGCTAATGTTATCGGCTATGATAACCGTAGGACTAGGATAATCTACTCCAATATCGAAAGCAAGGAACGAAGCCAAATCGCTTCACAAGTGGCATTCATAGCACCACGATACTACGCCTATGTGGAAGGCAAAGTACCCGGGTCGGGTTGCTTCTTAGAAGCCCAACTCACGGCCTGCTCCCAAGTCCAAACACATATCCAGACGTGGATCTCCGCCAGAAATGTCTCCCCGCCTAATCCAAGATCGGTGTAGCCATGCAGGTACAACTCACCTCCAAATCTATATCGAAGTCCAAAATGAAGTGTGGACTTCACATAGCGGAGAATCCGCTTAACCACCATCATATGCGATACTCGTGGAGCATGCAGGAACCGATCGACTAGACCAACAAAGATAGCTCAAATCCGGTCTAGTGATAGTCATATAAATCAAACTCCCAACCATCTGTCTGTACAAGCGGGGATCTGCAAGTAACTCTCCATCGTCTAACTCTAGCTTTAAACCTTGTTGTAGAGGAGTGTCTATTGGTTTACAATCAGACATCTTGAACTCCTTAAGCTTATCTAAAGCATATTGGCGTTGTATTAGCCACATATCCTTTCCCTCCGTGATAAACTCCACACTAAGAAAGAACTTGAGATATCTTAAGTCTTGTATCTCAAATTCGAACATAAGATACTCTTGATGCGAGAAATCATCTCCTCATGGTTCCCAATGATAATAAGATCATCGTGGATGGAAATCATCACTACATGAACTCCCCGATCTCATGCGGTATAGTGATAAGTCAAAATGACAGACTAAAAATCCAAGAGATCTGAGAAAGGAATTGATCTTCTCATACCATGCTCTTGGAGCCAATTTCAAACCATAGAGGGCTTTCTTCAACTTACAAACACGGAAAGAAAATCTTGGATCTTCGTAACCAGGTGGTTGTTGCATGTAGACTTCTTCATCGAGATCTCCATTGAGAAAGGCGTTCTTGAAGTCCATTTGATGCAGTCGCCATCCCTTGTTGACAGCAATAGCAACCACCGTACAAATTATTGCCATCTTGGCAACTGGACTAAACGTCTCTTCGTAGTCCACTCCATACTGTTGTGCGTAGCCCTTGGCTACCAATCTGACCTTGTATCGAGATATAGTGCCATCCGAGTTGCGCTTGACCTTGAAGACCCATCTGCAACCAATCGCTTTCTTACCTTGAGGTAAGTCCACCAATTCCCATGTTTGTTGGTGACGAAGTGCAAGCAATCGTCTCCATGGCTTCAATCCACTCATTTTTGTGCATCGCCTCCTCAAGCGTACTCGGTTCTGGCTTAGCAAGAACGTGAATCATGTATGCATGATGATCAGCAAGGAAACTTTCATGCATAAAGCGTTGAGAAGGGATGCGAACTCTCTCAGATTTTTGTAGGGCAGTATGAGATGTACTGTTTGTCGCCCCTTGCTTCGGATCTGAGGTACCAACAGCGTCGTTAAGGATGCTTCATCCAACGGATGAATATCGAAGAATCCGTGGTGAGGACATCATATGTTGCAAAATAACATGATCCTCAAGTCTAGGAGTCGGTCTGGATGGTGCTCGGTGAACTTCATCCGTAGCAGCTCCAGGTATAGTAGACTCAGCTCTAGGCGTGTGATTCAGATTAAAACTCCAGCCAAAGTCGAGTTGACAGACTCCTTGGTGCGGTCAAAGGGAAAGTGGGTATGACCAGAACAATCGCATGTGCATACCAAGATTGCAACTCTTCAAATACAACATCTCTATTGATATAGAGTTGCCTAGAGGAAGGATTATAGCATCTATATCCTTTCGTATCTAGGGCATATCCAAGGAAAATACACTTCTCAGCTTTCGGATCTAGCTTCTTGCGCTTCTCATCCGGAATGTGTACATAACAGATGCAACCGAAAACTTTCAGAAATGAGTAATCAGGCTTGTGGCCTGTGAATACCTCCATTGGGGTCTTGTTGTGAACTGCTGCAGTCGGAGTTCGATTCATCAAGTACACCGCAACGGAAACAACTTCTGCTATGTGACGATTCTTCCTCTCCGCAACGCCATTCTGTTGTGGAGTATCACTGCAAGTCTTTTGGTGATGTATGCCATGCTTACGTAGGTAAGCAGTGAATTCTCCAAACAGAAACTCGCCTCCTCCATCAGAACCTAGACAAAGGATAGATTGTCCAGATTGTTTCTCCACCAAGGTGTGGAAAGTCTGGAAAGATGACAATACATATGAAGAGCTCTTGCTCTTAAGGAAGTAAACCCAGGTGTAGCGAGAGAAATCATCAATGAAGGACACGAAGTACTCAAAACCAGATAAACTTGGTTGAGAAGAAGTCCATACATTTGTGTGCACCAGCTCTAGAAGCTTGGTCGCTCTCCTACCTGATCCCTTAAAGGGTTGTCTAGCTTGCTTGCCGAACTGACAAGCGGAACACACTGCAATGGGCTCAGCAGAAGTGAAGTTGGGCAAACCTGTGACTAGATCTGAACTCGGAAGAGTCTCCAGTTTCTGAAAGTTCATGTGCCCAATTCGCTTATGCCAAATATCTATATCAGATACTACAAAGCCACTTTCTGTAATGACAGGAGTTGGCGGTTCTTGACATTAAGCGTAGCATCTAGCTTGAGCAGGTCTACCACTCTCGCTACCTCGAGCTACAAAAAGTACACGTGGAGTCTTCAACAAAGCATCCATCTTTGTTGAAACGCACTTGGAAATTTTGTTCTACCATCTGTCCTACTGATAACAGATTTTGAGTCAGAGTAGGAACATGTTAAACATTTCCGATTCCAGAAAGATTAGATCCTGGAATGTCAAGCGGAATTTTACCCTTATGCTTGATCTCGTGCTTCGTATCATCTCCAGTCACCATGAACTGAGGAGTCTCCACAGTGTCGAGCAACGCAAACCATTCTTGATGCGGCGTCATGTGGGTTCAGTAGCTCCGAATCGATCACCCAATGTATCAGTCCAGTGCGAAGGCAATATAACTACAGTGTGTCACAATGAGTAGCTATTCTTGGCCAGCCTACATGGCCTGTTGGCCGGCGGCCAGAATCGTTCGGACGCTTGTAACAATTTTTGGCATAGTGGCCATTCTTGTGGACAAGAAGTTGCAGTGTTAACTTGTTTTCCGGCCGGTGGCGCACTTGGCTGGTTGGGCGCCTTGTTCTGCACACGACCTCTACAACCACCATATGCGGCTCCTCTGCCACGACCTCTGCCTCGACCTCCAAAATCTGCAAAAAACACACATTCTTGCGGGCTGGACGAAGCACTTGTACTGCCCAGAATTTGCACTTCTTCTCCCAACATCATTGGGACTAGTTCGTCAAACTTCGGAAGAGGTTCTCTGGTCGAAATTGACGTAATGAACTGCTTGTACTCGGCAGGCAGTCCTTGCAATGTCGCACCGATAATCACAGTCGGATCAAGTTGAACATTGACAGATGCTAATTGATCTGCTAGTTGCTTGATGTGATTGACGTAGTCACTAGCACACATCGAGCCTTTCTTGACCGTATTGAATTGTGCGCAAAGAATCGCAGACTTCCGAGCTTCTGTTCCCGAATGGAACATCTGTGACAACGCGTCCCAAGCTTCCTTGGGTGTGTCTACTGTGGTAGAAACCCTCAAATCTCTAGGTTTAGGTCTCCAAATAGCTCCTCAAAGATTTTGGAAAAGGCGATAACTATCACCAACAACTCCAAATCGCACAAAAACTTCATGGCTACCAAATTGAACCATTTTGCGCAAGACAACTTCCTTTAGGGAGTTGGGCAATCAAAAATAGGTCGAATATAATCATCTTGACCTCCGAAAATACAATTGAAGATTCTGAGAAAATACGAAACAGTTCCCCAATAATCTAATCGCTTCAGCGGGACAGCCTCCAACTTTGAGGCACACTCCTCACTGATGTCCAGGACTCCTCTATGTCTAATCTACATAACTAATGCTCCCACCATGCTCTGATACCATGTTGAGAAATCAACTCTTCAGGAATCACTCCAAGAAGAGGAGAGCACACCAAAGGGACAAGAGAGAGTGTACAGGAATGAGATGGAGAAGGCTTTGCCTTCCCATGTATATATATAGGGTGAGTACAAGGAAATCCTAATTTCGGGTTAGCCCTAAATAGATATGTACCATAGGTATGTAACAACCCTAGATCAACTCGATGAGCTTGGGATATTAACAGAAGTTTGGATGATGAGTGACCTTCTCATGAAATTTGAAAGCAATTGGAGTCAAGGATTGGGATGTGTGATGGGTTTTGTACACAGGGGTCTGCATATCGCCTTGTGATATAGTGGATAAATCACCAATTTTTTTGAGATATCTAGAGGAGAAAAACATATGGAACTTTTTTGAGTGATTGAAAGGCTTGCAGAGCAATTTTCTGTGAAGTTTAAACGAGAGTTATTGGTCCGATCATTGGATATCATAGTTTTCTTTCGTTAAAGTTTTACCGGTTATAATGAACTCAAATGTGGAGTGCTGAGAAGAAGAAGAAGAGATTGTCAACTCACACAAGGTTCTAGAGGGTTCTTCTACAGCCAGGCGCTCGGACGTTCTCAGAGCAAAGAATTATCCTATGCGACACCGTAGGTAAGATATAACTAGTCTTTTGATGCTAGTTAAGATTTTTTTCATATATTTTTTTTGAAAATGGCTTTCTTCTTTCATGATTGTTACTAATGTTGTAGATTATTTTCCATGAATACCATATTCTATGAGACTTCATTTTGTTTTAAAAATTTCACTTATTATTAAAGGTGATATCAAGTTGAGCTCTCATATTATTGAAAAACCTGATATATTTGAGTGGAATGAACCTAATTACTATCATCATTTGTTTATATTTATCAATGAGAATTTCTGTAGCTTGCATTTGTCACAACAATGACATAATTTTATTCACATGTTGAAACATGGTACCATTTGTGACACTACCATAATCATAAATTTGACATAAACTTACACATGAATGATTATGTGAGCTAGTCTACAAGAATTATTTGAATCGATTTCAATATGATTTGAAAATTCTGATCATCTATACTTGCTCCAAGGGATTTTGTTCTAGAAAGGCAAGGATGACAACTCTACATTTTTTGTCTAGTGCAAACCAATTTTTCTCTTCATCTTGGATTGCAATAGCAGAAATTGTTGGGGTGGGCTTGTCACCAGTCACAAAATTTCCATACATGATGGATATTGAAATATCATTCCATCATGTTTTTTTAATATTGGTAGTGAATGCGATCAAATTTTGGCCATGTTTTACCTTGAAAAGATCAAATTGTAAGAGTACAATGAAAATGTTTTTAATTCATAGTTCATAATTTTTTAATGTATCTATATATTTTTTTATTTTTTTTGGTGTCAGCTCAACAAAGTTCTTTCTTTTGAATAGGACACTTGAGTGTCTAATAAGTGCTATCAATCTAGTCGGAAAAAAGATAAATGGTTCTTTTCACATACTTTTGAATGTTGTTGAAATCTGCAATTTGGATTTTAAGGTTGCTAGAAATTTCCTTTTCTCCCTGTTGCTTTGTGCAGGACACCGAGTGACAATAACAGAAGTGGAAGTTGCATTTTACTAATAAAAGAACTGAATTCAATAATTCCAAGTAGGGATTAATAACTGTAGAGATAGAGGAGTCACATATTAGAGTTGAGACAACAGACCTGAGTAGCAGGTCTCCAAAGCTGTATTTGTATACCTCCAATATTAGTTTGGGTGAAGCAATTCATGCATATCTGCCAGACAAATTTTACATGTATTGAACCGTATCTTGTCTCTTAAACTTATGGAAAACAACACATTTGGACAAGTAATTAATATGGGCTTTGTTCTCTCGCTGGTGCATTTCTTACTAGAGTTCTTTCTGGAAATCCGCAGTTGTTACTGGAAGTGTTCTGGTATATTCTGAGTTTTCCTCGTGACGTGCATACTCAGGAAAGCATCAGATTCTTCAAAATGAAAGAAATCGACTACATAATCTGGCGAACCAATGTTTAACTTTCTTCCCCGAATTGACCAAGGAATTTACTTCCGAGTACAAAGACATTTTCTGAATGAAATCTTTTTCCAATATTGAATCATTTCTGCAATTTATGACAGGCAGAAATGAGCGCCTCCATTCGTCCTTGGAAAATACTTTCACGTAATGATCAAAGATGTTACTTCCAAAAGTTCGTAAATTATTCGAGGGTTTGTGATTGGTGAATGAGAATTATATCGCGAAGTACTAAGAAAGTGACCTATTCACGAAGAATCATAATGAGGATTGCTAACTGCCTGAACGTTGCATAAGATCAAGTTGCATCGGCAGTTTTATAATCGTAATTTAAAATTTGCTATTGTTTTTGGCTTAATAGTAGGTAACCAAATCCCTGTTGTGCTTCCCAACATTCTGTCTGACCAAGAAATTCACGCTAGGTACACATTTATTATAGCTTTCACGTGGACTGGAGGGATTTCTATTACCCCGTCAATGAAGATAAGACAGTGCGTCTTATCCCTGAAGAGTTCCCTTTATCCATGCTCGAGCAAAGTCGAGGGTCGAGACCCAGTCGTCCACAATTACAAAATATTATGCAATATCTCGTGACATCCTCGACATCTGTGCACAATGTCGAGCTGTCACATTCCCCTTACAAAGCTCCATCAGACATGTGCTTCTTATAGCAGGATGTCCTTTTTGTTATTTTACTCTACCCTTGAAAAAATAGCAAGGATAAGTTTCCTTGGGTTACTACCCAGATGTTGTAAATGTCATAGTCACTTGCGAATGAATGTAATTCAAATGAAATCCTATACGAGCATGCTTCAAACTTCGTCCATATTTGATGGAGACTGTCGAGCTCTTTTCGTAAAACTATCTCATTGACCTGCTGATGACCATACCACAACAGAGGTGGTAAAGTATTCGGTTGCTTTGAAATCGGACTGCATGCAACAGAACACAGCACTGACATGCGGAGAACAGGGCAAGCCTGGACTTGATACTGAAGGATGTCAGAACTGCTTGAAGCGCACGTCTCAGAAAAATATATGACCGGACACTTGTTGCAATCCATCAGCAAAGCCATCCGGCGAGAAGGAATAGCGCAACAGCAGAAACGTGGTCGTGACTGAGCTTAGTGACCGAGTCCCTCGCTTGCATTGAGTACCAAACCGAAGGCCCTAACTTTTTTGGGCCACTCCTGTTGTTCCTGTATGGTCAACGGTTGACCACCCATCTTCTCAGGAACTCCCCTTCCCGTGTACTTAATCACCTACCCAGAACATAGAGAGACAGTTTTCAGGGTTACGCATACAAAGCCATAGAGAGACACTAAGAGAGAAGGAAAGGAAGAAAAAACTGGAAATGTCATAATCCTACAGGCGTTGGAACATATAGAATGAAAGCATTGTACCACATTGTCAATTGTTAAATATGTGCTGGGTGGTAGAGTGTGATATACCAATAGATAGTTCACATCTCATGGCAATTGAGGGTATTGTGAGCTTACGGAAAACAACTCTTAGCTAAGATATGTTGTGGTAAGGTGTCTTTCAAGAGTGGTTTGTTTGTAACGAAGGCGTTTTATCTATTTGTATTGTGAGAGGTTCTTGGAGGAGAAAGTGCGTTACCTTTGGTATCAAAGAGGAATGGGGAACTCCATGATAAGGTTCTTGGCAAGTGAGATCTTCGAAGGAACTCTCTTGTTCCGATGGCCTAGCTAGTGAGATCTTTGGAGTCACTCGTTGTCGCATGGATATTTCTTCGCTCTGAGAACTCCTGAGTGCCTGGCTTTAGAAGAACCCTCTTGAACCTCGTGTGAGTTGACAATCTCTTCTTCTTCTCCTCAGCACTCCATATTCGAATTCATTACAATCGGTAAAACTTCAACAAAAGAAGATTATGATATCCAATGATTGGAATGATAACTCTCGCTTAAACTTCACAGAAAATTGTTCAAAAATCCTTTCAATCTTTCGGAAAAGTTTCATATGTTTCTCTCTTCTAGATCTCTCAGAAAACTTATCGATTTAGACACTATATCACAAGGCTATATGCATACCCATGTGTATTAAAACAATCACACGTCCCAATCCTTGACTCCAATTGCTCTCAAATTATATGAGAAGGTCATTATCATCCGAACTTCAACTGTGAAAAGTTTTATTGACAAAACTTTCTGATATCAAAAGATATGATCGATGTACTAACTTCATGATAGTCAGTGCAATCCTGCAACTTTGATTGTATACAAAAACTTCAACCTATCACTCAGTACTAAAAACTCATCCAATTGAGTTAAAATTTCAATCCAAACACAAGCCCGAGTCGTAAACTATATCTCAATTGACTCAGATCTTTCAAAACCCTAGTAAGATTCTCATAAACACCCTAAATACACTCAAAGGTATAAATTTCTCTCTCTATCTTCGAATCACCATTTTAGAATGACAAACCTTTCAAATCCATCCATTCTTGAGCCCATGTCGTAGCTCGTCCTGTCAACTCTCCAACCCTATCTTCCAATCTTTGAATATACCCTTGAAAGGTCTCCAAAATCCCTCAAAACCTCGAAGAAGTTGCCCTAGGGCCCTCATTGGCCAAAACTCATAGACCAATGAGAATGGAGAGTGTTATTTTGACATTTAGTGTGATCAAATTAGCTCCATTTTAACTTAGAGCTTTACAACTATCCTAAACACACTACCTAGACATCATATACACAATATGAGTTTCAATATCCAAGCCCTATAAAGTTGATCCAACGGTGGGCTCTTAACAGCCTTACAATGCCGTCGGTTATCCTAACCTAAAGTACCGTCATGACAATGACTCTAAAAATGACACATGTCATCATCTTCTCATAGTAGCCGCGTCACAATACAACATCCCTTGTTGCAATGGCTTGGCCAATAAGATCTTTGGAGTCTCTTTCTTGTTTCGATTGCTAACATCCCAGACTCTCATGCTAAGGAATGCACACGAGAGCGCAAAATCTCAAATGAGTTTGCTGACGGTCACATAGCTCAAGACACTGCATTGACATCCTTGCATGTGCAGTTGAAGACTATGTTGGAAAAGATAGAAACGATTGCAACATCAACGATCCTTGAAATCGGATTGGGTTGAGATGGTAGGCAGTAGAGGTTGTCCAACATTCCACTTACGAGAAAGCCTACTGCTACTGACTCCATCCCTCTTCCCATTAAGACAAGGCGGAGGTTTGTTTAATACTAGCCGGAGAAGTTTTCTAGGAAGAGAGACCTAGCTGCCTTTAAGATGTGGGTTATTGAAATGGAGAATTATTTTGCTATTACAGGTATGGAAGAGAAGGACAATGTCAACTTCGTAGTGAACAAGCTTACTAGCGATCACTACTTTTGAATGAGAGTGGCATCTAAATGAGCAAAAGTTGTTACATGAGTCAATGCACTGATATAATACGCTATGATTGAACGAGAAAGATAGACTAAGTGTTGGAGCCGTATGCTAGATTGGGGAGTGTTCAAAGAGAGATTGAAACATAGCCTAGTACCAAGCAATGACCAAGAGATCAAGTTGGGAGAGTTGGCTTGTTTGCGTCAGACAAGATCAATGACGTAATACATCATCAAGTTTTGATTTTTTTGATAGAAGTGTGAGGACTTGTACCTAAAGTAGAGCGATTTTATTTCAATGAAGGATTTTTACCATTTTTACCCATGAAAATTAAGAAGTTGCAAAATCATGATGATTTTAACTTATGTATGAGTGAGCTGAGAGCTTTGAGGTTGGACTGGTGCGAGTCTATAGTGGGCAAAGAGATGGAAAGTCACCTTCGGGAAACATGGAGTAGCTAATTTGAAGTACTAGAACACACCAAAGAGAAGATTGGAAGAGCAACTAGTATGCTAAGGAGTCTGCAAGTAAGAAAAGTAACCTAATAAGGATTATTAGAGCGGTTGCTAGCCATACTTGAGGTAATCCAATTGTGACGAACTCAAGTTTTTCTGGAGATGGAAGGAATTAGCCCGCATGTTACAATTGTGGAAGTGGGCACCTCAAGCATACCTGCACTCTCAAGAGCAAGATGACACAAGTACGGCATATATCCACCCAAGATATCACCAAGTAACCAAAGTCAATACAGCAACAATGAAATCTATGGTACCTCAACCTTCTCATGTGTGCTCAAATGCTTCCCAATAATTGTGATGACTATTCAAGGATTGGAATTTTAATTCTTGTTGAACACGAGAGCAAATATGTATGTCTTAGCCCCTATTGTAGCACATGCGTTGGGATTAGTCCTCAAGGTTATGAAGAGCTTCATGTTAACTTTGCATAGGGTACTAGTAGAATTGACAAGGAAATAGATCCTATGAGCTTGACTCTAGGCACATTCTTGTCCAAAATTATATTTTACATCATGGATATTGGAACCAAGCTATAACCAATCTTGGTTAGCTATAGTTAGTTTAGCCAAAGCCTAGGTTGGTCATTAGATCACAAAAAGAGAAGATAGTGGTATGCACTATCCAAAAAGCAAAAGGTAAATGACGAGGTGGCTACCATGCATTGGTGGATCAGATTGTGTGCTAGACGTCTTTTAGGAATTGGGTAGGATAAGATAACGAAACATGCAATCTACACATGTAGCCATGTGGCATAGTTTGGATTTCGGACTTTTCTAGTCCTACAGTATATAAAGCAAGGAGAGGTCTTGAGAATACATCTCTCATCTTGGAAGTCATTCCGGAGTCATTGCCTTCAGTGTTACAATGGTATCAAAGCAGACTTATTGTTCATATGAGTGTGGATCTTCCCTCTTGGAAGAATAGTATGGGTTGGTACAATTTTTGAGGAGATAGTGTTTGTTAGAGGCTGACAGTGGCCATTGAGCTGCAAGTAGTGGAAGGGGGTCATTGTGGGTGCAGTATCTGGATGGGGGATATAGAATAGTACCGAGATTCCCATTTCTTAATCCTTTTCATATCAAACTGTTATACATTGAGAAAGCAAGGTTGACTTAATATTTGGTTTATCATATTGGTGCCAATTTCATGGACCAAGTGATGAGATCTCGAGATCCGATTATCTTACCTATAGTCACCTACGATGTTACTTGGGATCTCACAATATACATTTTAGTTTAGAGATGGATCTCAATAGATCACCACTAGTGAGATTCAACACACGGTGTGAAATCTATTGTGTGTATCATTCTAAAGCTATGTTTTGGAGCCTAGTTATTAGAAACTTTGGAGAGGAGTATTACCACGAGGTGATAACATCACCTATTTCTTTTGTGTTGCCAATCTTGAGAAATTGAAGAATGTTCATTTTAATCCTATACTGAGACAGAGTGGACAAAGACGAATCATGGAGGACATTTTGAGAGAAATGATTCAAGAGTTGAGAGATTTGAGAAACGTATTTGAGCAAAGCCAGACTCAAGTACAAGAGTTAGCTCAAGAACTGACAACAGTCAAAACAAGAGGAATGGAAAATGAGAGAATGAGAGAAACTCAAATGGATATAGAGACGTCACCATCAATGGTGGAGAGTAAGTGAGAGCCCGTGCTCTTGAAGCCCAAGCGGCACAACGAGCGAGAGAGCTAGATCTTTAGACATCCATGATTTTGAAGATGACAAAAGCTAGTAAGATAGAACCTTACCGAGGAAGTCGAACCATGGGAGTTTTGGAGGGTTGGATTGAGAGAATGGAGTACCATCTTGCTTTGTTCAATATCAATAATCACATTGCAGGTCTTTTTGTTCGTACTTTGTTGTTGGAGAAAACGTCTACTTGGTTTCATGGTTGGATGGTGGAGCTCAATGAGTTAGGCCAACAAGTTACTTGGAGTGCAATGAACGAGGTCTTCTTCAGAATTTTGAAGCAGTTGATCCCATCATCACGGCAAGGATGAGGTTGTGGAAACTTGAACAGAAGGGAAGTGTGGAGGAGTACATTAAAGAATTTCGAGATCTTCGAATTCAGATACGAGATATGAGTGGAGTTGAAGCCTTTGATTTATTCAAGAGAGGGTTGAAGAAAAAGATTCAACAGTAGGTGATTCGGGACAATCCAAGCAACTTGAATGAGGCTATTGCTTGTGCACAATGAATGTCCAACGTCTACCACAACGGTGGAGAGGTATCAGTTCCCACAATCAATACTATGAACCAATGCCTATGGAGTTGGACAACATAAGGAGAAGAGAAGATTTCATTCCAAGGGGAGTGAACGCACAAGGAGGAGATTGTCGCAACTCGAATTCTCATCGAGAAGCAAATTCAAGAGGAGGAGACGAAGTGGAGGGAAGACAAGAAATGATGCAATGCTATAATTATGGAAGATTTGGTCATTTTGCCATGAATTGCCGAATCTGAGTTCTAGCAAGAGGAGCTAGACCTTGCTATCCACGAGCTCTCAACAATCTTGAAGTTGGAGACGAAGTGACCGATGGCCTCCCGGGAAACGACAAACACTAGTAACCTTACCTTGCGGCCTTACTGGTTTGATGAAAAGGAGGAAAGGCAAGGGAAGGAAGCAAAAACATGAGGTTAATGGTTTGAGGAAGAAGGAAACATGTTTGATTGTGACGGATGGCAAGATAGAAGGAGTAAAAGTGAGAGTATTGATTGATCCATGAGCTACAGAAAATTTACTATCTCGATCTATTGCTATAAAGTTGGGATTAGCTTTAGAGAAAAATGAGAGTGAAAAGGTAGAGTTGCCAAATGGGCAAAGAGAGAGCATTGAGAGCATTCATAGGAAAGTGGAGTTGAAGATTGGGCAATACAAGGAATCGTTGGAGTAAAGAGTAATTCGATTAGCTCGCTATGATGCTATTTTGGGTATGTATTGGATGGAAAAATATAATCATGAGGTAGATTGGCAAAAGAAGATAGTAAAAACTATCAGTTGGAGGATCTTTGGAGATAGACTTAGATCGGAACAAAAAAACTTACCTCTATACGTGATAGGATGAACCGCTATCAGTCACAAAGATGTATGTTTTTTGCGCCTAATAAGAGATGTAAGCGCTCCAAAAGAGCAATCTTTTATACATGAGAAGTTAACTTATATCTTGAACGAGTTTCAAGATATTTTTCCAGATGATCGGCCTCCAGGTTTACCACCAAGAAGGAGAGTGGATCACAAGATAGAGATCTTACCATGAAGTTCTCCTCCTTGTAAAAGTCCCTATCGACTTGCACCAAACGAGCTAGAGGAATGCAAGTCACAATTGGAAGAATTGTTGGAGAAAAGGTTTATCCAACCTAGTGTGTCATCATATGAAGCTCTTGTGTTGTTTGTGAAGAAGAAGGACGGCTCCATGCGGATGTGCATGAACTATCGTGCTCTAAATCAACAAACGGTGAAAAACAAGCATCCATTACCGCGAATGGATGACTTGTTTGATCAACTTCATGGAGCTAAGTATTTCGCCAAACTTGATCTTAGAAACGGATACAAACAGATGAGAGTGGCATATGAAGATATACAAAAGACAACTTTTAGAACTAGATATGGACATTTTGAGTATCTAGTTATGCCATTTGGTTTAACCAATGCCCCTGCCACATTCATGGGACTAATGAATGACATTTTTCGTAAATATATAGATAAATGAGTGATTGTGTTCTTAGATGATATCTTGATATATAGCAAGTCCTTACAAGATCATCAAAAACATCTACGAGAAGTACTCCAAGTGTTGAGAGAAAATAAGTTGTATGCTAAAATGTCAAAATGTGAGTTTGGCAAAAGCGAAGTAGATTACTTAGGCCATAGAGTTAGTGCATATGGCATCCAAGTCATGAGTGACAAAGTGGAAGCCATTCAAAATTGGGGTGCTTCAGAGAATCAGACTCAACTACGTAGTTTCTTGGGTTTAACCGGCTTCTATAGAAGGTTTGTGGAAGCTTTTGCTTGTATTGCTCAAGCTTTAATAAATCTCTTAGGCCAAGTGTAGAAATGGCAATGGGGTACAGCTCAAGAGATTGCATTTCAGGCTTTGAAGTATGCGCTCTTACATGCATCAATCCTTAAATGGTATGAACCATGTAGACCAACAAAACTTGTTACAGATGCATCAGATGTGACAGTTAGAGGAATGTTACAACAGGAATGGAAAGATGGATGGCACCCAATTGCCTTCTTCTCACGGAAGCATTAATTTTGCCGGCGGAGCAAAATTATCATACCACAGAGAGGTGTTAGCCATTGTGTTGGCTACTAAACATTGGAAGCACTATATTGGAGATAAGGAGTTTGTGGTTGAGACATACCACAAGCTTGTGGTTTATTTAGAAACTCAAAAGGATCTCTCAAAGCGGCAGATTCATTGGGCTGAATGGCGACAGCGTTTCAACATGAAGATCGTGTATGTGGAAGGGAAGAAGCAGCTTGCCGATGCATTGACACGAATGCCGTGCATTAATCATATCACGGAGGTGAAGATTCACTCTAAATGGTGGGAGAACCTGAATCGAGCTACCAAGGAGGATGAGGAGATTGCACAAGCACTTCAGCAGGGTAGAGCACATTTAGAACGAGGATTGGCATTCTATAAGGGAAAGATTTGGATACCCTCAAATGTTGCTCTCCGTACAACAGTGTTAGAGGAGGCACATGATTCAGCTATTGCTGGCCATGTAGGAGTGGAGAAGACCATTGAAGTCATCCAGAGGGTATACTTTTGGCCAAGACTAAGAGAGGACATCACCAGCTATGTTCGAAGTTGTGTGGCATGTCAACAAAATAAGGCTAGCAATTAGAAACCAGCAGGTCTACTACAACCTTTACCAACACCAACTAGAAGATGGGAGCACATTAGTATGGACATTGTATGTGAGTTACCAATGACCTCTACGGGTTATGATTCGATAGTTGTTTTTGTGGATAAATTGAGCAAGATGATCCATATTAGGCCCACAACAAAGACAGTTACTGCACTTGAACTTGCTCGAATTTATATGGAGGCAGTTTTTGCTCAACACAGTTTAGCTATTGTTTTCATCACCGATAGGAGCACTCAATTTTCTAGTATGTTTTGGAAAATCCTATTTGGGCTATTCAAAACAAAACTAGCCATGTCCATAGCTTATCATTGACAAACAGATGGGCAAACTGAGAGAGCAAATAGAACTATTGAAGACATGCTTAGAGCTTTCACTTTGGAGGAGCAAGAAGGTTGGGATGCGCTTTTATCCTTGATTGAGTTTGCTTATAATAACTCAATCAATGCATCCACAAAAGTGAGCCCTTTCTTCATGATGTATGGAGAACACCCCATCACACCATCTAGCTTGGTGAGTGTAGGTCACAGGTAGGAACCATCAACCCAAGTTGAAGCAGTGAACAAGTTTGTAGCACGAGTCCAACGAGGAGTGCATCAGGCAAAGCAAAAATTAGTCATTGCACAAAATTAGAAAAAAAAATTTGCTGATGCTCATCGACGACATGTGGAGTTTCAAAAAGACGATCAAGTGTGGTTGTCTACTACCAATTTGTCATTAATAGGGGTTCGAAAGTTAAGACCAAGGTGTCACATGGACATTTCTTTGCTCGACGAACGCGCCCGGCGCTGAGCGTAGAAGAACCCTCAAGAACCTCGTGTGAGTTGACAATCTCTTCTTCTTCTCCTCAGTACTCCACATTACAACCGGTAAAACTTCAGCGGAAGAAGATTATGATATCCGATGATTCGACCAATAACTTTCTATTCAACTTCACAGAAAATTTATTCACGATCCTTTCAATTTATCAAGAAAGTTTGATATGTTCTCTTTTCTAGATCTCTCAGAACAATTGTTGATTTCTACATTGCATCACAAGGTGATATGAAGACCCATGTGTACAAAACCCATCACATATCCCAATCCTTGACTTCAATTGCTCTCAGATTTCATGAGAAGGTCACTTATCATTGTAACTTGAACTGTTAATTTGGCCACACTAGAGGTCAAAATAACACTCTTCATTCTCATTGGTCTTGGAGTTTGAGCCAATGAGGGCTCTTGGGCAACTTCTTCGAGGTTTTGAGGAGTTTTGGAGACCTTCTAGGGGGACATTCGGAGATCTGAGGATTGGGTTGGAGAGCTGACGGGACGAGCTACGACGTGGGCTCAAGAATGGATGGATTTGAAGGATTTGTCACTCTGAAGTGATGATTCAAAGTTAGAGTGAGAAATTTAGACCTTTGAGTGTATTTGGAGAGTTTCTAAGAACCTTACAAGGGTTTTGGGAGATCTGAGTCAACTGATATATAGTTTTTGACTCAAGCTTGTGTTTTGATTGAAGTTTTTACTCGATTGGACGAGTTTTGAGTACGGAGTGATAGCTTGAAGTTTGTGTATACAGTCAGAATTGCAGGACTGCACATCGACCGTCACGGTTAATTAGACGGAGATCATATCTTTTGATATCAGAAATTTCTGTCAATAAAACTTTGCACCGTTCAAGTTCTGATGATGAGTGACCTTCTCATAAAATCTGGGAGCAATTGAAGTCAAGGATTGGGATGTGTGACGGGTTTTGTACACAGGGGTCTGTATATCGTCTTGTGTTACAGTGGATAAATCACCAATTGTTTTGAGAGATCTAGATACAAAAAACATTTGAAACTTTTCTGAGTGATAGTAAGGGTTGTGGAGCAATTTTCTGTAAAGTTTGAGCGAAAGTCATTGGTAGAATCATTAGATATCATAGTCTTCTTCCGCTGAAGTTTTACCGGCTATAATGTGGAGTGCTGAGGAGAAGAAGAAGAGATTGTCAACTCACACGAGGTTCTTCTACAGCCAGGCGCTCGGGCGTTCTCAGAGCAAAGAAATGTCCATGCGTCATAAGTGGTGAACTCGACGTGAAACCTCTGAGGTGGAGGAACTTTCATGAGTTCTCTTTGCCGCGAAGTTTTCGATTTCATGAGTTTCGGTTTATGGTTGGATGTTCCAAGTTTAGAGTTAGGTGTAGATTGCAAGGTTACGTTGTGGGTTGGCCTTGAGATATAAGAATGCAAGTTCAAGTTTTGTTTGGACTTGAGATATAAAATTAGTGAGGAATCAGATTGTAACAACTCTATAGTGATAGCTTAGCGCAGAACATTGAGTTTTATGATATGTCAAATGCCAAGTGCTGGCAAGAGTCAGTCATGGGTGGGTTGGGAAAATTCAAGTATGGAGGGTCGCTGTTTGGATCCCCTCCATACTGGCTTCTTGTGTGTGCGCCATGCTGGATTTGTGTGGGCGCCTGATTCTATAGGAGTGCTCCGGACTTGATCACCGGTTACCACTCTAGTGCGTGCTGCGTATTTCTCTTGTGAGAAGTTGGAAGTGATGGCCAACTCTCCCAAGAGTGCTTGAGGTGATGGCAGGTTAGGTTGCCCAATCCATTAGGCACAGACCATGGGGATCTAGATTTAGATCAGAGTAGATAGATCAGAAGGTTGAATACTTGGGGAATTTTGTAGGACCCTAGTTAGGAATTTTAAGCTTGTTTTTTTGGTTTTCGGAATAAAACGCATGATATTCGGCGGAATTGAGTATTGACGAATCTGAAGATGACTCTTAAAGGCTAATATGCATGTTGAGAAAGAGTATGTGTAGATTGAACCGGCGGAAGCAATTCTGTTTCGGTTAGGGTAAGTTGTAACTGTATCGTTGAGCAGTGGCGGGCGCAGATCCAGCAGAGTGACACGATGAAGAAGTGAGTGGCATTGCGATCGGGAGCACGGGAAGCTATTCGATTACCTCCTCCGCAGAAGATGGCGAGTGTAATTAGACCTCTAGTGCCAAAACCGGACTAGACGTTGGAAGAATTGAAACGATTGAAGCAATTGGGCGGAGCGTTCCTAGCATGGCGATGGGACTATGTCTGTCCGGAGTTGTGTGAAGAAGTGAAGGCCAAGAAAGTTGCCAATCCGATTGGATGGAGAGGTTACCCCGATTCCTGGGATGCGATTCTATGGGCGGAAGCATTGGGCCGGGATTATGCAGAAGACAAGGACGGCATCGATTGGGAAGGATCGGCTTTGCATACCGGATTCGACTTCGATGAGTCCAAGTGGTTTGATCCTCGAGGAAGGAAGGGGACCAACGGGTTCAAGATTGATTTGATTAAGGATGATTTCCGACGGAAGATCATGTATACGTTGAATCGCCTATTTTCACCAAGAGAGAACTACTTACGCTAGTATGCATAAGGTGAGAATAGTGGAAGGATTCGCCGGAGGAAAGATCAAAGTCAATCGGGGAGAAATATTCGCCGGAATGTGCAAGCTATGGGACGGAAGTTGAAAGCGGGAGAGAAGGGAGTAGTGTACATTTCCTCTTTTTACACATGTACTCAAGGATGGGGTGGTTAACTCCAAGGGAAAGAGTGAAGTATCAGATGGATGCAGAGAATGTTTTGCGAGAGCCGAATATGAGTGAAGCCAGTAGTGGATCAACGAGAAGTGTGGGTCCCGAAGAAGGAAGCAATTTTGTCGCCAGTTGTAAAAGTAGATGCCTTCGCACGAAGTTGGACGAGGTAATGCGGGAATTGAGGAAGTCAGATTCGGAAGAGAGGATTCGGCAGGAATTTCAGGGAAGAGAGTGCGAAGTCCGAGTATAGAGGAAGTTCGAACGCCGGTCAACAAGAAGCGGAAGTTAAAGGAGATTGTTAAGCCGAGGAGCCCGGTGCCGAAAGTATCGAGGCCTAAGGTGAAGGCGTCCAAAGTAGATGGTGGAGAACCGCTTCTTCGGTGTTGCGCTTAGCCCGAAGTTGGAAAATGTAGTTGTCCCTGTTCTCATGGAGTTGAACGAGATGGGAACAGACTATATTCAGGGGTGGAATCCTCAAGAAGACGGTTACATGGACCTCATTCAGGCTTGATGAACCGCATTGCAACAGTAAAGAAGGACCGCACCTGCACTATTAAGCGCTTGACGTAGTCGGTGGGGGCGCCCGGAGAAGGAGAAGGCGTAAGCACAACGGGAAGTGACAAAGAAAGAAAGAAGGCTTATGGGGAGATATGCAAAAATCCAAGGGGCAGAGTTGAAGTTTGTGGAAGTCGAGAATGAGCGGCTTCGAATCAATTGAAGGATAAGGAAGCGCCACCGCACGAGGTCGATGTAGAGCGACCGGCTAGATTAGAAGTTTTGGCTAGTAAGTGTGCGAAGTATCTTCTTGCCCGGTGTGATGATGTGGAAGTTGATCGATTGAAGGCCTTGACCACGGCGATGAACACTCCCGGCGATTCGAAAGAGAAACGAAAGGAGATGTACAAAGCGATGGGTCGTGACTGTCAGGAAGCGATGCGAATTCACCGGAGGGAGATTGCAGAAGATATCAGAGAGTTGCAAATCAGCGTTGATGCTTTTGCCTGGCGTGAAAAGACATTATCGAAGGGTGCAACAGATCTCCGAAGTTGTAGTCGGACGCGATCCGTGTAGGTAGCGATTCGGATAGAACGTTAGAATTGTGTATAAATAGGACTAGAGTAGTTAGTGGAGACATCTTCAATTTGCAAGAGAAAATCAGGATTTGTTCATGTGTAGCCAAGGTAGAACGGAAACTCGAAGCCGAGCAGAGATCGTGGTGGCCTACCTGACTGGAGATCGGATTCTTGTGAAGATAACCAAGAATTCGTCCCACGAGTTTGGCTATCGACGATTTCGCCGGGAGAACTTCAGCGAGCTTACGCCTGGTGAATGTTACCTCTTGTAATTGGGATCACCCAATCTTAGTAAAAGAATTCCTTCTAGAAATTCTTGGAACTTTATGTCTTGATGGGTTGTTAAGTTATGAATTGATTCCACTCTTCGGACTGTGATTGTCTAGAGTTGATTAAAGAAGTCTAAACACACCTATTTCCCACTTGATATTCGGTTAACACTCCATTCCCTTGGGAACGAATCAATAAACACTACAACTATCCAATTCTAATGTAACCTTGCTGTTACAAATTTGAGGGGTCAACGATCAAGACGGCTTTTCATTGACAACAAGTCGAGTGGATGTTCGGGATCACAAGGACGGTTACAATGAGTGGGGAGGGGTCGAGCAGAGCAAGCAAGGTACCTAAGATGCAGCTTGATCCGGCAACAGCGGAGATGTTTCAAGCGTTCACGCTCTTCCTTCAACAACAACAATTGCAAGACCGAAGGGAGAATTCAGCCACAAGGGCGCTGCAAGCTGTGGTGGGGAAGATGGATCAGTTTGACGGGAGGGATGTCTCAAAGTACTTGAGATACTACGTTAGGGAAATGGAGCTGAACCGTGTTGCTGAAAAAGAGATGATAGAAATGTTTCGTCTTGTTGCGGTGCCGGAGATTAGAAGCCATGTGAAATCCCTGCGGGAACACTTTGGTGAGGGTTGGGAAACCTATTCCGTGCCTTGAGGGATGAGTACTTCTTAGAAGATTCTGATAGAGTCACTAAGAAGTCCTTCATGGAGTGGGTCGAAAGGCCCAATAAGAAGTCTCATGCAACTGAGCTTCTTAGGGAGTTTGAGAGACAATTCTCACAATTGTCTCGATTGGAGAAGATCACCTTGGAGTCACATAAAACAGAGTTGTTTCTCCGAGCTGCTGATGTGGAGTTGCAAGAGAAGTTGGAGTTGCTTCTCAAGACACAAAATGAGGAAGAAGGGCTAACAGGTAGTTGGAAGGATGTCGAGGGAGGCGGTTGGACTCTTAGCGAAGAGAGAAAGAAGGAGAGAAAAGATTGTGATGAGAAGACCCCTTCACACGGCTGTTTCTATTGCTCCAAAGACTGTTACTAGGCAAGTAGTTCCAACCTCCAACATTCAAGCTCGGGCCAGAACTACGAAAGGAAGAATCATCCATCGATGAGATCATGCGAGGGATGAAGGAGCTTAAGATCAAATTTGCAATGTTGGAAGAGAAAGACATGGGAGGGGAGAAGAAGACTTCCACCAAGCAAGCGTATGTGCAACGGTGCATATGGTGTGACAAAGACCGATCATGCACGGAGGGATTGTGGGGACTTTGCACAAACATTGCAAAGTGGAGAAATTTTTGGAAAGAAGGGAAGGTAGCCCTCAAGGACACCGGAGCAATCATCCAAACCAATTTTGGTAAGGGAGGGATGAGAAGGATTGTGGATGATTACCATAGTGCACATGCAAAGGGCATCGTTGAAGCTTTTAGCTATGGTGCTAAGATTAGAGGAGCAGGAGAGGAGTTTGAAGGCCACGTACCGCTTAATGGCCTATGGTCAAGTGCTCTCGCTACGATGGAGAAAGGGAAAGTAGCTAGAGAGACTCTTCTAAGAACAGCGGCGGAAATACGTTGCTACTTTGGATGGGAAGATCCAAAAGAGAAACCATGTTGGTTCATGCTTATATTGCCAAGACTCAATATGAAGCATCGGTGGAAGATAAGAGACGGAGGGAAGAGGAGGATTCTGGCGAAGGACTCTCATTGAAGAGGTTGGCTAGAGAACGTATCAGACCTGATACACCTCTCCCACTTGATCACGCTATGGAGGAAGCTGGTCCCTCGAGGTTGAAGGAAAGAACCAAAGGGGGTGAGAAGGACAAGGGGAAGGTACCAGCTTACAAACTACAATCGGATATTGAGGCGGCGACAGATTTGAAGGGAGTCTTGGAGGAGAGGATTTTGAATGCCAAGGTAGAGTTTACCTTGAGGGAGATACTTGGAATAGCAAAGAGGGAGTTTCATGATGTTATCATTGATATCATCAAAAGGAAACGGCAGATTTCCAATGAGACTGCTCTACTTCATGCTATGGGTACAAAGATATCAAAGGATGAAGAAGATGCGCTGGTAGAGTGTTGTGGATTGAAATCTCAGAAGGTTCGCTTTGAGGATGAGGCAAAAGAAGAAGGTGTGAAGGTGTCTAGCCACTACACCCGACCGCATTGGGCAAGGGCGACTACTGAAACCCTTGTGAAGCTAGGGGATCTTAGTGAACCGGTGTTAGCACTAATTGATCATGGATCAGAGATCAATACAATGTCGAGAGAGCTCTACAAGAAGGGGAAGTGGCCCATAGACACCAATCATGGTTGGGTGATTAGGGCAGCCAACAATACTCGAGGGGGCTTGTATGGAGCATGCCCTGATATTCCGGTGAAGGTTGGAGATGTAGTAGCTGAGCAGAATTTCTTCGTGCAAGACTCTACATCATACCCATTGATTCTTGGTCAACCTTACATCATAACACTGAGGATGGAGACAAGAGTGCTTGATGATGGATCGGCATATGCACGAATTCGCAGACCAAGATGGGAAGCGGTTGGTGCAGTTTCTAACAATCCAAAGAAATCATGAGAGAAACAAAGCACGGTTGAGAGAGGGAGCTTTCTCAAAATCTGAAGATTTTGAGGATTTTGGAGAAGTACCGTTGTAGAGAGAGGATATAGTGGTACGGAGGAGAAGGTACTCTCACCTATGCAAGAGATAGGTACCTTTTGTACAGGGTTGATGAAGTTTTCGCGTGATGGATATGCTACATACAAGGAGGTTGCTGATTTGAAAAGATGGGAGAAGAACAAACTGCAAAGATATGAAGAAAACCTTGCAAATTTGAAGCTTCTTGAGGAAGGTAAATATATATCAGGAGTTTATGAGGAGTTTGGTTTGGGAGACCCGTTGAAGGAGATGATGGAGATTGGATTTGGGGATGAAGACAAGATAGTGGAGGTTCACTCTAGAGAGCACTACTCCACTATTGAGATGTTCCAAGCACCTGAGGTTCGAGTGGAGACTAGATATAAAACGGTTGATAAGAAGGTGAAACCGATAGCTACTCCTTTACCAAACGACTCAAAGGAACAAGTGCGACAAGCGAAAGAGAGAAAGTAACTTGAGGGATCCTAGTAAAATGGGACACAAGTTTACTGAAACCACTATGAAGGAGTTGAAGGTTGGATCTGATGGTTTCCTTCTTGCAAATGAGGAAAGGTGTTTCAAAGAGATGCTTGCTAGACATGGAAAAGCATTCTTTTTTGAAGCAAAGGAGATAGGGTGTGTGGATCCAAATGTAGTAGCTCCCATGATCATTTTCTTGCGTGCCTCATGCGCCTTGGGACTTGAGACCGATCCCAGTACCTAGAGCCCATCTTCCAAAACTCATTGAGTTGTTGAAGGAGAAGATGAGGATGAGGATTTTGGAGCCGCCCTTTGCACCATATTCAGTCGATGGTTTATAGTGCCAAAAAAGAATGGATCACTACGATTCATTCAAGACATGCAACTGGTGAATCAAGTGACTATCAGGAATATGGGGGTGGGACCAATTGTGGACGAAGTTTGCGAAGCCTTTGCAGGGAGAGCTATCTACTCCATGGGGGATCTTTACTCTGGGTATGATCAGTTTCAACTATCAGAAGGAAGCAGGGATGTTACCACAATGAGAACACCCTTGGGCTTGGTGAGGATGTGCACGCTATCACAAGGAGCGACGAACTCAGTAGCACATATGATGAATGGGATGAATAAAGTGTTAAGGGACTTTATTCCGGAGAAGACTATGCCTTTTCTAGATGATGTGCCAATCAAAGGATGTACAGAAGAGGAGAAGGATGGAACCATCGATCAAAGGGGCTGTCGGAAGTTTGTGAAGGATCACATTGAAGATTGTGAGAGGATATTATATCGATTGGAGGAGGTTCATCTTACATTGTCAGGAGCAAAATCTATATTTGGGGGTGCGGAGGTTGTGATTGTGGGTCATTTGTGTGGATGGTTTGGACGAAAACCAGATCCGAGTAAGGTGGATGTTATTCAAAGGATGCGCTTGAAATCTGCAACTCCTTGACGAAGTGAGGCGGTTTTTAGGTGCTGTTGTGTTCTATCACATATGGATTCCTCACTATGCTCATATAACAGATCCGTTATATGGGTTGTTAAGGAAAAACCAGAAGTTTGTTTGGGAGAATAGACATGTAGAGGCCATGAGGAAGTTGAAGAGATGTATGTCATCACCTCCAGTGTTGCGAAGGATAGAATATCATGGTAACAAGCCAGTGATATTGACGGTGGATACCAGTCCTATTGCCATAGGATGGGCCGTGGGGCAGGATGACGAAGATAAAGGGAGTAGGTATGCTGTGAGATTTGGAGCCAAGGTCTTGAGTGAAAGACAGCGAAGTTATCCTCAGGTGAAGAAGGAATTGTGGGATGTTGTTACGGCCATGAAATCGGAAAGGAACTACCTGATTGGAGCACATGTGATTGTGGAGACGGATTGTTTACCATTGCGGGGGATGATCACCAATTGCAATACACCAGATATTGCAATGTTGAGGTGGATAGCATACATCAAGACGCTTAATCCGGAGTTTAGGCATGTGGCAGGAAAGGATAACAAGGTGGCAGATATGTTGTCAAGAGCTAGATATGAGGGAGAAGAAGAAATGGTTGATGATACTGATGATGTTGGAACGACATTTTACTCTGTGGCTCATCAGCAAGGTTTGAAGATGTTTCTGGAGGATTTGTATGAGGGTGAGTGGTTAGATATTGGAAAATATCTCAGCACACTAGCACGACAAAGCGGTTGGAGTGATCCTGAGTTCAAACATGTAAGAAGGAAGGCCTACAACTATATGTTACAAGATGGATACCTATGGAAGAGACCGAAGCGGAAGGGTGACATGCCACAACGTGTGATTTGTGGAAAGGAGGCTCAACAGGATTTGATGCGGGAGTTTCATGAGAGCTTATGGGCAGGCCACATGGGGATATATGCCACTTTCATGAAATTGAAAGAGAGATATTGGTGGAAAAACATCTACAAGGATGTGGTAGGATTTGTGGAGACTTGTGAGACATGTCAGATGTATTCGGTAATCCGACACCGTGATGGTTTGCATCCTACATATCCACTTGCAATACATTATAAGTGGGTTGTTGATTTGGTTATAATGCCAATAGGATTATGGCAGATGAGGTATCTGGTGTTAGCAAGGGAGGATCTATCCAATCAAGTGGAGGGAGAGCACTACGATCAAAAGCAAATGAAGGGGTTTGCAGATTTCTTTTTGGAGGATGTTGTGTGTCGTTATGGATGTGTTGGGAAGATAACCGCTGATCGAGGAGAGTTGAATGCTCAAGAGGCACGTGACTTCTTTGAGAGATGTGGAGTCAAGCTCGTCTCTCACCACCGCTATAATCCGTAAGGGAATGCGAAGAGTGAGCGGGGTCATCCACCTATTATCAAAGCAATTGTGAAGTCATGTAGGGGGAAATTGGACAATGGCCTCGTTTGTTACCTTTTGCATTATGGGCTGATCGTACAACCCATAGCTCGCGTGACCCGCTATATGCCATCGGGGAGTTAATGCAAGGCCAAAAGCCGATTATGCCAATAGAGGAAAACATTCCCACATGGAGTGTATTACCTTGGGAGGATAATTTGAGTAGAGAAGATCTTTTGGCGATATGCATTCGATAGCTGGAGAGGAGAACGGAGGATGTACAATTGGCAATGGAGAGACTTAGAGAGGCACGCCTTAAAAACAAGGACAGATTTGACAAACGGCATAGGCTGAGACCAAAGGAGGTTAAAGAAGGTGATTGGGTGTTGGTGTATGACAATAGTCTGGATAACCAACATAGCACCTTGAGGAAGTTTTCAAAGAGGTGGTTTGGGCCATATGTGGTGATCAATGTCCATGACAATGCTACTTCTTCGCTAAGAGAGTTGGATGGTACAAAGCTGAAGGTGCCTATTGCAGGAAAGCGAATAAAGATCTTCAAAAGTCGGGATAAGAAGATCGACCTCGGCCAACTTGAGGAGGAGTTTGACCTTTTTGGTGAAGATGAGTCATATGGGGAGGATCTAGCTGGAGCAGAAGATCAGGTTGATCTTATCTGACATGTAAGACCCAGGGTTGTACATATAGGATAAAATGAAAGTATATCTAAATTGTGCCTAAGTTTATCTTAGTCATGACTATGTTTAGCTATTTATGGTTAAGTTGGAGGAAAATATAGAGTAACTTTTGGTGTGGTAGATGAGAACTTCTATTTTGTTGTTTAGTATGAGTCAAGGAATAGATTCCATCACATGGGTATCTTGACTTCCCTTGACTTGGACTAGTTTTCATTGGTTGGACTTGGTGAAGACCTTTAAATCTAGGGTTTAGATTGACTTGGTACACTAGAAGTCAATTAGGGAGTAGTTGGGCTTCTAGAAGATCCAAGTGGACCAATTGCATGTTGCCATGTACCCTTTTCATTGGGGTTTGTGATCTCTACCTCGTTTAAACTTGGTAAGAGGAAGTTACATGGTGATTACTTGTAGTTACTAGGGTAAGATTCTAAGTAGTATAAATAGAGAGGTTGAGAAGCAACTCTCAAGTAGTTTTTCAATGGAAGTTAGTTTTGGGAGAAGATAGTGTGGTGATCTTAGTTTTGGGGAGCTTGGTTCTTGGAGACGTCATGTTCGGAGTGGAGCCTTGATTCAATGAAGACTTTGATTACCAAAGTATCCCTTTCCTTTTGAGTGATATCTTACTCTTGGTGATAATGTGCATAATGGAGCTTGGACTTTGAGAGTTTGTGTAAGAGTGAGCAATAGGGTCATGGTCATTGGGTGGGACTAAGTCCTTCTAGATTCATGATGAGCTTCCAAAAAGCCATTGGAGGTAAACCTGAGTGAGAGTCAGCCCGGAGTTCACATTTTGGTTCCGTTGCCGTGACCTCAATCTAGAAGGAGCAGAGAGATGTTTGAATCCGGTTTCTTGCCCGTGAGAGCGCAACGATGAGAACTCATATGGAGAGGACTGTGGGGAAGAGCGAACCGAGATCATGATGCATAGTAATGTACCATTTGTGTATCCGGTAGTGTTATATGATAGCTTGGAAGTTATTTTGTACATTTTGTTTACTTAAGTGTCGTCTGGGATGAGGCGAGAGTGCTATAGTACGTATTTGGAGGGAACACTTTATTTTCCAAAGTTTTTCCGAGAATTTTATTGATTTTAGAGTAATAGATAGGATACGTTTTGCACTTAAAATAACAGTCATATCATGTCTAGATCAAAAGTTATGATGTTTAGAATTTGCTAGGGTCCTTACGGGTTTTGAAAGATAGCTCTCGGGAAACGATTTAAGGTGGCGTTGTCTAGCCACCCCAAAGCCAAAATACAGAGCTTATCAATTCGTGCAAGAATTGAATCAGGATTTGAAACTTTGCACGATTGTTTATCAGGAGCTAAGCTACATGTGGGTCTAAATTTCGTTGAGAGATCATTTCTATAGAGAAAGTTATGATATCCGAAGTATAAGGGGGTATAAAAGTGAGCAAAACCGCTTTACTTTTCAGATTTGTTTTTTCCTTGTTTATGGTCATTTCGAGAGAGTTAGTGCATGGGTGTTTGCATCGTGAGGATGACTTGACACTCATTGAAAATGGGAGATCAACCTCTTTGGAAGATCCGTTGTCTAAGATACCTCAAGGGCCGGACGTGATTGTTTCAAATGGATTCGAACACGAGGGAGTTTGAGTGGAGTTTGAAGAGAGGACACTAAAAAGTTCCCCGAGAGCGAAACGTGAGAGTTGCTTCTATTGTGGAGAGGAGGGACATAAGCTTGTGAGTTGTCCTTTGAGGACCAAAGATCGGAGGTTGAGAGAGAGACTTAAAACGTGGGAGAGCTAAACCTTCATCCGGGACCATCATCTCCCCATGAATCCAAGAGTGGAACCTATTGTGAAAATTGTGCAAAGGACCGGACTTCCTTTAGGACACGAGTGTAGTGGCGTGAAAGCTCATTGGAGTCACTAGTGGAGGGCTTTGAAGATAAATTGAGTGCAGATACCGAAAAGTTGAAATCTCCGGGTGGCTCAAGTTCTAAGCGAAGATGGAGATCATTTTCAGAATGATCGAGAAGATGTCGATGAGGGTAAGGCTCATAGTGTGTTTAGGAGAAGAGAGAGCCATGGCAATCTTGGACCAACCAATTCCGTTCATTTTGCCATTGATGGATTACTCTAGAATGGAGCTAGTTTTGTTTGTGTTGTATTAGGGAGTCTCATATAAATTTCCAACAACAACGACAAAAGGAGTTGGAAATGGGGAAGCTTCCGGTGTTCTATGGGAGAGAGAAAGAAGATGTAGAATCTTTTGTGAGAGACTTCAAGAGGGCATGTATAGGAAACAATGAGAGAAGGAAACCCGAATGGGCTATCCTTTTACCCGACTTCTTGGAGGATTCTGCATTGAAGTGGTACAATGAGTACAAGAAGGAGCATGTGGAGGAAGATACTTGGGAGAGTTTGACGGAGAATCTTGTTGAAAACTTTCTTCCGGATGAAAGTTACGAGAAGCTGATGTGTGAAGTCACCTTTTTGAAGCAAGGAGAGAATGAGAAGGTGAGATCGTACGTGGAGAGAACGGAGAAGCTAGAGTCACGTTTTCGTGTGGTGTTCAGAAAGAGTGGAGACGAGGTCGAGCCAACCATGGTGGGGATTGTGGCGATGTTGACAAAGAACTTCATTGGAGGTTTGAAGCCTGAGAAAGAGTGGAGACGAGGTCGAGCCAACCATGGTGGGGATTGTGGCGATGTTGACAAAGAACTTCATTGGAGGTTTGAAGCCTCAGATTCGAAGCAAGGTGAGATATGAAAAGCCCTCTTCTAAGGTTGAGGCTATTCGCATTGCTATTCGAATGGAGGAGAGCCTAGAAGACGATGATTCTAGCTTGGTGGCTAGAGAAGCATCACCACCACCGTTGTGGTTAGAAGGGCAACTCCTACTGTTGTTGCTGCACCAGTAGTAAATTCTCCAGTGGTAGACTTGCACCATGAGTTGAAATCTATCATAGAAACACTCGTTGATCTCAAGATTAACGTAGTACAACTATGGGAGAGGAGGAATCAGAATGTAGGGGGAGGATCTAGAGGGTATGGGAATTATCCTCCAAAAGGAAATCCACCACAAGGGAACTTCACAGTTTCATGCTTTAGTTGTGGAGGCCCTCATTTCCAACGGAATTGTCCTAATCCTCGACAACATGATGGAGTTAGACACAACAATGCTACTCCCCGCTCCAAGTCAATCGAAGGATAAGGGAGTAAGCGTCTATTGATGTGTTTCCTCATCGGTGCACGTTTGAGAAGGGAGAGAGTTCTATAAGTTCCGAGTTGATATTCTTGCACACCAGAAGAAGAGAGCAAGATTTGCGGAGGAGTCCATCTCAATGGAAGATCAACCAAGCTGGAGCACTCGATCTAGTGGTGTGAGTCAACCAAGAGCACTGAGGAAGAAGTTGGGAATGGATGATTTCTCCATTTCATCTACCTAGCTCAAATACGACGTGGTGGAGGATGTGGGGAATCAAAAGCCAATATAATGTTGGCCAATTGATTGCTCTAAATCCTACGATAAGAAAGGAGTTGAGGGAGGCCTAAGAAAAAAGGACCAAAGCGACGATCCAAGGGAAAGCTTCCATGGTGAATGTTGGAGTAGGAGTGGTGGATGCATTTGCCTCGGAGGTATGCACTCGCTTCAAGATTGAAGCACGCATTAATGGGCGTGATGTTTCGGATGTACTAGTGGATGGTGGATCTGCGGTGAATGCCATGTCAGAACGTTTGTTGAAGAAGTTGGGGATGAAGCTTTCAAGACCTTCCAACATCATTGTTGGGATGGCCAACAAGCAAAAGGTGCAACCCATTGGAGTGGTGGACAAGGTGGTGGTAAGCGTGATGGGAGTTCAAACCTTGTTGTCCTTTCAAGTGCTTGAGGAGGCTAGCTACGACTTGTTGTTAGGAAGACCTTGGTTGAGGGTGTGAGGACAACCGATCGGTGGCATAAGGGTTACCTTCGTATAGGGCCGAAAAACCATCGAGTGAAGGTCCCTCTCACAAGTGGTGGAGGAGCAGCCTCAGACTCGGATAGACCTACGCAGTGATTACTCGTAGTCCGAGAGTGAAGAAAGTGGCAGTTTTTCAGAGGTTGACACCAACATGTCGATCGATGAGGAGACATCATCCGAAGATACCTCGGACGATGATGTTCAAGTTCAAGTTCTTCTTTGCAATGGATTTACTTCCTAGACCGGGGGTGGTGAAAGATCCCGATAAGATGAAGATGAGTGAAGATGAGATAACTCGACGGCTCTCCACTCTCAAGTTTGGTCCCAAGGTTACTATGGAGGAGAAGTCAAGGTTCTTGGATATATTTCGAAAATATATCCATGTCTTTGCCTTTAGCTACAAGGATTTGAAGGAAGTAACCTTAGAAACTCATCGCATTGAGTTAGAGGAGAAGGCTCGTCGATGCGTCGGAAGCAACGTCGGATAAATCCACCAACGGTTGTGGTGGTCAAGGAGGAGATCGACAAGCTAAAGGATGCGGGTTTCATCTATGAGGTAGAGAATTCTGAATGGGTTTCTCCTATTGTGATAGTCAAGAAGAAGAATGGTAAGCTACGTGTATGTGTAGATTACAAGAAGTTGAATCTTTGTCACAAAGAAGGATTACTATCCTTTACCTTTCATAGATGAGATTCTAGAGGAGGTGGCGAGGGCATGAATGGTGTAGTTTTGGAGATGGTTATAGTGGTTATAACCAAATTCAAATTGCTCCTGAAGATCACTCAAAACCACTTTTACCACGCCATGGGGAACTTTTGCCTTTAGGGTAATGCCCTTTGGTCTATGTAATGCTCAACAACTTTTCAGAGGTTCATGAACAAGGTGTTTGAACCTTTTATTGGGAAATTTGTGCGAGATTTCATAGATGATTTTTGTGTTTACGGAAGAAGGAGGATCATTTTGATCATTTGATCAAAATTCTACAACGGTTGGAGAAAGCCAAGGCCTCGCTCAATCCAGAAAAATGCATTTTTGGATGTGAGGAAGGTTTGTTGTTAGGGCACATCATCTCCAAGGATGGGATAGCGGTGGATCAGGAAAAGGTGAAAACGCATCCTCGACTTACCTTTTTCGGTGGCGTTGACCAAGTTGAGGCGGTTCCTTGGAATGGTGGGATACTATAGGCGGTTCATCTTTTCCTTCTCCAACAAAGCTTATGCCTTGACGGTTTACATGAAGAAGGGGACGGATTATGATTTAATCCTCAAGGATGGAGAGGCAGCTGTGGCGTTCGAACTTCTTAAGAAGGCGTTGGTAACGGCTCCTATTTTAGCCAAACCAAATTGGGGTAAACCTTTCATTCTCTACACGGATGCATCAAACATTGCTATAGGATGCACTCTAAGCCGAGTTAGATGAAGATAGCCATGATCATCCAATTGCTTATGCTAGTAGACGGATGGTGCGGTTTGAGAGAAACTATTCGGTGGTGAAAGGGAGGCTTTTCTGTGATCTTCTCACTCAAGAAGTTTCGACACTATCTTTTGGGAGGGAAGTTTACTATCGTTACTGACCACAAGGCTTTGAAGTACATTTTCAACAAGCCTAATCTTTGAGGGTAGGATCGTAGGATGGAAGTTGTTCTTGGCGGAGTTTGATTACATCATTGAGGATCGACCGGTAAGAAACATGCCAATGCTGATTTGATGTCTCGAGCATACGATGAGAAAGGAGATCAACCAGTGGATGATACATTTCCAGATCAGGATTTGCTGATGATGGACACCATAACAAAGCTACCGGCTGAATACAAGGGGATATGGGATTTCATCTCGGAGGGAGAGTTTCCCCAAGGCATGCATTCACGGGAGAGGAATGCATTGGTGAAGCGATGTGAACCTTATACCATCATAGAGGACGTGTTGTTTCATCAAAGGGAGCAGATGGACTACTCGAAGGGTTGTTGGAAGGGAGGAGTCAATTCAACTTATGAAGGAGTTTCATGAAGGCTCGGTATGTGGAGGACACTTTGCAGGAAAGGTAACTGCATTTAAGATCCTAGATGCAGGCTATCATTGGAAGGGCATTTTCAAAGATTGTGTGCAATTTTGCAAGAGTTGTGATGTGTGTCAAGCTTTTGCTAAAAAGTCCATGATAACCCCTCCTTTGACATAAGTTCCTATTTTAGGTCCTTTTGAAAAATGGGGAATAGATTTTGTAGGACCCTTGAATCTTACTCCTCGGGGTAACAAGTTCATTGTGGTAGCTACATATTATCTAACCAAGTGGGTAGAAGCTAGACCTCTAAAATCTACTAGTGAGGAAGAAGTGGGTAGATTTACGTATGAGAGGATAATAACTAGATTCATTATGCCCTCTAGAAATTGTATCATCGATAGAGGTGGTGAGTTTGTTGGAAGCATTATACAAGCCATGCTAGGTCATTTCTCCATCAATGCACGGGTGACTACTTCCTACAAACCAAATGCTAATGGGTTTGCGAGGCGAACCAACTATACGCTTTGCATGATGTTGGTAAAGGATGGACATGGATGGGAGCAAGCAAAATTGGGACAAGAGGCTGCATGCTATCTTGTGGGAGTATCGGACGACTTGGAAGACATCAACAGGGGGTACTCACCTTTCCGTATGGTATATGGTGTCGAGTCAAAGCTTCCAATTCAATTTGATTTGACGACCTTCTTAACTATCCAACGGAAGTTAAAGAGGAAGAATGGGTAGAAGCTATCAAATCAAGGCGTCAACAACTGTTGGATTTGGAGGAGGCTCGGCTGTGGCCATGGTACGTGTGGAGTGGGCTCAACAATTGCAGAAGAAGTATCATGATAATCGATTTGGGGACGAAGAAGATGAAGATTTTCAAAGAAGGTGATTGGGTAATGCTTTACGACTCCATTAGATATAAGAGAGCAAGAAAGAAATTTCTTCCAAAAGTACTTTGGTCCTTTCATAGTTCACAAGGTGTGGGGAAACTTTACTTACGATTTGAAGGAGTTGGGAGGGCGACATTTTGACCGGGTGAATCACGACAAGTTGAAGCCGTTTCATCGACGATCAGATTCTTTCACTCCGAGGACGGAGTGAAATCTTGGTCGAGGGGTAAATGTAAGACCCGGGGTTGTACATATAGGATAAAATGAAAGTATATCTAAATTGTGCCTAAGTTTATCTTAGTCATGACTATGTTTAGCTAGTTATGGTTAAGTTGGAGGAAAATATAGAGTAACTTTTGGTGTGGTAGATGAGAACTTCTATTTTGTTGTTTAGTATGAGTCAAGGAATAGATTCCATCACATGGGTATCTTGACTTCCCTTGACTTGGACTAGTTTTCATTGGTTGGACTTGGTGAAGACCCTTAAATCTAGGGGCGATATTGACTTGGTACACTAGAAGTCAATTAGGGAGTAGTTGGGCTTCTAGAAGATCCAAGTGGACCAATTGCATGTTGCCATGTACCCTTTTCATTGGGGTTTGTGATCTCTACCTCGTTTAAACTTGGTAAGAGGAAGTTACATGGTGATTACTTGTAGTTACTTGGGGTAAGATTCTAAGTAGTATAAATAGAGAGGTTGAGAAGCAACTCTCAAGTAGTTTTTCAATGGAAGTTAGTTTTGGGAGAAGATAGTGTGGTGATCTTAGTTTTGGGGAGCTTGGTTCTTGGAGACGTCATGTTCGGAGTGGAGCCTTGATTCAATGAAGACTTTGATTACCAAAGTATCCCTTTCCTTTTGAGTGATATCTTACTCTTGGTGATAATGTGCATAATGGAGCTTGGACTTTGAGAGTTTGTGTAAGAGTGAGCAATAGGGTCATGGTCATTGGGTGGGACTAAGTCCTTCTAGATTCATGATGAGCTTCCAAAAAGCCATCGGAGGTAAACTTGAGTGAGAGTCAGCCCGGAGTTCACAGACACCGCGCACACCTTGGTTAACTTCTTGGTGCATACCGGAGGATGCACAGGTTTAGAGGGGATGGATGTCGTGTTGTGACGCGGCTACTATGAGAAGATGATGACATGTGTCATCTTGATTTGTTGTCATGACGGCGATAGTTTAGGTTAGGATAACCGACGGCGCCTTTGTAAAAATACATTAAGAGCCCACCGTTGGATCTACTTTGTAGGGTCATGATGTTGAAAAGGCTCCAAGAGATATTATCTTGGACCTTATCAGATATAAAGCGCTTGATTAGGATGGAAAGGGTATGGGAGAGTGCTAGACACATCACTTTCGACTAAGGAGCATATCTGATCGAAGTGGAGCCGACGAGGACATGGATAAAGGACAACATGATCCTCCAGATGTACCGATGCCTAATCCATTTGTGATCAACATCCGGTGTCTTCATCGTGATCATTTTCGGGCGTGGTTAGTGTATCATTTTGGAGATATCTTTCTGCAACAAGTGATAAACTCTCTAGACCCGATTATTCTTCCAGTTGTTTCCTACGGCGCGATTTGGGGACGTAACGATAATGCGTTTTGATTTAGTTTGGGTGCTATGGATTTGAACTTACCAGTAGTGGTGGCTTTCAACACATGGGTTCCAATCCATCACTATTGCTTACTGAAAATAAGCCATAGGGAGTTGATTGTTAGGAACTTTGGCGAGGAGTATTATTCTCAAGTTATAAACTCCCCGGTTCCGTTTGTAGTTCCGTTCATACTTAGCCGGTTTCGAGTTGTCATTTTGACTCTTTATTAGTGGCAACTCGTATTGTGTATAGGATGGCTAAGTAGTGTGTTTAGGATAGTTGTAAAGCTCTAAGTTAAAATGGAGCTAATTTGGCCACACTAGAGGTCAAAATAACACTCTTCATTCTCATTTGTCTTGGAGTTTGGGCCAATGAGGGCACTTGGGCAACTTCTTCGAGGTTTTGAGGAGTTTTGGAGACCTTCTAGGGGGACATTCGGAGATCTGAGGATTGGGTTGGAGAGCTGACGGGACGAGCTACGACGTGGGCTCAAGAATGGATGGATTTGAAGGATTTGTCATTCTGAAGTGATGATTCAAAGTTAGAGTGAGAAATTTAGACCTTTGAGTGTATTTGGAGAGTTTCTGAGAACCTTACAAGGGTTTTGGGAGATCTGAGTCGACAGAGATATAGTTTTCAACTCAGGCTTGTGTTTTGATCGAAGTTTTTACTCGATTGGACGAGTTTTGAGTACGGAGTGATAGCTTGAAGTTTGTGTATACAGTCAGAATTGCAGGACTGCACTGACTGTCAAGGTTAATCTGAGAGATCATATCTTTTGATATCAGAAATTTCTGTCAATAAAACTTTGCACAGTTCAAGTTCTGATGATGACCTTCTCATAAAATCTGGGAGCAATTGAAGTCAAGGATTGGGATGTGTGACGGGTTTTGTACACAGGGGTCTGCATATCGTCTTGTGTTACAGTGGGTAAATCACCAATTGTTTTGAGAGATCTAGATACGAAAAACATCAGAAACTTTTCTGAGTGATAGTAAGGGTTGTGGAGCAATTTTCTGTAAAGTTTGAGCGAAAGTTATTGGTCGAATCATTAGATATCATAGTCTTCTTCCGCTGAAGTTTTACCGGCTATAATGTGGAGTGCTGAGGAGAAGAAGAAGAGATTGTCAACTCACACGAGGTTCTAGAAGGTTCTTCTACAGCCAGGCGCTCGGGCGTTCTCAGAGCAAAGAAATGTTCATGCGACAACGTGGTGTTAACACAACCATTGTTAGAAGATCCTTTTGAGGTTCATTGTGACACATCCATGATTTTTATAGGAGGGGTATTGATCCAACATGGAAGACCGGTAGCTTATGAATCCATAAAGCTCTCTAACATTAAGCATAATTAGTATACTCATGAACGTGAGTTATTTGTCATTGTCTATTGCTTAAAGAAATGGACATTCTACCTCATACCAAGTCACATGATAGTGTACAATGATAATATTGTAGTTACTTATTTGATCACATGATAGTGTACATTCATTGTATTTTAGTTTCTTACTTATCAAGGTTCGGCCATCAAAGCGGACAAAGTAAAATAACAAAAGGGATGGGAAGGCGCTATCAAAGGGTACAAGGATGGAACCAAACCGATAACATGGGGCTAGGCCCCAATGTTTCTTACTTGATCACAAACATTGTACAATGATAATATTTCAGTTTCTTACTTCCAAACCAAGTCTCACCTTTCACTAAAGCAATAAAGATGACAAGCGGAGTTATCTCAGTTTGACATGGAAGTGAGGTATAAGTCCAAGAGAGAAAATATTGTCCCCTTGTTAGAAGGATGCATGCTCTTACAACATCAAAACTAGAGAGAAACTCGAAGGAATTTGTCGCTATTGCCTTGATAGATAACAACTAAACAAAGATTTGGAAAACATAGTTGAGTATCGGAGAACTTTTTGATATCTTAACCAAGGATAGTAAAGAATTTTGATGGTTAAAAAATCATTTGTTGTATATTTTAGAGGAAATTTTGAGACATCATGATGCACAAGCTAAAGCAAGTTCATCTATACTGGCTAGACATGAAAAGATCAATATGTGATTATGTAGATAACTCTCTAGTTTGCAAGTAGAATCAAACACTCATGTCATGATGTTAGATTGATGCACCCATTGACTTGCCTTGATGGTCCTTGGCAATCTTTGGCTACGGATTTTATGGTAGGCTAACATGAAGTTTATGAATACAATGCCATATATGTCGTGTGTGAAAGGTTGTCAAAACAAGCTAATTTTATACGTTGCCAGACCACTATCACTTCTATTCAGATTACAAATTTGTTCTTCAAGGATATTGACCAACATCACGGCATACTTAGGGAGAAAGTCTCATATAGAGATTTTAGGTTTCTATCTGAATTTTGGACCTATTTATTTTTACGGTTAGACACATGGTTGTACTTTTTTACTACATATCACTCTAAAAGCAATGGCCAAACTAAAAGGATAAATCATATCATGGAAAAAAGGCTTCTTAATTATTGTATGGTGGACCATAGTGATTGCATCAATCAGTTATCCATGGTGGAGTTAAGCTATAAGCTCCAAACACTCTATTAGTGGTTTGTCTCCCTTTCAATATGTTTACAGAGGTATTCAGACTCTTGGATTACCACTAGACTTAGTCTTTGGAGTTTGAAAACTAACCCATTATGTAATACTCTAATTCTAATCTAAATGATTTTTTGAACACAAAAGAATTGGTACTAGACTTGGCTAAGTAGGGGACTCTCAAAGCTCAAGCTTGGTATAAAAAAATACCAACCAATAGAGGAGGAATGTGGAGTTTGAGGATAGAGATTTGGTTTAGTTAAAGATTAAAAATCTGATTATCCCCAAGGAGCTCACCATGAAGTTGTTTGCACGTTGGGTCAGAAGATTTAGAATTCAAGCTTGAATATGAAAAACTACGTATAAGCTAGATTTTCCAAATAGCATATGGAACTATCATTATGTTTTCTATGTGTCTAATCTCAAGCATTATGTGGTCAATGACAACCAAACTAGGATAGCTAAGTGTACACCTACTATGCATGCTTAATCTGATCGAGATGAGTTTCCTACAGAAGAAATCTTAGATGAAAGGTTGGTTAAAATCAAAAAGGGCATCTTTCAAAAAGAATATATGGTGAAGTGGAAGCATTAGGAGTATGCTTCTACTACTTGAGAGCGTTTGACTCTCTTGGCACTCAAAAAAAATCTCACTATTTTGAAACATTGTCATGAAAATTGCTTTGCTCTCATTGCTTGGCTCTAGAAAACTCTTTGTGACCCTTGTGTGAGCTGATATTGTCTCTTTCTCCTCCTCACCAATCCATATTCAAGTTTATTGCAACCGATAAAACTCCAGCATAAGAAGATCGTGGTATTCAGCAATTGGATCAATAACTTTTGCCCAAACTTCACAAATAATTGCTTTACAATTTTGTTATTGTCTCAAAAAATTACCTTATATTTCTCTTCGTCAGATCTCTTAGAACAATTCTCTAATCACAAGGCAATATACAAACCACTGTGTAGTAAAATCACCACATATTTCAATCCTTCAATCTAATTGTTTTCAAAAATCAGAAGAATATTTTTTATTATCCAAGCTTCAACTGTAAAAAGTTTTATTTATGAAAAATTTTGATAGCAAAAATTATGATCATTGTACTTACTTCATGAGAGTCAATACAATCTTGCAACTCTCACTGTATACACAAACTTCAAGTTATCACTATGTAGTAAAAACTCATTCAATTGAATTTTCAATATAAACACAAGCCTACGTTGTAAACTATATCTTCATTGAATCAGATTTGTCAAAATCCTTGTAGGATTCTCAAAATTAACCCAAATACTTTCAAGGATTTGAATTTCACTCTCTAATGTCAAATCATCATAATATAGTGATAACCCACTCAATTGCATCAATTCTAGAGTCCACCTTGTAGCTCTCGTTTTCAACTTTTCAACTCTCTCCCCAAATCTCCAAATGGTCCCTTTGAAGGCTTCTAAAACTCATCAAAACCTTGAAGAACTTCACCAAGTGCACTCATTGGTCCAAACTTCACGACCAATAAAAATGAAAAATCACTTTTTTGACCTCTTGTGTGACCAAATTAGCTCATATTAAATTATACCTTTATAACTAACCTAAACACACTACTTAGCTTTCATATAAATAATATGAGCTGCAATTAATAAAGAGTCAAAATAACAATTCAAAACCGGCTAAGTATGAACATAAGCACAAACGGTAGAATGAAGTTCATAACTTGAAAATAATACTCCTCGATAAAATTCCTAACAATCAACTCGCTATGACTTGCTTTTGGTAAACAATAGTGATGGATTGAAACCCATGTGTTGAAAGCCATCACTATTAGCAAGTTCAGATCCATAACACTCAATTAAATCAAATTGTATATAGTTAGGTTTCAAATCGTGATGTAGTAAAAAATTGGAAAAATAATCGAATATAGAGAGTAAATCACTCGTTGCATAAAATTATCTTCAAAGTGATATACTAACCATGCTTGAAAATGACCACGATGAAGACAGTGGATGTCGATCACAAATGGATTACGCACAGTACATCTGGAGTATCCATGTCCCACGTTAGCTCCACTTCGATCAAATAAGCTCTTTAGTCAATAAAGCAATATTATAGATCTCTCCCCTTCCCCTTTTGACCCTGACCATACTTTATTCGATAAGGTCCAAGATAAGGTCTTATCAACATCCTCATCCTATAAAGTCAATCCAACTATGGGCTTTTAGTAGCCTTACGATGAGTCGACGGCCTTCATGACCTTTAGTATCATCGTCAATGTCTCTAAAGATGACACATGTCATCATCTTCTCATAATAATCGCATCACAACACGACAATGTTGGTGACAAACTTTGATTCTAAGGGCAAGAGAGGAAAAACTTCACCCTTGACGAACAATTGATTTGTTTCTTGTGTTACAAATTTATCTTTTTCTTATAATTATTGTTAAAACGCTGTCTAGCTGTGGAGAAAGATCTAATGGGAGCTATGTTTAGGCTAAGAAGGGAAGGATCAAGTGGCCCTTCCATTCTTAGATTGAGCATAGGAACATTGCATAGTCTAAGAAGGAGAGAGACACCTAATCATAGACTACAACCAACTACTATTCATTTATATCTAAGAATCATTGCATTAATGTTAGTAGACCCAAGAGTCACTTATTGTGGCTTATGACAAGATACAATTATATTAACTTGAGTTAAACTATGATTTTTTCTGATAAGAGCTTGTGGTTTTGAAGATATGAAATAACACAGAAATAGATTTTGTATTGTTTGTTGTTTGAAATAAAGTTTAATTGTTGTTAATGTGTCATTTGTGTTTATAATATTTTTGGCGATGATTTTATAACCTCACAATTGGTTAGTCTAAGAAGACGAGAACATGTTCTTTTGTAGTTGGGAAGGATGTCACAAACCCACTGTGGCAAATCCATCACCAAATTTTTTTGGACCACTCTTGTTAATCCTATATGGGCAACCGTCCCACACCGACTTGCCCCCACTTCTTAGGAACTCCCTATCCCATGTACTTAATCCCCTTGCCTAGAACTCAGAGAGAGCGTTTTTAGGTTTACACATATAAAGATTGAGATCCATATAGTAACCTAGAGATATAAAGTGAGAGAGGAATGCAAGAGAGAAATGGAACCGACATGATCCCATAACGTGTTGAAACACATAAGGTGGAAGAATTGGACCAAATTGTTAAAGTACAATTTGGATGGAAGAGTGTGACATGACATACCAACAAATGGTTCACTTTCCATGGCAATTGCAGGTATTTTTAATTAAAGATATTCTAGAAAATATGTTGTGGAAAGTGTCTTTCTAGAATGGTTTGTTTGTAGCAAAAGACTTCGTGTGTTTGTGTTGTGAGAGGTCATTAGACGAGAGAGTGTATTACACTTTTCTCATCAATTTCAAACATGGTTATTCTGTCTCTAGCATTGATGACATATGCAAAGTCGACGTGGCGTAACCTGAACTCGCTGTTTTGTCCATAAATCCCACATTCGTGACTCCCAGTTTGTCGCGTGACATGATACACAGGCACAAGATACAGTATGCCCATGCCGTCTCCTTCAGATTCTACCAAGACTATATTACTAGACTTATCTGCTATGACCATTAATAAATAAAGAGCTAATTGTGAGAGGAATTTCTACTGAACATGTAACACAAACGCAAGTTTAGCGATGCTTGCATGGGAAGAAATGGCCTCTCTGTACACTTCTTATGAGTCTATTATTCTGAGAAGTGAAAATCTTACTTCTACTTAACATTACTCCATGAGCTCATAAACACACGATAGACTAGCTCAGCTCCATACACAGCCATAGGCAATGTTCGCAGTTTTACTGCAGATCTGTTGCTTACCGCAAATGCTCATGCTTATTTATTAACGATGGGGTATTTTCTCGGGTTATTTCAGAATTTATTGATTTGATTCTTATGCCTGTTTCTCCCACGAGTATTAAGTTACGATATAAAAGAATGATTTCGTATCAAACGAAGAGAACAAAGGATTTGGAACAAACATAAATGTGGTAAAACATATGTGACAGTATTAAAGTTGCATGATGGAAGTCCGGGTGCTTGTAAATAAGAATTATTTATAAATTTTTAAAATTTTTTTAGAATAAGAAGTTAGAAATGCGCTTTTTAATCAAGTACTACGCAGTCTGTTGTTTTCTATTCGTTGCGGTACAGTACATGTGGAGTGGGCTGTCGGTCTATGCTGGCTAGCATTGACTAAGGGTATGACGTTGTCCTTCGAAGACCTGCTACGTGTCCGTCCTTCGCATTAGCCCATGATAATCGGAAGAAGTGAACAGCACTGGTCATCACCTGCACCAATAAGTAAATGAGCCACAAGGCAACTGATCGTCGACAACGCAAGGTGCGGGGGCAGGCTAGCTTGCGCATCGAATGTGTTCAAGTTTGCAGCACGACAATGTATCGTTCATTGTCGTGCTGTCATTGAACGAAATCAACGGCGCTACGATCCTTTGAGATACGAAGGAAGGACGGACGGACGGACGGACGGACGGGCTGGCTGGCTGGCTGGCTTGCTGGCTGACTGATCGACTGACTCCCTAGCTTTTGCATACTACGTTAGTCGTGCAAGGACGAGGTCAGATGGGTCAGGATAATCACTTGGCACGGGTATCTATGTGCTTCTGGACGACCTGGTACGGCGCCTGTCCGGTGCTGGTGCTATGATCGCATTGAAAGCCCAGATTTCGAGTTGTAATTTCCCTGAGGCTGTGTGTAGGATCCATAGACTGTGGCTTCAGAGTCCAAACTAGTGGCGGAGGCAAGAATTTTTCAACCAAATGTTCCATATGCTGCTGATGTCGTTAACGTCGTGCGGAAGGAAAGGTCCAGTAGAAGGGTGACGAGCGAGCATCTTCTTGCTAAGTTGCCTCCGAGCTAGAAATGCTGCTTTAGCGACCGGGGCATGTTAGCTAGCAGTACCACTGCTGCTGTCTGTGGGCTACATCACTGTGGAGGAGATCACGGTGACGTTTGAAAACTGCTAGCCTGAGTACCATCTGAGCCTAAGATGCTGCTGTGATTCCAACGCATCTGTATTACGACAGGGTCTGCGATTGGGATGGTTTTCCTGATATCTATGCATATCCAGTAATGTAAGGCATTGCATACTTCAGGTGTTCACTGATTGCCTACAGTTGTTTGGTGGGCTGCAGAGTGGCACTTTACGTTCTGCTGCTGCTGCTGCTGCTGCTGTCGCTCGGCGCTCCAGCACTCCAGCCCTTCCGCATCAGGGGACATTTGTATTCTCGGCTGTCATATGTCTTGGAGATTCACTCTTGCACTGCTCCCGGATGTTTCCAAGTTTGATTTTCGATCTGACATTTCACGGACTTAAGCTAGCGTGATCATGCAGTCCAGTTGGCTCGATCGGGTGCGCGCTGCCATGTTCAACGCAGGTCTAAGACTCGCGTAGTATTTGGCAACCAGCCCTAGCTAGCCTCCCATCTTTCGCAAGGTGCTATTGCCAATTTAACGGCGCAAACCTTAAGGAGAATCATGATCACCTTGCACATGTCCTGGCAGAATGGGCGAAATTCGAAAACCCAGTTGACAGTCATGACAGCTTATCAACTGGTGATTGTGTTGCCAGATAAGATTCTCGCACGGGTCGGTCGATCCATCCATCCATCAGTTTTGATAATATCATCTCACTCTTTCTCTTTCTTATGGAATCCCGACACCAAGGAACCTTGGCAGCTGAAGGTGTCAATGCCTGTCGGGTTCCGAGACGCATGTTTTCCTTCAATCGGTGTCACAATTCGCTGCAAGAGTGTGTATTGCGTGCTGACAGATCTGGTCTTCCTAACGACCTGGAGACAGACCATTTAGAACAAATGAGGCCATACGCGCTTCATGCAGTGAAAGTTCTTTCTACCCGTGCTCACAAAAAGACTGTCAGGAAGCTGAAAAATCCCAAGTCACCAAGGCCGCATATATGGAGCTGGCACGGATCCAAATGTCATAACTGGACGACGGTCGGACATCGGTTCTTTTGCAACGTCCATGTGAGTGGGCAAATTTAGGACACGATCCCCGATGAATTATGATCTCGGGACCCGGTTGAAGAGTCTGGAAGAGCGCAAAAGCTCTTACCCAAAAAGAAGAGGGCAGAGTTCGAAAACACTTTTGAGCCTCGCGTCACAGATACGGAGTGAAGCGAATTGCAGCATTAGCTAGTTACTCTCAATCTTTCTGAATCAATCCTGCAACAAAGCCCTCCACAATACGTACTTATATGCATACTTACATAAGAGGTCCACACTACGTACTTTATACATACTTACATCATAGTTCCACAATATGTAATTTACGTCCGCTGACGTGAAAATAATTGATTTAATGTAAAGATGATCTTTTTGTAGGTCAAGGATCTATTATAGCGCACATTTCCAACACCAAACTTGTTGGTATTGGAATCATAGGCGGGTATACAGTCACCTGCATGACACGGAAGAGAATCTATGGGATCCGTGGCACCTAAGGTAAGGAATGACTGTAACAGATAATTCTGCTCGCCGGTAACGAAGAGCAGAAATCACTCACGGATGAAGATGACTAAATCCATGTTCAGGGATGGCAGTGCTCGACTCTATCCCGTGAAATAGTGAAAGACTCATAAATGAAGACGAGAGTAATCTGTCCTGGGTGAAAATGATACGATCTACATGTACAGTATTTGATGCCAACCAGTTCGACAGACAATCAGACAGACAGCAATCAACTCACGAATAAGAATGATGGGTATCGACTCTGGAGTGACAAAATAGATGCCTTACTCGGTGACAGGCTCTCCGATCCTCGCTGAGAGTCGAACAGTCTCCGACACAGGTTAGAGAGCACTTGATGCCGTAATGGAGAGCTGCTGTAAATTGCAGCAGGTCCACTCTGAGAAGAAGATTCTTCATGCAAGTGTCACCGAGGGAAGCCGAATGCAACGAGTCCCCAGTGACAAGAACAGGACAAAAGACACAGCAATCATTCATTTCATTTCTCGCAACTGTGACGAGGAGAAGAGAGACTAACAGATCCCAATCTACCTGCGGTAATTGCATTCACATGGGCAGTACCAAGGTGGGCCACTTGGGAGAAAAATCTCGCTTGGTGAGTGCCGGAAGCTGACGATGCTTAGCAATGAAAACCTCTATCCGATTTGACTTCGTACTCGATTCTATACCTCACAATGGCAACAAGAGTCGAGTCCATTGTACAGAGAGGGATTGTAATCAAATTTCTTATCAACAGAAAGAAAAGAATTGATTTTCCATCAGGCTAGCCTGCTTAACCAGCACGGGCGGTGAGGAAGTGTTATCATCGTCGACAATGTACATTGAATTTCTAGTCAGCGCCTTGCTAGCTGTTGAGCTGCGGGGTCGAAGAATCGCACTGCAGCTAACTAATACGATGAGCTTGAACGCTGAATCTGTAATTAAGTGCAGCTCAGACATAATAATTGAAGACCTCCCTGGTTGAATTTTTTTACAGTAGGGATCTTCACAATGGATGGAATGAACAATTTGAGCGAGAGTAAAAGCTCGTAATACCCAGGGCATAGGGTGGACTCCTACCTGCCAGCCGGGTCATACCTTCGACGAGCTGCATCATGATCATGCTTGCCATGGGATCTTCAATACCACACGGAGGCTTGTGACTTGTGCACGTCGTGGATTGAAGGTTTCTAATGCCTGGAACTTCTTCCTGCAGCTCGAAGCTGTTGTCTACTCTACCGGCATGACGTGACGACCCCCCAAAGCGGACTATTCTTCTACTGAAAGGGGTGTGGGGGCAAGTTGTAATGTATTCGTCTAAACTAATCAAACTCTGAAAGTCAATGATGCGGATTGCCTTCCTAGACGTTGTCAGATTTGGCTTTGGATATATGCCAGTAAAATTCTATAAAACACTTAACGATTCAGAAGTCGGCGCGGTCCGGCTCCTGGATACGAGTAACAGAACGAGAAATCTGAAGTGCTCCTTCGCGGACATAAACTTGAATGTGGAAATGTTCGTACGTCCTGAAGAAGAATCGTCATCGAGGATTCACTGAAGATGTCGGCGCTCCTATGTTCCACCTTCCCTGCCGAACCCAGATCCTGGAGAAATATGGAGCACATCAACGAATTAGACAGGATTCTATCATTCGAATTGCCTTATCTCACTGTCCAGATTTGCAGCAGATGGTCAAATTTCAGCGTCGAATGCCAGCGCGCACAGCGATATACAGGAATCTGCACGGGGCCATGTACTCAAACCGAGCTCAAGAAAGCCATTCAACCATGCATGATTCAGTCGCCAGTACTACGTACCGAATTCGAAACCTCGAGCTGAGGAGCCATTTGCGCATTCAGTGTAGAAGAAACAGCCACGAGTGGCAACCACCTAGATTTCGCAAGTATACAGCAAATTCTGTCAGACTTTGGAAGACCGGAATGACATCTTCCTGCGCCTCGTTAAAACCTTGAACTGCGAGTCTATGGTGGTCTCTGGCTTTAGCAATTCTTACCGGCGCAGCTCGGGATTGCCCGTCGAATGCAGGAGCGTGGCCCACCGTAGCGTTGCTCTCTTGCTCTGTGACTGCTGTGAGGAAGTCAGGTGTCTTGTCTGGTTGAAAGATCTGATCAAGCACAAAATGCAAAAGTCCCACCGTTAGCTCGAGCTCGAATCGGGTCAAAAGAAATTGTGCATGCGTTGAGTCTCAGTATTTGAGCGGCAACGAAGTACGTTGAGTCCACAATTCAAATCTGCTTTGGGCTCTTTCTTACTCACATCATTCATGTCAGTCATGGCTCCTGTTCGAATTCTTTCGAGTGGACGAACTGTGGGATGGCTGGCTTGTATCGACAGCTCAAGGCACAGAGACAAAGCCGCCTCCTGCAGAATCGTTCTTCTCGTTGTCACGTCAAACGGAGAGTGAGTCACTCCACAGCGTAGTTCTGGCTGAATTCTCCTTTGGATGCGTTTTATATGCAGGAATGGTGTGCAAGCAATAGTAACGCACTGCGCTGCGAGCTTTGATTCGCAAGGGAAGAGAAGACAGAGAGCACGACCGAAGTGGCGACTGATCGAACGCCCTTCGAGCTTTAGCTGTAGCTGTGGCGGAGGTGAGAAAAGCAGCCCAGTACGAGCCGTTTTATATTTTCTCATTGCGTTCCCGGTCGCGAAATAATCTGGAAATTTAAGAGTCAAGGCTCTCGAGTCTACAGCCAGCAGCAGCAGCTCGCTGCAGAATAAGAATTTTAGCGGACTTCCTCGTGAATCATCCGGGAAACTCAATGTGACTACAAGTTGACCGATCCTGACGCCTTGATCTAACTCGAGGTAGAGGACAAACCTGTGGTAACCTAACCCGGCAAGACACAGGGCAGCAGAGCAGATAGGGGAGGATGATGAGCGACGAGAGGGAAATTTGCAAACATATAACCTGAAAACTTTAAATGCAACCGCCTTGAGTCTCCCGTTGCAACACAGCCTCACTTATTAGCTCACCTATCTCAAGTGAAGACTCCAAAGTTGTTGACCTGGGCCTCCCTGCCTCCCTCCCTGTCTCTCCAAAGGAGACTGCGCCAAGAGAGGCTAGGTACAATACACTTTCAGTAGTGTACGCGTACGACGCAGAGAGGTGGAGAGCCCCAGCTTCTCGAGCTCCGTATCATCGCGATGCTCTACCCACGGGCCGACACTTTTGGACAGCCGCTTAGAAAGATGGCCACTGAATGAACGCCCTCGTTCCTTGGTCCAGCCACCAATCTAAAGTCGTGATCCACAAGTGATTTTCACTACCCCGATAGCAATTTCATATTTCAACTGCTTCTAACCGGAATAACGAAATTATTCAGCGCTGAGAATTCCACCAGTCAACTATTTGGACGAATCCGATATGGAAATTCATCCACCTCATAGACTTCACGTCAAGTTCACCCATTATGTTTCAAGGTTGCATGAAAAATGCAGACTCTTGCTAGGAAGGAATATCCAAGATACTTCAGTTTCCCTTTCAGTGCTTTTGCCTGTTGCAAAGTGAAGCTCTTGGATTCGTTAGGACTCAAAAATCACCACCTTTACACAAGTCTTTGTGATAATGGGCTCTTCCCTTTTGACACCTTAGCATTTCTCCTGTACCAAATCTTGATGTGGAAGAAACTGGGGCTCCATTGACAGCTTTTCTACTGATGCGACCAAGACGAGAAGCCGTCGAGGCATGTGTTCTTTAAATGAGTATTGATAATCACCTCGGGCGTGAAGGCGTTAAGTGTATTATCAATCCTGTATTTCAGTGGGCTGAGTTAGATATGACGTGCAAGGGTGCTGGCTCGGTGAAATAACAACCAACTGAAATGAGAACCATGGTAGTTATAGTCATGTCACTCGGTTTCTACATGGTGAGAGATTTCAAGTTATTGAAGGGGCAGAGTTATCTTTACTTTTCTCCACTTAGGCAATGGTCGCAAATATTTCTGCAGCGTGGTTAGCTAACAGTCGGTCAACGACATCCGTTGCCCTCCGGTGGAGGCAACCGGGTCCTGAGCCCATCATCTACAAGGGGTGCAAGGGGCACCTGTACCACTAAAATGGGACCTGCTATGGGCTACTGGTACTCGCGTACCGGGACCACTGAAACGGTCAGTAGCTATCAGTAGCTACAGAGAGAAAACCTATGCCCCTCTCCAAGGACTCAAATCTCTAGATGAGGTTGCTCCTTATAATGGAGCAGGTGGATCTAAAACGAAACAAAGTGGTCAAGAATTGCATCCATGGTTAATTGGTGAAGTGGTCAGATAATGTGACATAGAGGTCAAAGATTTAGGGTTATTTAAGATATATTAAAAACTGGCAGTTATAAACTGTCCATAACTATGACTTCGGCCCAATGACTGCAAATATATATTGATTTGCAATAAGCATTTTAAACTGACCTTAATAGAAATCAACATATTGTGCAATGCATTCGGACACATGTTTTGTTTTACATATAAATGTTGTTTTACATGTGTACATTTAGCATTTTTCATAACTTAGAATAATCAGGCCTTTGTAATACTTTCAGTGCCCTTGATAAGTTAACAGCTTAGAATATCCAAAATATAAATCAAGTAAATAAAATCTTGATATTAGATATGTGTAGATGAGAAAAACGAGCAAGGAATAAAAAGCACAATGAAACATCATCAACTAGAGTACAAAGCAAAGGCCAAATAAAGATCCAACCTAGGGGCGAAAAAAAATGGAGAGAGCTAGTTTTTCTCATGATGAATCACTATGTCTCCAACAACACATCTTATGCTAACTACATGCAAAGAGTCTTGACTCCATGCAAATTGTCAATACGTTGTTAAGAATTGGAGGTCTAAAACAAGCATCACAAATTAAAACAATCTTTGTAAGATTCTCAAAGTTTACAACAATGAAATTATGATTTTTAAAGTACTTTATGCATTATAACAACAACAAATGTGCACTTATACATCTATCATGATCACAAAGAGTACTCGATATAACACAATGATCCATGTCTCTTTCATGCGCTTAGTGCATCTCCAAGGCTAGTGGAATGAAGATATATCTTTCCCCTAGTCCTTGATACTTGGAGGTCTTAGCGGCAGAGCTAAATCACACCGTCAACAATGACTCAATCCTTTCCGAACATGTAAAGATTTGTGCATTAAGTCATCCCGAGTTGCTCTTTAGACATGTAGACATCTATGCATGCAGTCATCCCGAATGGTATGATGTAACATCGCTCTCTCCAACCTGAATGACCATCCTCTCAAGCAATAGTATAGATGGCATCACAAATATAGCATCATGTGTAGTGACATTCTTACATGTGAAAAAACAAGTTTCACGGGTGAGCATGTTAGAGGCCAAAGGCTAGATTACAACTATTTATAAGTGCATTGTTGTGATTAATATGGAATGTGTGGTCTGAAAGATCGGATAGAAGGTCGGACAATCAACTGTAAGAACTCATCCTTTTCCATAGCAAAAATTGATGTCAGCTCTAGTTGCCACATTGATAGAATCGTCATGTACTATGGATGAAAATGTAGTGTAATGTGTGGATCTATGAGTGATGCATGTAACATGTACCTTGTTACTTGATAATCTCAACCAATATGTGCTCTTGTCTAGCCAAGGATGTCAAACTATCACATGAGTGATGCATGTAATCCATGTGCATTGGTAACTGCCACACTCCCATGTTAATATCCCAAGCTCATCGAGTTGATCTAGGGTTGTTATGTACCGATGGTACAGATCTGTTTAGGGCTAACCCGAAATTAGGGTTTCCTTGTACTCACCCTATATATATACAAGGGAAGGCAAAGCCTTCCTCATCTCATTCCTGTACACTCTCTCTTGTCCCTTTGGTGTGCTCTCCTCTTCTTGGAGTGATTCCTGAAGAGTCGATTTCTCAACATGGTATCAGAGCTTCTTGGGAGCATTAGTTTTGTAGATTAGACATAGAGGAGTGCTGGAGATCAGTGAGGAGTGTGCTTCACAATTGGAGGCTGTCCCGCTGAAGCGAGTAAATTGATGGGGAACCATCTCATGGTTTCTCAAAATCTTCAATCGTGTTTTCGGAGGTCAAGATGATCATTTTTGACCCATTTTGACCTTGCGCAGAATGGTCAATTTTGGTAGCCATGAAGTTTTCGTGCGATTTGGAGTTGTTGGTGGTAGTTATCGCCTTTTCAAAAATTTTTGAGGAGCTGTTTGGAGGCCTAAACGAGATTTTTTAGAGGTTTGAGGGTTTCAACCATAGCAGAGGCTCTGCCTTGGCGCAGGTAGAAACTGAACAACGCTCGCCTCTGTCAAAGCTCCTACCACGAAAAATTTCAGCTCAATCCGAGCTTTCTTTGTCATTTCGCTTAAGTACTGCGCAGGCACAGAATCGCGAACATATTTCATTCTTTGTTTGCGGGTCAAGACAGGCACATTTCGCCAATTTCTGGAGTTTTACATGTTTCTTGATCGAGGTGCAGAGGAGCTGTTTTTCCGCCCTAGTCGCGGAGGTGTTTTTTCTGTTCGTTTTGTGTCTGTGCAGGTACTTGCCGTGTTGGAACCCTGATTTCCGCTCCTAACCACAACCATGGCAGAATCAGTGAGCATGATCACTAGAGAGAAACTCGACAAGAATAATTTCCAAACGTGGAAATTTCGAATGAAGACCTTCCTTCAAGGCCAAAGGCTATGGGAGCTTGTGACCGGGGAGGAGAAAGCACCAATCGTGGTTCTTTGGTGATCTTTGCGGTGGCGGACATTGCGTGAGTGGAGAAGCGGTCGTATCAAGCCATCCACTACATTGCGCTCACGATCTCAGTCTCGATGATCGGTCACATTCAAGACTGTGACACACCCAAGGAAGCTTGGGACACATTGTCCTGAATGTTCCATTCGAGAACAGTAAGCTTCGGAGATTTGCGATTCTTTGCGGCAATTCAATACGGTCAAGAAAGGCTCGATGTGTGCTTGTGACTATGTCAATCACATCAAGCAAGCTGGCGAATCGATTAGCATATGTCAATGTTCAACTTGATCCATTTGTGATTATTGGTGCGACATTGCAGGGCTAGCCTGCAGTACAAGCATTTCATTACGTCAATTTTGACGAGGGGAGAACCTCTTCGAAGTTCGACGAATTGATCCCAATGATGTTGGGAGAAGAAGTGCAATGCAGGCAGTACTAGTGCTTTCCCGACCCGCAATAAGAATGTGTGTTTTTGCAGGTTACGGAGGTCAAGGTAGAGGTCGTGGCGGAGGAGCCGGATATGGTGGTGGTAGAGGTGGGTGTGCGAGAACAAGGCATCCAACCGGCCAGTGCGCCACCATTTGCCTAGAAAGCGAGGTTAACACTTGCAACTACTATCACAAGAATGGCCACTATGCAAAAATTGTTACAAGCGTCGAGAATGATCTGCGGCGCTTCGGACCCAAGGGGCCATGTAGGCTATTTGAAGAACAACTACTCATTGTGACACACGGAGTTATCTTTCTTTTTGCACGATATAGATTGGGTGATCGATTCGAGCTACCCGGCCACATGACGCCGCATCAAGAATGGTTTGCGTCGCTCGACCTTTGTGGAGACTCCTCGGTTCATGGTGATTTGGAGATGATACGAAGCACGAGATCAAGCATAAGGGTAAAATTCGCTTGACATTCGGGATCCAATCTTTACGGAATCGGAAATGTATTACATGTTCCTACTCGACTCGAAATCTGTTATCAATAGGACAGATGGTAGAATAAGATTTGTAAGTGCACTTCAACAAAGATGGATACTTTGTTGAAGACTCCTAAATCTTGTTGTAGCTCGAGGTAGCAAAAGTGGTAAACTGTTCAAGCTAGATGCTTCCGATTAATGTCGATGCTTGACCAACTCGTGTCATTACAAAAAGTGGCTTTGTAGTATCGACATAGATATTTGGCACAAGCGGGTGGGCACATGAACTTTCAGAAGCTGAAGACTCTTCGAGTTCAGATCTAGTCACGAGGTTTGCGCAACTTCATACCTTTCCTTACGGCGGTATGTCCCGCTTGTCGGTTCGGCAAGCAAGCTAGACAACCCTTTAAGAGATCGGGTAGGAGGAAGCGACCAAGCTTCTAAATTTGGTGCACACAGATGTATGGACTTCTTCTCAACCAAGTTTATCTGGTTTTGAGTACTTTCGTGTCCTTCATTGATGATTTCTCTCGCTACACCTGGGTTAACTTCCTTAAGAGCAAGAGCTCTTCATATGTGTTGTCAGTTTTCCATACTTTCCACACCTTGGTGGAGAAACAGTGTGGACAATCTATCCTTTGTCTACGTTCGATGGAGGAGGCGAGTTTACATGCGGAGAATTCACTTTACCTACGTAAGCATGGCATCTGGCGCTTGAGGAGACTTGCGGTTATACTCCACAACAGAATGGCATTGCGGAGAGGAAGAATCGTCACATAGCGAAAGGCTGCTTTCGCTATGTTGAGCAGGAAGAAGAACCTACCTAGACCGTTTTTGGAAGGCATTTCCGTTGCGGTGTACTTGATGAATCGAACTCCGATTGCATCAAATCACAACAAGACCCCGATGGAGGTATTCACAGGCCACAAGCCTGATTACTCATTCTGAAAGTTTTTCGGTTGCATCATTATGTACACATTCGGATGAGAAGCGCAAAAGCTAGATCGAAAAGTCGAGAAGTGTATTTTCCTTGGATATGCCTTAGATACGAAAGTATATAGATGTTATAATCCTTCCTCTAGGCAATTCTATATCAGTAGAGATGTTGTATTTGAAGAGTTGCAATCTTGGTATGCACCTGCGATTATTCGGTCATACCCACTCTTTCTTTGGCGCATAAAAAGGAGTCCATCCTTTGCTCTTTTTACGGAGTGGAGTTTACGAGTCACTGATCTAGAGCTAAGTCTATTGTACCTGGAGCTGCTACGGATGAAGTTCACCGAGCACCATCCAGACCGACTCCTACACTTGAGGATCATCTTATTTTGCAACATATGATGTCCTCACCACGGATTACTGGTATTCATCCGTTGGATGAAGCATCCCGAAAACGTTGCTAAGCGATACCTCGGATCCGAAGCAAGGGGCGACAAAAGCGGTACATCCGATACTGCCTCACAAAAATGCAAGAGAGAGTTCGGCATCTTGTTCAGCGATTTATGCATGAAAGTTTCCTTCCGATCATCATGCATACATGACTCACGTTCTTCTTTGAGCGGAACCGAGTACACTTGAGGAGGTGATGCACAAAAATGAGTGGATTGAAGCCATGGAGACAGAACTTGCTTTGCCTTCGTCACCAACAAACATGGGAATTGGTGGACTTACCTCAAGGTAAGAAAGCGATTGGTTGAAGATGGGTCTTCAAGGTCAAGCGCCTTTCGAATGGCCTTTGTATCTCGATACAAGGCGGATTGGTAGCCAAGGGCTACGCTGCGGCATGGGTGGACTATGAAGAGGCGTTTAGTCGATTTGCCAAGATGGCAACCATTAAATGCGGTGGTTGCTATTCTTTGTCAACAAGGGATGGCGGCGCATCAAATGGACTTCAAAACGCTTTCTCAATGGAGATCTTGGCAAAGAAGTCTACATGCAACAACCACCTGGTTACGAAGATCCGAAGTTTCTTTCCCGCGTTTGTAAGTTAAGGAAATCCCTCTATGATTTGAAACAGGCTCTGAGAGCATGGTATGAAAAGATCAATTCCTTTATCATGTCTCTTGGATTTGTGATGCGTCATTCCGACTCATCGCTATCTTGCATGAGATCGGGAGTTCATGTAGTGATGATTTCCATCTACGTAGATGATCTTATTATCACTGGGAACCATGAGGAGATGATTTCCCGCATCAAGAGTATCTTATATACCGAATTTGAGATACAAGACTTAGGGTATCTTAAATTCTTTCTTGGTGTGGAGTTTATCACAGAGGGAAAGGATATGTGGCTAATACAACGCCAATATGCTTTAGATAAGCTTAAGGAGTTCAAGATGTCTGATTGTAAACCAATAGACACTCCTCTACAACAAGGTCTAAAGCTAGAGTTAGGCGATGGAGAGTTACTTGCGCAGATCCCTTTGTAGAGACAAATGGTTGTGAGTTTGATTTATCGACTATCACTAGACCGGATTTGAGCTATCTTTGTTGGTCTAGTCGATCGGTTCACGCATGCTCCACAAGTACCGCATATGATGGCGGTTAAGCGGATTCTCATTTGTGTGAAGTCCACACTTCATTTTGGACTTCGATCTGATTTGGAGGTGAGTGAACACTCGCATGGCTACACCGATGTTGATTGGGCGGGGAGACATTTCGGCGGGAGATCCATGTGCGGATATGCGTTTGGACTTGGGAAGTACGGGTGTTTGGGCTTCTAAGAAACAACCGAGCCAGGTAACCTTGTCTTCCACCTGAGTATCGTGGTGATGATGTTATTATCCTTTGGGAACCATGAGGAGATGATTTCCGCATCAAGAGTATCTTATGTTCGAATTTGAGATACAAGACTTAGGATATCTTAAATTCTTTCTTGGTGTGGAGTTTATCACGGAGGGAAAGGATATGTGGCTAATACAACGCCAATATGCTTTAGATAAGCTTAAGGAGTTCAAGATGTCGATTGTAAACCAATAGACACTCCTCTACAACAAGGTCTAAAGCTAGAGTTAGGCGATGGAGAGTTACTTGAGAGATCCCCCGCCTGCAGACGGATGGTTGGGAGTTTGATTTATCGACTATCACTAGACCGGATTTGAGCTATCTTTGTTGGTCTAGTCGATCGGTTCTGCATGCTCCACGGGTACCGCATATGATGGCGGTTAAGCGGATTCTCCGCTATGTGAAGTCCACACTTCATTTTGGACTTCGATCTGATTTGGAGGTGTGAGTGAACTGCATGGCTACACCGACGCTGATTGAAAGGAGAGATCCACGTGCGGATATGCGTTTGGACTTGGGAGCGGCCGTGAGTTGGGCTTCTAAGAAGCAAACCGACCGGCACCTTGTCTTCCACAGAGGCGCAGTATCGTGGTGCTATGAATGCCACTTGTGAAGCGGTTTGGCTTTGTTCCTTGCTTTCGATATTGGAGTAGATTATCCTAGTCCTACAATTATCCTAGGCGATAACATTAGCGGCATGATGTTAGCTAACAATCCTATTTTTCATGCTAGGACAAAGCACATTGAGGTGCACTATCACTTTGTTAGGGAGAAGGTCCTTTCGGTGTAGTAGACCTTAGGTACATACATACAAGAGATCAGGTTGCAGATATTTTTATCAAAGTATTATCTAGAGAGTCGTTTGCTACATTTTGACATTGTCTAGGAGTTCAGGATGTACAGTTGAGCTTGAAGGGGAATGTTAATATCCCAAGCTCATCGAGTTGATCTAGGGTTGTTATGTACCGATGGTACAGATCTGTTTAGGGCTAATCCGAAATTAGGGTTTCCTTGTACTCACCCTATATATATACAAGGGAAGGCAAAGCCTTCCTCATCTCATTCTTGTACACTCTCTCTTGTCCCTTTGGTGTGCTCTCCTCTTCTTGGAGTGATTCCTGAAGAGTCGATTTCTCAACATCCCAAACTATAGATGCTCTTGTAGAGCCACATGTAAGAAGACTGCGAAGGGTGAGAATCACTCTCTACTTGTGAAACATTCTACTTCATTGATCCACTTATGAAAAATACTCCATGAGGATGAATCTATCACAAATGCAAAATCAGGAGCAGAATATAGGAGTCATCAAAGCTCAACAACCTAGAAAAATTAATGGGTCACAGTCTTTCAAATGTAAAATTTACACAAGTAGAGATTGTATATTTGAGTAACTATTTATTCGTTATTGTATAATATATCTACGTCTCAATGAAAAAAATATACAAATTTTTAAATGCTTAATAATATTCGTTATCGCTTTTGATTGCTATCATCTCCTTTTTGTACTTACTATCACAATCACCAGCTGATGTCTCATTTTTTTAAAAAAACCTAAATTTTCACATTAACACCAATGATCATCCAAAAAAAAATTCAAATGTTTGATCTAAATTTTTTAAATGATTTTAAAATAAGCAAAAACTAGATACTTATATATGAAAAATAATAATCAATACAAAAAATAATAGAATTGAAAAAAATTAATAAATTTTCAAGTATTTTTAATTAAAAATATTTTGTATTGGTTTAAACTTGAAAAATATATGTAATTACAAACAAATTTTCATATGAGATGGTGACATATGTTACCAAAACATAAATTCAATTGAATGACAATACTTCAACCAATGATACATGAAAAATATGATGAAATATTTATTTGGTATTTCATTCCTTATAAAATAAGAGTGATAAAACTTACTACAATCTACTGTATTGCTTATGAAACATAATCATTGAATATATATTGATTATTGTTATCACAGGTAAATAAATCAAAATTGATCACTTAACATATTTTTTATCCTTGATATTGAAGTATTTAAACTTTTTATCTGTATAAATGCAACATTTTTCATAAAAAAAAATGTCTAAATACTAAGACAAGATAACATATTTCTTCATAACTTGTAAAAATCCATTTTGATATTATGAAATCATGATCAAAATGAATTAAAGTTTGACATGTGACTACAAAAACCAAACAATGTTATGAGAGTAAGTTCATTTGCTTTAATTTGATAATATATATTATTAGATTAATATAAAATTTTAATAACATCTGAAATGATCATTTAATCTACAATTTTTACATATGTTATATGTGTATAATTTTAAATTACCACATGTGGGATTTAAAAAAAAAATATATATATATTTTCAATGTTTTAAAATTTATTAAATGCATGATTATAAAAATAAAATCAATATTTAAAATACATTTATTTTTAATTAAAGATCTTCTCAAGATTTCTCCTTACTTTATATATTATACGATTAGGATAATTGGAAATCCAAACTATGCTATTTGGCTAACATGCGTAGATTGCATGTTTCATTATCTTATCCTAACCAATTTCTATAAAATATCTAGCATCCAATCCAATCCATCAATATATGGTTGCCACCTCGTCATTTATCCATACAAGCCAAAGTTTACCTTTTACTTTTTGGATCATGCACATCATCATCCTGTCCTTTAGTGATCTAATGACTAATCTAAGATTTGGTTAAATTAATTATAGCTAATCAAGATTATTTACAAACATCCCCCCATTTAAGACGCAACATCCTCAATCTGAAAAGACTCAAAAGTCTCTACAAGTATCTTGGCATTTGTAAGATTTGCCAAAGGTTTCAAATAGTTTCATAAAGTGGGTAAACTTTCCATTTGACTAGATATTGCAGTTTTGGATTCTTTTGACCTCAAGTTCATTTCTTGAGGATCTTTTCTCTCTCATATTTATCTACACCATTGATCATTGTTGGTAATAATTAATGGCCACTTAGATGGCATGTGGGTTGCCAAGAAAGAGGATCATAGAATATACTTCCGTAAGAGAGATACATAAAAAAAAGATGTATTTTCATGTGTGTTTGCAACTTTGACATGTAGTCAACAGCTCCAATCTATTGGATGATCACAAAGGATTCAAAAAATTTAATTAAATTTAGTGGACTTAATTTTTGATCCCCTATTAATGTCAGATTGGTGGTAGACAACCACACTTGATCTCCTTTTTGAAACTTCACATGTCATCGGCATATTTGTTTTTTGATTTTGGACAATGGCTAATTTTTGCTTTGCCTAATGCCCTCCTTATTGAACTCATGCCACAAACTTGTTCATTGCTTTGAATAGGGTTGATGATTCATGTGACCCATTCTTGACAAGCTAGACGGTGTGATAGTATGTTCTCCATACATAAAGAAGAAAGGGCTGACTTTTATGGATGCATTGATTGAGTTATTATAAACAAACTCAATCAAAGGTAAAAGTGCATCCCAAGCTTCTTGCTCCTCCAAAGTAAAATCTCTAAGCATGTACTCAATAGTTCTATTTGCTCTTTCGATTTGTCCATCTGTTTGAGGATGATAAGTTGTGAACATGGCTAGTTTTGTTATGAATAGTTCAAATAAGGTTTTCCAAAACATGCTAGTAAACTGAGTGCCCCTATCATTGATGATAATTGTTCTTGAACCATTTTGAGCAAAAACTGCATCCATATAAATGCAAGCAAGTTTTGACGCAGTTATTGTCTTTGTTGTGGGCCTAACATGGATCATATTGCTCAATTTATCCACAAAAATGACTATCAAATCATAACCAGTAGACGTCATTGAGAATTTATATATAATGTCCATACTGACATGCTTCCATCTTCTATTAGATGTTGGTAGATGTTGTAGTAGACCTGCTGGATTTTGATTGCTAGACAACTTCATACATAGCTGGTGATGTACTCTCTTAATCTTGGCCAAAAGTATACCCTCTTGATGCCTTCAATGGCATTCTTCACTCCTACATGGCCAACAATGGCTGAATCATGTGACTCTGTTAACATTGTTGTAAGGAGAGTAACATATGAGGGTATCCAAATCTTTCCGTTATAGAAAGTCACCATTCCAAGTGAACTTTCACCTCCATGATATGATTAATGAAGACATCCATATCAATGCATCAACAAGTTGTTTCTTTCCCTCCACATACACGATCTTCATATTGAAACGTTGTCGCCATTCAATCCGACAAACTTGTCATTTTGACATATCCTTATGATTTTCTAAATAAACCAAAGACTTGTGATCCATCTCAATCATAAATTCCTTAGCTTCGACATAGTGCTTCCAATATTTAGTAGTCAACACAATGGCTAACTCCTCTCTTATCTTTCATATCAATGCCTCTTCCGAACATCCGGTGACCAAGCAATATCCCTTCCGGCATCATGAAGTGGCACTTCTCATGATGCAAAGCCAATTGGCTTTCTCGGCACTTCTGAAAGGTCTGCTCCACGTGGCTGAAATGCTTTGCCTTGGAGCCGAATTTGTAGAAGTCCTCTATGAAGATTTCCAAGAACTTCCTTAGATAATCTTGAAAGATCCGCATCATCATCCGCTAGAATGTGGCCGATGCGTTACATAATCCGAAGGGCATCTAGTGGTAAGCATAGGTTTCCCAATCGGTGGTGAAGGTAGTTTTTTCCTTATCCTCTTCTCTGATGGCGACTTGATTATACCCTAAAAATCCATCCAAGAAATTGTAACATTCATGCCCCGCAAAGTGGTCCAAGATTACATCAGTGAAGGGCAACATATGATGATCCTTCTTTGTAATCGCATTCAACTTCCTAAAATCCTGACGACCCATTCACTACTCATCACGGAATAAATAATGCATGCATGCAAGTATTTATCAATTTTATTTTTGACCAACAAGGAGTACTTTGAATTTTAACCGATATTGACGTTGCCTAACAGGGACTGCCCCGTCTATTAAGTCTATTCGGTGCTCTTTTCATTTGCAAGGAATACTCTTCATGTTCTCTATTCTCCATGCGAACACATCTTCGTAGTCTCTGAGGAGGTGCACTAGCTAATCCAAGTCCTCCTTACTCAGAGCCTTTTTGACTTTGAGAGTGCATCCCGGCTTGATGGTTTCCTCTGTATATGCGTCTGTTGCAACTACACCGTCAGTGTGGCTAGCTTCGCTTTGTCCCACACTAAGCTGTAATTGCTATTCGGCGTCCTGGTCCGAATCCTCCTTGACATCATAGCACTCCAAGTACCTTACGTCCACATATGCCGACATCTCGATCTTAGAGTCAGAAGTGTCCTCACCGGATTGGTTATCCCTGAGTCGGATCCAGTCTCACCTTGATAGTGAGGATCCTTCCATGAAATTGTAACCTTCCGATCCTGGGCAGAATTGGGATCGAAGAAGGTGAGGGTATGCCTTTGCCAGTTCATAGTTACCTTCGCCCCATATAACCCATGGCTGTAGCCATCCTCCTCATGTGGCTTGAGCACAATATACATAAGTAGAAAAGAAGCGCCACCTATTCGGGTCAACATCTCCCATAAGATTCCAAAGGGTCTTTTCCTAGACTGGTCGGCTAGTTGGAGTGTTCGGGGGATTGCCTCAAACTTGGTATACCCCAAAGTTTGGGCTGTGTCTTCGGTCATGATGTTGATCCCCGACCCTGAGTCGATGGGCACTTACTTCAACATGCATCTACCAATCTCAATTTCAATTTTTGGCGTCCCCAAGTCTCTTGTCTCAATCCCGTAGACTTCGGGTAGATTGGTACTACGCATTGAGCGGGGCTTATTCCCCTTAAGGGCGTATATAAGCATCTTCTTGTAGACCTTGTTGTCGTCCAAATTTTGCTTCATCATGATATTGGCCCTGACTCCGGCCAAATCCACCACTAGGTCATAATATCCATGATCAAGCATCACCGGTTTAGCTAAGATGGTGACGGCGCTTGGCCTACGCTGCCCATTTGCCTTCTTTTCCTACGGGTTCAGCTCTCGCAGATATCCCTCTACTTTAATACGAATGTCCAAAGGGAAGGTAGAGGATGTTGGTTGCTCCTTACCTTCCTATGGCTTAGGACTTTGGAGGCTATCTAGCTTCACCTCCTTAATAGCGCCCTTCTTGACACGCTTGTCCTTCTCTGCTTTGGGAGACTTTACTCTCCCCTTGCTCCGAGTGGTGACTTTCAACACGTCCACCACCTCTTTTGGCCATTCGGCCCCCATAGTGGGAGTCCGGTCTTCAATACTTACCAAGTTCACACCCTCTTGGGTGGCGTGACAAATTCTTTGCGTTGGGTATCTCTTCGACTCCCGTCTTGGTTGGGTGGTTGGCCACATTCCACATAGGTGTGGCCTGACTGCCGATAATTGCTGCACATGGGTTGGTACCGAATTTGGCAACGGGGCTGTGGACATTGTGGTGACCAATGGCTGACTACCTCACAGTTGTTACAGGTATTTGGTCGTGATGGGGCTGCCACATGACCACTCAGTTGCCTTTGTGGCATGGTTGTAACCATTTTCACGTGCACATAGCGAGGGATGTGTACCAGTGCTATCGGGGCGTCCCCCACTTTTTGGACCGCGTAGGCCTGGTTCTCCGAGGGCTCATAACAGGTCTGGTTCCAAGTGGGTGCCCACTCTACCTGCTATTCCGTATATGACTTCCTTGGCTGATGCTCTATATTCGTATGTCCAAGTTTCATATATATTGTACACCACACATTGGCTCTACTCTGCATGGGTGATTTTCTCCTATCCTTATTACTAACTAGATGTACCTTCAACGCCTTCATGGACTTAGTCAGCTCGTCCATCCTAGACGTTATTCCCTTGCATCCTCATTCCATCCACTTCATCCGATGGGACTCTTTCTTCTTTGGGATGTACTTCTAGTCTTCGTCTAAAGAACTGGTCTCCTCTTCCGACGAAGACGAACTATTTGTTGAGGGGCTCCTCCTTCGTCTTCCCTTCCCTCATGATTTTATTTGGTGGGCCGACCCCTTCGAACTGTGGCTCCCATGCCGATGAATGTTGGAGACCTCATACTCCTCCGCCGTCTTAATCACGGCCTCCATCGTGTTTGGGTCTGATCTTCAGCAAAACGTCTTGGTCGGTCATACTCAAGTACCGGAGGAGTTACTAAAGGTGTCTAATCTACCTCTACTAGAAAATTGGTTCTATTCCGGAGCACCTCCGGAATTCATCCACCCTCCTCTTCTTCTTTCAAAAGGAGGACGTTAGGATAGGTTCTTTAATTAAGGATTTTTTATGAAGAAAGATTCCCCTTCCTGACTGGCTGTCATATTAAATTGTTCCCCGGCAGCGACGCCGAGAAAAATGTGCTCTGGAAACTCGTCCTTTATGTAATAGCATACATAGATATTACAAGGTACAAATTCATATAGTTAGATTCATTTCCAAGGGAATAAGGGATCAAACCACACCAACAAGAAAGGGAAAGCGCATTTAGCCATCTTTACCAATTCTGGACTGCACAGTCCAAAGAGTGCATAAATAAAAATAGGCAATTTTCCATTCTATCACTTCTCATTCCCATCAATACAATCAATTCCATAGACAACACTAGAATGATTTCGATGAATCCCTTTACTACAAGATGAGGATCTCTGTCTTTACAAGCTTGCGTTGTGGCGAAATACTCAACGAAGTATTCCGGGTGATCAAAGGCAAGTCCGGCTCATGGACAAATGTAAGGATAACTTCAAGGATGCATGAACCCAATCAAGGCTGTTCCAATAAGGATATACCAGCTCCTTGAGCTCTCGTTCTACCATGACTACAATTTGCGGTCATACAGCATGGACGCTTGCAAAATCGAAAAAGATCCCATCACTTTATTTCTAAGACTATTTATATAGAATTTCCTAACTACTATTTCTAATTGTCACCTAAATGGATCGCTCTCTCCTAAATCTACTCTCACCATCTAAGTAGTGCGATTGAACCTCCGCCCCTCGGATGAATGTGTCGATTCCTAACTGCATCTCCTGTCCGTATGTAGCAATCTTGTGCAAATTCACGGCATCCCGGAAATCTCGTCTTAACGCTTTGTACATCTCCTTGCATTGCTCTTTTGTATCTCCCGGATTTTCCATTGCTCTTGTTAACTGCTCCAACCGCTATGCCTGTGTGTTGTCACACCTAGTAAAGAGGTACTTTGCGCACCTGTTGGCAAGAGTCTCCAATCAAACAGGTGATTTCACATTGATTTGATTTAAACGCCGCTTCAATTCGTGCATCGCTTCCCGAAGTTGCAAGTTCTTCTTCTCCACAAAGTTCACTTCAGTTCCCCAAATCCTATAGATCTCTACGTAAGACTACTTTGAGGCTTGCACTTGCATGGTCAACTTCGCCTTCTGCTTCTCTAGTCTCTCCACCGATTCTGTTAGTTGCGGAATAATGTAGGTTTGGTTTTTCTTACCAATAGCCAACTGATTCATTATTTGTACTAAATCCATATACCTGCCGACTTTGGGATCCCACCCTAGCACATATCTCGGTCCTATTTCATTAAGCTCCATAAGAACCGGAATCACCACTGTCTCCAGCTTCTGAGACAACTATATCACCGAAGCTAAAGGTTCCGCAATCCCCTTCACAGCGTTCACTTTCGGGCTAGAAGGCTTTGGCAGAGCTACTTCTTCTATCTTCTTCTTTCCTACGTCTATTCTCTTCGGAGCAGAATTGGACGGAGGACTTGCTTCTTCTACTGACCGTTTCCTTTTCCTCGTAGTTCGATAACTTCAATATCAGAATTACACTCAGGCCTTTCTACCGCAACACCTGTCACTCTTGATCTTCGGGGCTCAGGTGGGACTACCGCTCCTATACTTCGTGTCGACCCACTGATGGTATCCTCTATGTCCACTTCCAGATTAGACAATCCGGACTCCAACCAATACAACTGTCACTCTCTCGGAGTTAACCATTCCATCTTGGCATAAAGATGCACCAAGAAATAGGAAATGAACACTACACTCTTATCGTCCTCTCTACACAGCCATTGTGTGCACAGTCTTGGCAAAGATTTCTCCTAAGTTAACCCAAATAGTTCCCACTACAAAACCCTCCACAATCCACACCTTATGCATACAGACATAGGTTGTGTGCTGTGGCAAAAATAGTTGATTCAAGATGAAGGCTACCTTCTTTCAAAACATATTTTTGATCAAATCAATTTTATACCCATTCGTCCCTTTCCTCTCTCGGGGATTAAACCACTTCGTCTCATCAAAAATAAATATCGTGTGCATTGCCGATCCTTCCCAATCGACGTCATCTTTGTCTTCCTCATATTTGCGGCCTGTAAAATTCAGGGTTGTACATATAGGATAAAATGTAAGTATATCTAAATTGTCCCTATGTTTATCTTAGTCATGACTATGTTTAGCTAGTTATGGTTAAGTTGGTAGAAATATAGAGTAACTTTTGGTATGATAGTTGAGAACTACTATTTTGTTGTTTAGTAGGAATCAAGGAACAGATTCTATCATATTGGTATTTCACTTTGCTTGACTTGGACTAGTTTTCATTGGTTGGACTTAGTGAAGACCCTTAAATCTAGGGGCGAGATTGATTTGGTACACTAAAGTCAATTAGAGAGTAGTTGGGCTTCTAGAAGATCCAAGTAGACCAATTGCATGTTGCAATGTATCCTTTTCATTTTATCAAAGCCGAGAAAGTATAATAACAAAAGGGATGGAAAGACCCGATCAAATCGTACAAGGATGGAACCAAACGGGTAACATGGGGCTAGGCCCCATTTCATTGGGGTTTGTGATCTCTACGTTGTTTAAACTTGGGTTAGCGAAAGTTGCATGGTGATTACTTGTAGTTAATAGGGTAAGATTCTAAGTAGTATAAATAGAGAGGTTGAGAAGCACCTCTCAAGTTAGTTTTGGGAGAAGTTAGTTTTGTGATCTTAGTTTTGGAGAGCCCTTGTTTTGGGAAGCTTGGTTTTTAGAGAAGTCATGTTTGGGTTGGAGCCTTGAATCAATGAAGACTTTGATCATCAAAGTATCCCTTCCTTTTGAGTGATATGTTACTCTTTGTGAGAATTTGAGAGTTTGTGTGAGAGTGTGCATTAGGGTCATGGTCCTAGGGTGGGAACAAGTCCTTTTAGATTCATGATGAGCTTCCAAAAAGCCATCGGAGGTAAACCTGAGTGAGAGTCAGCCCGGAGATCACAGGCCTAAGGCTTTAGCCCACAACCTCGTATCCCATGCTCCATGTTGTGCTCTCTTTCCTATCGTGTGAGTTGCCTTCCCTTGTCGTACTTCAATGCACAGCTCCGGACAAACATAATTCCATCGCCATGACAGAAACGTGCCTCCAAGATTCTTCAGCCACAATAGCTCCGCCGGAGTCCAATCCGCCATCCCGATCAGAGGCCAAACTCTCCCCATTGGTACCTTTCTCACAACTAGCATCCTCATGGCTTTCCGACCCAACACTGCTCTCTCGTTCTTCCTCGGCATTCCCCCATGACTCAGATTTTTGGCATAACCACGAGCAGTTTGATGATACTTTTTCCCTTCACCGTCTGATCTTTAAGACATTCACTAACCCTTACTTACTCGTATACTCGTAAGAACATGTCACACTCTACTTATTTGCTATTTAGCACTATATTTGTCAGAACACACTTGCATTCCTCCGAATATAACACTTTATTCCAAAAACACAAAAAATTCCTATCAGTTCATCTAACTATGCCCCTACAATTTCTAGATATATGGTATGTGATTTTGTTCAAGCATCTTTCAATGCATATACACCACAAGTTACATCCCATATCTATTATGGAACTTGGTTATTGTTGGAGCTTGGATTTTACAGGACCTTTAACATTGACTATATGACTCATCAATATGTGTCGGTCATGGTGAAGCATTTATCAAATGGATTGAGTTAATGGCATTGTTGACAAGTCAAATGAGAGAACAACTTATGTGTTCTTAGCTTTGGTGCTTAGCCAATTTGGTGCACCAACATAGGTGTTGACTGATCAAGGTAATGAGTTTTTGGATGAGTTTCAGGCTTTTTGTGATCCATCATCATACCAGCTCAAGAGATCATCATGAGGCTAGTGATCTATCAGAGAGAGTTGTTCATATGATGAAGAGAGGACTTAGAATATTTGGTTTGGAGAAAGTTCATCTCGGAAAAAATTAGCTACCATGGTTGGCCATGGGTTATCAATTTAGACCACAAGCATAACTAGCGTCATTTTCACCGTACTTTTTATTATATGGTAGAGATGTAGACTTACATGCAACTACGTCTTGAGTCAATTGAAGTCTTGGACTTAGATCACCATGATGTTTGGATTAGGGTGTGTTCTCAAAGGGCAGAACTTTTTCATAGAGTAATGCCCATGGCATTTGAGAACTTGCTATTGCTCAACATGGAGATACATTGTGTTATGTTACCATTTGAGGAGGTGAATATCAACTTTAAATTTATAGATTTCATATTAATCATGACGTTTATTTGTAGCAGAATGCATCGATCATATTGGATGTTACTGCTGGTTGCACGACTCTACAAATACTTCAGATTTTACCTTCTAGAGTTTTAATATTAGAGGGTTGTGATGGTGTGATTTGGAAGGATCATGTGGGTAATTATGCACCATGTCACCTTCCAAACATTGATGGTACCATGGATCCAAGCCTAATAGTTGTGCGGGCATGCTTGAGATGTATGTTATATGGATCAATTGGTCGAGCAGCCAATATGTTGATTTGTGATTCTTGTTCAAGAGGATGACATATGTCATGTTTGACACCTCCTCTCGATGCGGTGCCGAGTGGACAATGGAGATGTCTTCGATGTGATTAACAAGTAAATTACATGATATGGATTGCAAGCAAGCAACTAATGATGGGGAATTATAGCACCCGACCTCTTGATCTTAGCCCCACAAAGGGCATGTCATGTTAATGGACTAGATGGTTATGTGTTGTTAGAGGGACCTAATGTTACCATCTTTAGTTAGTATCATCTTTAGTCAACACGTTAGAACAATTTACTGACAAAAGAGAGTATGGAGGGACTTTATTGTTAGGAATTATGGTGAAGAGTACGAGGAGAGTCAGTAATAGGATCACCTCGGCCTTTTGTGATTCCTATTTTGATAGATTGGATTGTTATTATACTTACATTGTATTAGTTTGAGTGTGGAAGAAGCATGGAAGCGTTAGTTTCTATGAGTGAAGTTCTGAACTCAATCATGATAGAAATGAAAGAGTTAAGAAAAACTATTGTAGATGGACATACAAAGCAACAAGCCATGGAGGACAAGATCTTTGCATTAGAGAGTGAGAAGGTAGAGAGAGAAAGAGTTGGTGAGATGGAAGTGGAAACTCCAATACAAGAGACTCAATCCCAACCACAAGCGACTGTTATTGCCAACGAAGAGGCAAATAGGAGACGACTTCAAGAGATGGAAGATCAAGCCAATCTCTTACTTCGTATGGGAAAGTCATGTAAGGTGGAAGCCTACAAGGGTAGTAGAGCCATGGGAGTTTTGGAGGGATGGATCATGAGGATGAATATACATCTATCACATTTTCATGTTTCTGATTTTATTGCATGAATGTTCATGTGGTCTTACCTCATGGATAAGGCTCTTACATGATACACTACATGGGAATGAATGCTTTGAGAACAAGATGTTTCTATTTTATGGAGTGGGATGCAAGAGGTGCTTCTTCAAAACTTTCAAGCGGTGGATTCCCTTCAAACCGCCAGAATGAAGTTGTGGGATTTGAAGCAGACAAGAGGCATACATGAATACATTGAAGAATTTTGTGATCTTCAAGTATCTATGTTGGATATGAGTGGAGCAGAAGCCTTAGATGTCTTCAAACGAGGTCTGAAGGAGAGAGTGCGAAAGGAGGTGATGGTGAGTAATCCATCCATAGTGAATGAAGCAATCACAATTGCTCAACGGATTTCGGGTTCTTATGGGATCACACACGGTGAACCATCAAGCAATATTCAAGAACCACTTGACCCAACACCCATGGAGTTGGGAAACCTTCGACATCAGGAGAAGTAGGGAAGGATATGCACCACCACGAGGACCACCGCCTATGTATGGAGGTGATAATCATCGATCATTTATTCCAAATTTGCCGGATCTTCTTGCAAATAATGGAACGGTTAATCAACGAGGAATGAGGGGTTCGTGACAATCGTCAATACTATACATGTGGGAGGATAGGTCATATTACCAAGTTCTGTAGAACTCGATAAGGACTATCCGGAGGAAGACCTATGTTGCGAAGGCCTTTTAACAATATGGAAGGAGGCGAATACGACAATGAAAACAAGATCTTGCAGGGAAACGAAGATCACCAGTAAACTTGCCTCGCAGCCTTACTGGTTCCATTAAATGAAGAAAATGCAGGATTGAAAGAAGACAACGATTGGAATCTCGTGGAGGGAGCAAGAAACAAGCACAATTGATTGTCACAGATGGGGTGATGGAAGGACACAAGGTGAGAGTCCTAATTGATCTTGGAGCAACAAAAAATTTTCTATCACGATATGTTGTAATGAAATTAGGATTGATTTTGATAAATGATGTGAGTGAGGAAATGGAGTTGCCAAATGGGCAAACTAAACCAATTGAGACATTAGCAGGGAGTGTACAACTAGCCATAGACGGGTACCAGGAAGAGATTGAATGGAGAGTAATCCAATTAGCTCAATATGATGTCATCTTAGGAATACTATGGATGAATCAATACAATCCGGAGGTAGATTGGAGAAAAAAAGTAATAAAAAGTATTGGATGGAAGATTTACGGAGATAGAAGTAGATCTCAGAATAGAAGCTTACCTCTCTTTGTGATTGGTAAGACCGCCATTTCTAGAGGTGATGTATGTTTCTTGGGACTTATAAGAGATGTTGATGGTTCTAAGGATAATCTTTACATTCCGGAAGCATTGAGCAATATTATTACAGAGTATTAGGATGTCTTCCCATATGATCTACATGCATGATTGCCATCTAAGAGGCGTGTAGATCACAAGATCGAGGTGATACCCGGAAGCACTCCAATGTGCAAAGCTCCATATCGTTTGGCTCCAAATGAGTTGGAGGAATGTAAAGCTCAAGTGGAGGAGATGTTGAGAAAGGGGTTCATACAACCAAGCATTTCACCTTATGGAGACCGTGTGTTGTTTGTGAAGAAGAAGGATGGGAGTATGAGAGTGTGTATCGATTATCGAGCACTCAATCAACAAACGGTGAAAAATAAATATCCATTACCTCGAATGGATGATTTGTTTGACCAACTTCAAGGGCCAAAGTACTTCATCAAACTGGATTTGAGGAGCAGGTACAACCAGATTTGAATTGCTAATGAAGATGTTCAGAAGACAACTTTTTGTACTTGGTATGGTCCCTTTTAGTATCTACTGATGCCTTTTGGTCTCACTAATGCATCTGCCACATTCATGGGATTAATGAATGATATTTTTCGTCCTTATTTAGACAAATTTGTTATTATCTTTTTGGATGATATTTTGGTATATAGTACAACCTTAGAAGATCATATGCGACATTTACGAGAGGTATTCCAGGTTTTGCGAGAGAATGAGTTATATGCCAAAGCTTCAAAAAGTGAATTTGGCAAATAAGAAGTAGATTATTAAGATCATTGAGTCACAACAGAGGGAATCTAAGTGATGAGTGAGAAGATAGAAGCCATACTAAAATGGACACCACCAAAGGATCAAACTCAGCTAAAGAATTTTTTAGGTCTTACAGGATTTTATCGCAGATTTGTTAAAGCATTTGCCCAAGCCTTAACATCTATGCTAGGAAAGGGTCAAAAATGGAGATGGGGAACCCCACAAGAGTTAGCCTTTCAAGCATTGAAAGATGCTCTCTTGCATGCACCTATTCTCAAATGGTATGATTCTAATCGACCAATCAAGTTGGCTACTAATGCATTAGGTACAATAGTGGGTGGAATTCTTCAACATGAGTGGGAGGATGGTTGGCATCCGGTTGCCTTTTTCTCCGAAAGTTGGTGGCATCTTAGCAAAACTATCACACAACTGAACGAGAGGAGTTAGGCATTGTTCTGGCCACGAAACATTAGAAGCACTACTTGGGAGACAAGGAGTTTGTGATAGAAACCGATCAAAAACCATTGGTGTATTTGGAAACTCAGAAAGATCTCTCCAAACGATAAATTCGATGGACAGAATGGCATCAACAGTTCAATATGAAGATAGTGTATGTGGAGTGCAATAAACAACTTGCAGATGCTCTCACGGGGATGCCGTGTATCAACAATATCACAGAGGTGAAAATCCAAGTTGATTGGTGGTATCAAATGATGGCTGCAACAAAGGAGGATGAGGAGATCATGAAAGCACTTCAGGCAAAGACGGCAAGGAAAATTTGAGGTCTAGCATTTCAAGAGCAGCGTATATGGATCCCACAAGATTCAAATTAACGCACAATGGTATTGTCAAAAGGCCACGATACAGCCATTGTGGGGCACATGGGAGCTAAAAAGACTTTGGAGAGCATACAACGAGTGTACTATTGGTCAAGGATGCGGAAAGATGTGGAGGCATATGATCGAAGTTGTGTAGCATGTCAACAAAATAAGGTAGGGAATCAAAAACTAGCATGTTATTACAACCCCTTCCCATTCCCGAACAACGATGGGAACATGTTACTATGGATCTAGTATGTGAGTTACCAAAAACCTCTTTAGGACATGATTCAATGATGGTCTTTGTGGATAAATTGAGTAAGATGATACACATCCGATCTACCACAAAGATAGTGACGGCATCACAACTTGCTCATCTGTATCTAGATGCAGTTTTTGTGAATCATAGATTAAGCAAAGTCTTAATCACAGATAGAGGAACTCATTTTACTACTTTGTTTTGGAAAACCTTGTTTGGTTTATTCAAAACAAAGCTAGCAATGTCTACAGCCTATCATCCTCAAACTAATGGTCAAACAGAGAGGGCCAATAGAACAATAGAGTATATGCTGCGAGCATTCAGCTTGGAGGAACAACAAGAGTGGAATAGTGGAATTATTCTGCTCTAGTGGAATTTGCATACAACAATTATGTTAATGCATCCACAAAAGTGTCTCCATTTTATCTGATGTATGGTGCTCATCCTTTGACACCTTCTAGTTTGTTGAGAATTCCTAAGGGGCATGAGTTTTCAACCAAAGTTACGGCATTCAATGATTTTGTGGAGCACATACACAAAGGACTACATCAAGCAAAGGAGAACTTGGTAATTGCTCAAAATCGACAAAAGTAATATGCAGCTGCTCATCGCAAGGAGGTGATGAGCAGCTGCATATTACTTTTGTCAGAAAGGAGATCAAGTTTGGCTATCCACGACCAATTTGTCACTTGTATGAACACCAAAATTTAACCCTAAATTCATTGGTCCTTTTGTGGTGTTGAAACGTGTTGGCGAGGTATCTTACAAGTTAGAGCTCCTATTGCATATGAAAATACATCCCATATTTCATGTGTCATAATTGCGAAAACATGTATCACTTCCCAAGCAGTTCACAAATCCATCAACCCCTCCTCCTTTACCTACTATGGTAGCAGATTAGGCAGAATTTGAGGTTGACAAGATTCTCAAAAAACAAATTTGGGGTTACAAATACCCAAAAACAGAGTATTTGGTTCAATGGAAGGGATATCCATCATATGAATCAACTTGGGAACCGGCACAGAACTTAGCTTTGATTGCTCAAGAGTTTGAACGTGTGAGCAACGAGGACGTTGCATCTTAAAAGGAGTCAGATTTGTAACCATCTTTAGTTAGTGAGAACTAAAGTAAAGGTTACGCAAGAAGGAGATAGATAGTCTTGAGTTGACTATTAGTGAAGTATCTAAGGCCGCCACGTCAGCAATCTGTGTGCTCTTTAGGTTGTGTTTCTTATGTGTTAGTTTGTGTGTTAGTACACGTCAATAATCCGTGTGCTCATAGGCATGACCGCCACATCATCGATCCATGAGGAATTGAGTGGATGGTGGTTGTGTAATCTTATCTAGTTTGTACGTTTTTGAGGACTATATATGGAGAAAGAGAAACCATTGAGGGATCTGTCAACTTCAAAATTTCTTGAGCTATTCGAGTGATTTCTCCTCACTTCCCTAGTGTTACACCTAATCTCCAATTAGAGGGACGATTGTGATACACTTATGTTGATATATGATGATCTATGTATTGCAATGTTTGATGTGACAAAGATGTATATTGTGATGCGATTTGTATTTGTACGACAACTGTCACAATTTATGTTGTGTCATCGCTCGTTAGGTGGGTGTGTGTATGCATGAGCAAATATAGCAATTAGAGCCGATAGTGTTGTTAGCACCGTTTGTAATGGAATTGCCATTAGAGCGGATAGTGTCATTAAGAGACGTAGGGCTCAAGGGATAGAGTTCGAATTAGAACTACTTGGGATGTAGTTTTCAAAGTTGAGACTTCGAGAGTATGGTTGTGGTGGATAGTAGCTAGTGCATGGATTTGGCTTGAGTGTAATCTCTCTATTATCTTTATGAGATATATTTTGAGATTATAAAAAATTATTGTGGTACTCTTATGTTGGCATATAACAATATATATATTGTGATATTTGATATAATAAGAATGTATGTTATGATACGTTATGTATGTGCCATTTGGGTCAATAGTGTCGTTAGGAGTCCTAGGGCTCAAGGGATAGAGTTCGAATTAGGGTTCCTTGAAGGATAATTTTTGAAGTTCAGACTTTGAGAATGTGGCTATGGTGGATAGTAGCTAGTGCGGGAACATGGATTCTTTGAAGCACAAAGTGGGTTTGGTTCGATTGTAATCTCTCTTTTATGCTATGGTTATGAGCGGAGTGTCCTTGTGGACGTTTTGAGAGTAGAAAATATTAGTGTGGTACACTTGTGTTGGTCTATGTACTTGTCTGATTCCATTAACCATTTCAATGGTTGATGATCAATGATGAGAGTGAAGGAGTTTTCAAACAAGTAACACCTGAAATGTGCCACTGTCCAAATAGCTGCCAAACATTCTCCTTCATAAGAACTATACTTTGACTCCGCTATATTGTTCGAGCGATTTGCATAAGCTACTACAAACTCCTTTCCCTCATCATCATATTGGGTAAGCACTACTCCCAAATCCAACATACTCCAATCATTATGTAGTTGAATCGGATGACCTCTCACATGTCTCCTCAAAATAGGGGCATATGTCTACCTTCCCTTGAGCTCAACAAAAGCTCTGTCATGTTCATCTCCCCAACGCCACTCTTGATCTAGCTTTGTCAAAGCTTTGGTAACAATGCTAAATCCTTGCACATATCAACAATAGAAGTTTGCAAGTCCAAGGAAGGCTTGAACCCTACTCATATATGAGGGTTGTGGAATACGCAAGATTGTCTCCACCTTGGTTTGCTGAACTCCCAATCCTCCTGGGTATATGGTATGACCCAAGTACTCTACTTAGTCCTGAAAGAACTTGCACTTTCCAGGATGAAACTTGAGGCCATGAGCAATTAATCGCTCAAATACCTCCTGCAAATGTATCTCATGCTCCATCATTGTAGCACTATAGATTAGAATATCATCGATGTAGACTCGAGCAAAATCAAGTCCGGCTAGAATCCTATCCATCACTCTTTGGAACTCACCAGTTGTATTCTTCAACCCAAATGGTAAGAACTTCCACTGATACAACACATCCTAGCCATGTGAATCAATTGCCCAAAAGATTGTCTTGGCCTTATACTCATCTCAAATCCGCAATTGATGATATCCTACTTGTAAATCTAATGTACTAAAAATCTTTGCATGTTTAACGCATCAAAGATCTCCTCATGTGTATGCATAGCATATCGATCAGATTTTTTCTATCAATTGATAGATTGGTAGTCATTACACATGTGTCTATATGTATAATTGCCATGTTTATCCTTCTTGGCTTGCATCACCACAACAGAGGCATACTCTCCATATGATATCTCCACTAATACAGCCTCAAGAAGGTCTTGACACCTACTTTGGATCAGATCTCTCTCCATATCGTTGTATCGATAGGGACGACAGAAGATTGATGCATCAGTTGTCAAGTCAATCCGTATATCAAGTCCCTTCAAACAACCTAAATCCTTCATACTAAAGGCAAAATAATTTCTGAAACTCCTCAGAAACTTCCACACCATACGTCTTTCTTCTCCTATCACTTTGGGACCAATCTCAATATCCCAAATCTCCTCTCCATCGACACCAGAGATAGAACAAGTAGTATCTGGTTGCTAAACGATAACCTCTTGAAAAGAAAGTTTTTTATGCTCTCTCAAACCAGGCTCCACTATCTCAGTGTGAACAATTGCAGCTAGAGCTGCTGTAACCTCTTGAGTTGTATCAGAAAGGTCAGATGTGGTAACCATCACTTGCTCCACTCAAAAAAACTCCAACCATACTTGAAGAAGACTCTACATCTCCTTCTCTAACATCCCCATAAGACCAAGGATGAGATCTTGGGCACTTCTCGCCCCGAGATTTTACCTCCACCATCTCGGTAGGCAAAGAGCTTACCAATTATCTTGCAATCACACATGTGGACCGCATGTGTCTTTACTCAACCATGTTCGTTCGTTAGGGCGGGTAGACTAGAGCTATTTACTTTTCAGATAATATATTGTACAACGAATAAAGGAGGAGATATTGGAAGACTGGAAGGAAGTTTGGATCAAAAGCGAAAGCGCAATTAATGCGATTGATCACTATCCGACATCTTATGTAATAACAAGGCTTCAGGCTATGGGGCCTAGCCCCATGTTACCGGTTTGGTTCCATCCTTGTACGATTTGATGGGGTCTTCCCATCCTTTTTGTTATTATACTTAGTCTTTCTTACAAGGCTTTAGCAGAACCTTTTCTGCTGTGTGCCAATGGATGCTATGGAGACTGGAAACCTCATTTGGCGCAATCTCAATATCATGTTGCAAGATTGAAATGAAACATTGTTTATGGTTTCTTTTGCATTCTCGGCACTTTCTGAAGTTTGAGTTGCCAGCATCGGAGCCCAGTCTCCACTATGAACCAACCTAAAGCCCCTCTTGACGACTAAGAAGCTTTGATGCGCAGTTATAATATCTGTTATTAGAATAGCTTCTGTTCAGCTGCACCTGGAAAGTAGTGGTGAAAAGCGCAGCCAGCCGCCTCGCCACTCCATAGTATAGATCAGATAGTCGATCCTCCTCAAGCGAGATCTGTGTTCCCGTTCAGCCAGGAAGCCGCCATCGCATAGGGCTCACATACCGGAAACTCTCAGTCTCAAGTGTGCCTAAACTAGAACTGGTGTATCTAAACTGCTGAGCTCCTTCAGAATGACGACAGGATATCTTTCGGAATCTTACTGTCAGTTAATCGGGGGCCGCAGCGTTTGGGCCAGCGGGAATTTTCTTTATTTAGGTAACATCTATGAACTGTTGTTGCTCATCTTAGACTCCCAGAATGCCGACAATTGCAATCACTTTGGATGGGAGAAGGCCACAACTTGCAACCACATCCACCAGAGGAGCAGCGGACTCCGATGGAGACAATTTTGAAAATGCAGGCAGTAAGCCGTGAGGATGTGTACCATGGCCACCCAGTCTCTAATTGGGTTGCAAGTAACTTATAAGGAAGTAAGAAATATATAGCAAAAAGGATGGGAAGACCCCATCGACCCGTACATGGATGGAACCAAAGGGGTAAGATGGGGCTGGGCCCCAACTTGCAACCCGGGGAATACGTTTGTCCGTGCTTCTGTCAAAGATTCATGCTTGACTCCTTGGGAAGTCCAGACTCCATTCCCACCGGAAGACAAAGTCGGGCATCCGGGGACAACTCAATCATGCATGCATGCCATGCTTGGTGCTGGTGTAGAGTACGGGAGTCCTCCTCTACCAGCAACGGCAACATCAGTTTGAGTCGTCTTCTACGCGTAGAGTACTTCCTATCCGTAGAAATGTTAGCTCCAGAGGCATCTGCAAAGAAGATGTAAACATGCGAAATCAAATTTTGGGCCGGCCCCTGCCGGCCCAAATTTGCCAAATCGCTTCACCCGTGACGTGCATCATACGATACTACACAGTAGCCACACGGACAGCGGGAGTTCTAAGGACATTGCCACCGGAGCCATTTCGACGGCACTACGATAAACGATTACATAGGTAGCCTCAAATTTCAACACGCGTGCAGCGGAAAGAGTTCGTTACAATCGAACGGTGGGCTTGGAACCACCAAATGCTTGCATGGGCAGATCGATGGCTGCCTGTAGCCCACAAAGAAACCTGCTCAAGAGTTGGTGGGGTTGAAAGTTTATCAAACTGCTTTTAGTCGTTTACGTTTCGTGAATTTCCTCAACTACGCGGAACGCATCCGCAGCCAGCGGCGACGACAATAATCTTCTTGCAAGATCTAAACTGCGTGTGCGTGCGATGGCCCGCTCACACGGCTTCAAAACTGCCTGCCGGTGAATATTAGAGGTATATACCGCTTCCGTGTCCCTCCGTCCGGGAGTAGCCTTCTCCTCCCGGCAGTACCTCGCCGGACTGATTGGAGTGCTCCTGACCGGCAGGCCGATAGACGAGGCGAAAACCTCGACTGTACTACTATTTCATTAAAACATGTAGTTGACAAGGACAAATCACTGTGGGAATGCACTTTTATCAATAGGGAATGCACTGCTAGGTTTGGTGTTAATCGTTATCTACTTTCTATCCTTCGATCCCGGCAAGTGCAGAATTCGAAACAGCATCACCCGTTTCAAACTGAAAAGAGGCCATAATTACGAGCGGCGTTTAACTTTGTCAATGAGACTGACTGACTAATGGCAGCAGCCGTTGTGGACCTCCGGTCCGGCTCTTCCCCACCTCCCCTGTCGGTAAAGTCCCCGTTGCTTCAAGGCCCGGAGCTGTGCGCTCTGCTCTTACCATCACTAAAAAGACACGGTAAAATAACAAGAAGGATGGGAATACCCCACTCAAATCCTACAAGGATGGAACCAAACTGGTAACATGGGAATATGCTCCAATAGCATGACAGTAGAAAATATGTATTACACACCCAATATAACCAAACTATTAACCTCAAACGGTCTAAAACAACATAGCATCCAAATAAGTATTAACTAATGTGATTGCTCTTCTATGCATTGCATAGCTAGTGCTCTCTATAGAGCAATGGGAACATATCGCCTAAAATAGGCTATGCACTAATCTAAAGAAAATGATACCCCGTCGCACATTCCCTCACGAACATGTCGAAGTTGGTGTCCATAGCTTCATATAACTCTAAAGCTACAGGAACAAACATATGACCTTTCTGCATACCCCTATACTTAGAGATTTTGGTTGTTATCGCTCCATTCGCCGCTATCATTGAGTATGGGTGATCATCACCTTTGAAACTATGTCATGACTAGAATCAATAACCATCATATCCGCCACAATAACCTGGTACTCCCAAACCAATTCCACGTCTGCCCCAACCCTAGTTTACTACAATGCATACTAACGGTCACTCCGTGTGAGATATACACTCTCTTGCGCCATAGCTATACTATGCCCTCCTAATTGTCAACGAATGATATAAACATATGCATCTCTCTATCTACATTATGTGAAAACTAGGACATCGGAGGCGTTACCTTGCCACCCAACCATCGGAAGCCCGCGGTCACCATCGCTTTCTCGGAGGTTAGATTTGAATGCATGGTGTGGCCTGATCGATCAATGATGGGGTTTAACTGGCACCGGAGAAAGTGTACCTGGACGTAGGCATGCCAGGTGCATCTTCTACAAAGTGGTTTCATCCCGTACGGAGGTGACAATCAACGTCGGGCAGATGAACGAGTTCTAAGACATGTCAACTCTACCCTCTGCCACTTTCCTACATGTATGTACCTTACGCCCGACCTAACTAGCGTCCTCTGGACGAACACTACCTCGACCGCGTGCGCGAGCACTTTCCATGTATGTCCATCGTACGGGAATTCTCCGGATCCCTAGGACTTCATCTATTTAGAGTCAAGAGGCAAGCTAAGCACGGTGCATGCGGCAGTTGTACATTCGGTGATGGATAAGACGTACTGAATTAGTTGTTCATTGTGGAGCATGGCGCTAAAATATACCTATTCAATAAAGTGGTCGAAGTGACTTGCTAATGGAAATGGAAAGGTTCCTTCACCTGCTACATTCGATCCACACTAGTTTCCCGTCGTGGCTTCAATAGCAAGAGCACAAAGAAGTGGCCTTACAGTACTGCTGTGGTACTTTGGGAATCTCTATCCCCGTAGGCCGCTATTAGTGCAGCATGTTCATCACGTAAATCAGGGATAAAGTTCACTTAAGTTATTCGATTGCGTATATGACTTGCGTGTCCGTGGTTACGAAGTTATCTTCATCACACCGCAGCAGCAGAAGCAGCAGCTCATGTGAGAAAGGTCTCGACGAATAGGTAGCGCCATTTTTCTGCAATAACTCGATGCTTAACAACTCGATGACTTGCTTCGAGAGTCCGGACTGGCCTAACAATACGGCTACCTGACAACGTACTTCAAAGATTCTCCAAGAGAAACTTGTCTAAAAGCTCCGGCTAACGCAAGTTCGTGACCCGTGGAGCGGACTCTTGCATAAGAGTCCACTTAGCTGGCCACGTGACGTGATTCGACCTCGCTAATGTACTTGTCTCTCTTCACAAGGACATGAAAGAACCTTTTGGACGAACATTTGAAGATCAAAACCATGTCCTTTCAGATGTTACTGTCGAGAAAACTTGACAAAAGGCGGAAGCTAACTTAAAGCGTGTTATTGTGTTTCCTGCGTAGCGTCTTCAAGAGTATCTAACACTCCATACTGCTACGTGAGGTGTCCACCACATAATCGCCGCTGAAAGTCTGGCTGGCTGGCTGGCTGGCTGGCTGTCCTTCGTCACATGCACATCTGATCTTTGAGACGACCACGTGAATTGCACAATTTAACCGAAAATGGTCTTACAAGGATTTTTCAAAGCTCCTTCATTCCGGGGCTGCTGCGTGGCCTTCCACTTCAGAATCTGTTTCTGTCTTCTTACAACCGCGTGTTGTTGTTGTGTCCGAGTATCGTATTTCAACGGATCGTAAGAAATGTTTTGGTCTCTCAAGAAATATGATTCAAGCTCCCGGACCTGGCCATCGGCTACTGCCCTCGAAAAACATTCAAGCCCTTTGCAGATTCAACCCCTTCGAAAGTCAGTCGATCCATGTCGTATGACTCACAAGGTCCAAGTCGTGGTCTACAACTGCTTCTTTCCTTCACCTTAACATGACCTTATATTATGCAATCCCCAAATTTCCTGACACATTTATTTTTTTTTTTGGAATTGAATTATGTTTTTAAGGTTACTCAACACTTTTTTTCTAGGAGAATTGTATACATGAAATTAATTTTTTATAATATTTTTCTCTAAATTTAGAGTTATATAGAACTATAAACATTAACTTTCATATATTCGTGAAAACTTATCATACTAAACGACAATGATATCATTTTCTTTCAATTATTATATTTTAGATCATTTATTTTCATTATTTTACATAAAATATTAATAATATAATCTATAAAAGAACAATCGTTACATGATGATCATTCAAATAATATTATGTTGTAAACCATTTGATTAAAATAGTTCTTATATATTAAGTTTTGTATGATATATTTCCCAATATTCTTCATTGGGCCTAACCCCTTTTGGTGCATCCTTGTAGGATTTAATGGGGTATTCCTATACCTTTTGTTATTTTACTTGGTCTCTTTTTGTTTACTGTTGATTTGGACTTGATGCAACATCGAATGATCGTATACAATCCTACACACGAATGATGGCGAAACAGCTACGGACCACTAGCTCTGTCCTTAAATTCGTGATCGTATTTCGCCCTTCTTGCGTAAAACGTCGGACTACGACCTCTACTGGGCTTGCGCTCGTATCGACTTCCTTCTACGGTACGTGGAAAGTTTTTACAGACTGTTAAAGATAATATAATATGATCCATATTTACACTTTGTGTACAATAACTGACCGGGTGACCGAACTTGGAACGGGGAGGAGTTTCAAATTAGATGGGGATTCAAGAAGTCTGACTTTCTTCATCTCCCGTCTAAAAGTCAGTGGATCCATGTCGTCTAGACTCTACAGTCGCAAGGTCCAGGTCGTGCTCGACAATTGACCTTAATCTCAATTCCTCGCTAATTCCGACTCTGACTTTCTTCAGACAAAGGCAAAGCTTTGCCTTCTTGTGGGAGACATCGCTCTCTGGCTGTAGACGTACTTTAGCATAGCATGGCCCAGGGCCCAGGCCCCATGAGCCGTGAATCTTCGTCAGATGAGACTTTCCCGTTATGGAGCCGGAAATTCTTCCCTATTCAGCACGTTTTATCAACAACGTCAGCATTTGCACAATGTGGGAACTTCGCTGCCTCATCTAACCCGAGGTCTCCCACTCAGGTTAATTAACCAAGTCTACTCGATGTGAACCGCAGTTGACAGACCCAACTGACCAGCAAGTTGGTAACCCACACTCAAGGTGATGACCTAACCCGAGCTCAGGTTAGGTTACCAGGTACTTTGAATGGGGACCGCAGTCTCTGAACCCAACTGACCAACAAGAGGCTAACCAACACTCAGGGTGATTAGCTAGCCCAAGATCAGGTTAGGTAACCAAGTCCACTGGATGGGGGCCGTAGTCGATGAACCCAATTGACCGGCAAGAGGGTAACCGGGACTCGAGGCGTTGCCTAACCCGAGCCCAGGTTAGGTGACCAGGTCCGGTCGTTGGGGTTTCTCTTAGTATTTTCATCGCAATCGATGGATCCAATTGACCAGCAAGAAGGTAACCAAGACTGAAGGAGATTACCTGACCCGAGATCAGGTCAAGTCCAATGGATGGGGCGTCGATGGACACAGCCGACGAACAAGAGGGTAGCCAAAGTTCAAGATAGTTCGTGACCTATGGTTCAAAGGTGGTACAGAACAAAAAGACATCTATCTTTCTTTGAACGGAAAATTATCTAGGCTCGAGCCAACCGTTTTCTTCAAGAAATCATGGAAAGTTAATTTAAGCACAAGAAGAGGTTACTTTCTCGGTTACTATTTAAGCACAAGAAGAGGTTTGTTGTATTTTTTGTTGTATGTTCTCCTTTGATATAATTGGAATTCCATTTCGATTTGGATCAAGAAATAATTTATGCATCATTTTCTGACCCCTATATTTTCTTCCATTACATTGAAAAACATGTTAGGCTATGCAAGAGGTTTAATGAAATAAGCTCAAAAAAATAAATCATGAATAAAATCATGATTATAGTATATAAAAAATTATTATTTTTTACTCTAATATTACTTTAAAATTGAAATTGAAATATCAAAATTTACAAAATTAATCTTGTAATTAAAAATACTAGTGTATTTTTTAACGCATAACATAAGAAGATCTATTTAACATGTTCACAATTGTGGTACTCGAAGTACCTAATCTTTATAAGTATATCATGCCAGCAGTCAATAATCAATGGATAAATTTTATACATCTTCATCAATCTTGAATAAATAAATATATATTAGTTCATGATCATTATATATTTAAATTCTTATTTTACTTCACTAACGTCCATTATTCATTGTTATTATACTTTGTCTTCGGATTAAAAAAAAACAATACCGGACATCACTAGTACTTTCTCAGAAGCTTAAAATATGCTGCAGAATTGACGATGCAAAACACCGGCTTCGAGTATCATCAATGAAAGTGTGGCCGAACTTGACAGAAAATAATACGGGAAGAACTCAGCACCTGTCCCATGAAAGTTATATGTGAGCGCATGCAGATTCAGTCCTAGAGTAGCCTAGGCGATCTCCGTTCTGAAATAAGTCGATGTGAATAAAAACGCGAGCAGGTGGAACGCTCTATTTGGAGCTGAGTAGCAAGTAAGATTTCTCTGTCGGTGTTAGCAAAGTATTCAGACCTTTACCTGAATTAGGAGCCGGCCAACAAGGAGTCCTTTACTGGAAGCAAAAATTCCAAGACTGTGTCTGCTACATTTCAGAAGGGCCACAGCATCTGCCAACAATGTCAACTTTGTTGAGTATTTCTTTGGTGTTAACGTGAAATGTCGAAAATGGGAAAGCGAAGCCGCTGTTTATGAACGGTACTCTCAACTTTCCAAGAGTCTGCTTGCCTTGTATTACGTCGTTGACTTGTTGCGGGGTTTCGACGCAGCAGGATTGATCACCCACTAGCCTGTAATAAATCTCGCGCTGGGTGGCTCGTTTCCCCGATATAAGGAGTCGATAGCAAATTTCTAACAGCTTCCATACTGCGAGTAAGCAACAACCATTAATGCTGGTAAGTAACCTGAGAACCAGTTTAGAAATCTCACCGACTGCCATGTTCCTGTCCGCCCATTGGGTCTTGGGAGCTCGGACAATGTCTTCGGAAATGATTACAAAAATTTGAGAAATTGACGCTCAATTTGAGAAAATATATGGGAGGAAGCCAACCTCGCAAAAAAATCTTCACTCCACCCCTTGTGGTGAATTTTCTTTCAAACGTAGCATGCATAAGAGATGTACTTGACCCTTTGCCGAAACAATCTTCTTGTATACTAGCATTCTTCGTTGTTCTGCATACCTGGCAGGCATAGATGGATTGATCTGAGGAGTGGCTATCCATAGCTCCATATTTGGATTGATATGTAGCTATGGATACACACTTCCACAAATTTGTGAAAGAGTGGGCGAGAATTTACCATACTATATGACATAATATCACTCTCTTTAGATATTGTATAGTCTATTTTAGATAGCATATATCCATTGTTCTACAGAGAGCACTAGCTAGTGCAATCCATAGAAGAGCAATCACATTATGTGATGTTACTACGTAGACTATTTGACCTAGATAGTTCACATATCTTAGGTGTAGTAGTAGATATTTCCCATTGTGATGTTATTGAGGCCTAGCATCATACTACCCTTTGGTTTTATCATTGTACGTTTTGATGGGGTATTCCCATCATTTTTGCTATTTTTATTCTTGGTACATCTAGATTATTTCATGTATATTTAGAAATTTTATACATGACACTAGAATTATTTTTCAATTTAAAACTGTTATATTTTTGCAAATTCAATAGATTGAAAAATTTATGATTACATTTGGATTATATTTTGCAGCAATTATTTCATGTAAACAAACACAAAGACTTATGAAAACTTATGTAGACTATAAAAAAATATCATTTAATGATAAGGAGATTTTAGCATTTTTGTCAAGATATTGACTCAATTATTGTATGAATTTTGTTAAAAATAATGATTCAATTTCTTAAAAATTTATAATTTTACATTATTAAAACATATTTTTATTTAAAATTTTTTAAATAAAAATTTATAATGAATATCACATTATTTTTTAGGTTACACTATCTCTAGTTGGAAACAACATGCAAAAATGTTATAATAGCTTTGATTAAATGTAAATTTTTGATAATTGATATTAAAATTTTCGTTTTAATGAAAATTTTAATATAATCTAAATCATTATAATTTTTTTTCTTTCATATGAATTTCTGATCCAAATTTGAACATGTTTTTCACATATTTATATCTGCACTTATAAAATTACTGGATACTTGAATCATGTGGAATCATTTTGGTGACCTCAATAATCAATTACAGTAATGGTACATTAATCAAATCACATAACTCTCATCGCAAAATTCGAAACAGAATCAGAACATGACAAAAAAATTTATGAAATTGCAACTTATAATTCTGGAACTCCGCCCTAATACGCGAGACCCAGAAAATACAGTAGTTCTCCTTGTGCATGAAATGACTTAAAAATATTTCATAAAGACAATGGTCGGCTGGAACCTGGATAATTCTCAGTCCAAGGACAGATAGAAACCCAACCTGAACCTAACCTGTGTGCAGGTTAGGTCTCTCTCTTAGTTAAGTGAGTACGCACATTCCCCACGTGCTGAAATTATTGACAATAGGGACTAATACGAATAACGAAGAGTTTCCGGCGCTATACAGGGAGACTCTCATCCGACGAACACTGACGGACCTCGGCCATGCAAAATTACGGATACAGCCAGATAGCGTTCTGACCGTCTGACCGACTCTGACGACATGTTTGCAGGCTGCAGGTACTCATGTTACTCTCTTATCTATTTCCACTCATAAATGACAGGAAAGTTGCACCATAGAATATGTACAAAGGTTAAAGATTCTCATGTCTTTGTTTAGGTTTTTCCTTTTGACAAGGCTGTCTGTTCTTGTAGGTTTGAACTCTTCTTCATATGGGTTGGGAGTGTCTTCTCCTATTAAGAGGAACCAAGTAATATAGCAAAAAGGAGGGAAGACCCTATCAAGTAGTACAAGGATGAAACTAGAGGGATAAGATGGGGTTAGCCCCAATAGTATCACAATGGAAAATATTTTTTAAAGATTTAAATGGTTTTTCCTCAGTGTGTAGGTCAAACGTTCAAGAGTCATCCTAAGAAACATAAACTAATGTGATCGCTCTTCTTTGGATTGCACTAGCTGGTGTCATCTATAGAGCAATGAATACATATTGTTTAAAATAAACTATACAATATGCTAAAGAGAATGATATCCATGTCGTCTAGTATGGTAGGCTCTCGTGCACTCTCTCACGAAACATGTTGAAGTCGGCATACATAGATCCTATTAAGGTACCCGTTATTTTTCAGATGTGAGTACCAAGTAATATAGCCAAAAGTATGGGAAGACCCCATCAAGTTGTACATGGATGAAATCAAAGGGGTAGGATGAGACTAGGCCCCAATAACATCACGGTCGAAAATATGTCCTACTGCATCTAAGATATCCGAACTATCTAGATCAAACGGTCTACATACTATAGGAGCATCCAAAGAAGCATCACCTAACATGATTGTTCTCCTATGCATTGCATCAGCTAGTGCTCTCTGTACAAAAATGGCTGACAAAATTTTAGGATATGCAACATGTTTTTTGGAAGGTTTGAATTATGCGGGGGATCTAATTAACCCCTACTTATAAATCATGGAGTTAATGAAATGGTTCATTAAGCATTTTTGGTATCTGGAGGATTGGATCTTAGATATGTTTTTAGGAAGTGGGACTATTACTACAACTATGATGCTCTACAATAAAAGTTGCATTGCCATTGAAAAATCTTTAATGCAAATGCAATACATTTAGACTACAATGAACACTCTTCCCCCCACTTCGACATGTAGAGTGAGTATTTGGGACTAAAAATGAGAAATGTAAGTATTGAAATCTGTGAACCTAGTCAAGAAGAGGAGTCAATGAGTTTGCTAGTCATCATGTTTTCTTCCAAGGGAAAAGAAGTATGCAAACAAGAAGGACAAAATTTTTGAGGACCTCAAGTACATCTTTGAGGAGTTTGGGATAACAAGTGTGTGACCTCAAGGCTGATTCTCACTCAAGTTTATCTCTAATGGCTTTTTCAAAGCTCATGATGAATCTAGAAGGACATGTTCTAACCCGATGACCATAGCTCTAATGCAACCTCTTACACAAACTCTCAAACTCAGACTTCATAATCTCATGACAACTCTCACAAAGATTCAAATATCACTCAGAAAGTAGAGATCCTTTATTGATGATCAAAGTCATCCTCGAAATAAGGCTCTAATCCTAAACAAGGCTTCACTTTGCGAATAATATTTTTCCAAAATTAGCTTGAAATTCATTTTCCAATTCTTAATCTCTCTATTTATACCGCTTATAATTTTATCCAAATAACTAAAAGTAACCATCATGTAATTTTCTCTTATCAAGTTTAATCGAGATAGAGATCATAAACTCCAATGAGAAAGATACATGACAACATGCAATTGGTCCACTTGGATCTTCTAGAAATCCAACTACCCTCTAAATGACTTTTTTGTACCAAGTCAAGGAAAATCAAGATATCCATATGATGGAATCTACTCTTTGATTTTCACTCAACAACAAAATAGTTGCTCTCATCTATTACATCAAAAACTATCATATATTTCTCTCCAACTTAACCATAACTAATTAAACATAGTCATGACTAAGATAAACTTAGTCACATTTTAGATTTACTCACATTTCCTTGATGAAATAACATGTTCTCTATGATGGTATAAAGTTCACATCTCTTTACCAACACATTAGTCTTCCATCAATGCATGTCTTCGAAAAACTCTTCTTCTGAGATGAAATCTCATATCTTTTTGTATTCCGCTTGTACCTTCATGATGGTGTTCATCATCAAAAAATCCTCATCTTGAAATATATCATCTATCAGTTTATCTCCTTCCTCATCATATGACAAAGACATCAAATCAGCATTAACATCTTCTTATTAGGTCGAACCTAAATGATCTAATCAAACTTCGCAAGTACCAACTTTGATCTTGCTATCCTATCCTAAGCATTAGGCTTATTGAAAATATAATTCAAAGGCTTGTGATTTATAATAATAACGAATTTCACTCCCAATCTTGGGATTCTGTAAGATGATGTACTTGGTCATATATACCTACTTGTATCCACTTGAGAGTCCCATTGTTGTGACTCTTGTGAGATGTGCAGACATGCTATTCTATTGGAGTAAGTACAGTTGTATGATATGCACAATATGGAGTAATTTTGACTCGGTACAAGAATAATAAGAGACAATATCGTCAACCTGTACATATTATCTTCTCTTTAAGGTGAAATACAAGCACATGTTTTTGAGAAGATCACAGCTGCAAAACCCTTGTTGTTGAATGGTTACTGACTTCTTCTTTTTCTTAGAAAAAGACCAAACATAGTTAAAAAAAAAAAAATATGGGAAGATCCCATCTAGTCGTACAAGGATGAAATCAAACAGATAACATGGGGCTAGGCCCCAATAGCATCACACTGGGAAATATGTCCTACTACATCTAAGATATTTGAACTATCTAGGTCAAATGGTATACAAACAACAAAAATATTCAAAGAAGCATCACCTAACGTGATAGCTCTCATATCGATTGAACAAACTAGTGCTCTTTGTAGAGCAATGGAAACATATTATCTAAAATAGGCCATACAATAAGCTAAAGAGAGTGATACCCATGCCGTCTATTATAGTAGGCTCTCGTGCATTCCCTCAGTAATATATTGAAGTCGGTGTCCATAGCTCCATATAACTCCAAAGCTAGAGGAACAAAAGGTAACCTCTCAACATAATTCTTTACTTGGAGACCTTGGCTGCTGCCGCTCCAATCGCCGTCCATCATGATGATCATCCCCTCTGAAACTATGTCATGAGTTGGATTGGTAACCACCATGTATGCCATAGTAACTTGGTACTCCAAGTATCAAGTTAAGGTGCCATACATGGTATCAGATCTATACTTGATTCTCTCAAACCAAGTATAGGTATATCCTAAACCTAGTCGATTATAAGGCATACCAACGCTCCTTCCATGTGAGATATCCACCCTCTCGTGCCATATCAAACACCACATTCATAATGACATCATGAATAGCTATCCTCTGCCCTCCAAATGGACAACGAGTAATATGAACACTTGTTCCATCTAAAGTGATACCACACTCACATGTGAGTAATGAAGATGTAGATGGATGAACCAAGCCAAGACACAACCTCATTGTTCTAGAAAAAGTAGCTGGTGCAATTCAGAAAGCCCTGATGCATGGTAGAGTCAAGATCCACGAGCTTCCATCCTTACCGGGACAAGAGCGTTGACGAGTCATAGTAATACGAGGAATGATCGGATCCACTAAGAGTGAATGTAGAGCTTGCTGAAATTGTCAATCCATCAAGATAGAGTGTAGATCTCTAGTGCAATTGGTGGCCAAAGAGGAAAAAGACGGGAGCTCATATCATATCTCCAAGGGTAAAGCATCTCTCCTATGCCGCAATAATACATGTAAGGGAAATGATCTTGTATCCACGTCCCTCACATATATCTCAAGGATAGGCTTATCTGCAATCACAAATCGAAAAGATAACAAAGTTGCAGAGAGTGCTTAACTAGCCAAAATGCTATAGGTGCAATTTACTCCATCGATAATAAACTTACCTCTTCACACAAAATCGGTAAAGATGTATGTCTCCATGTCAAATCTCCTATCATAGACTAGAGGGTTCATGTTCCTATGATGTCATCAAAGACATCCATGATACTTCTATCAAAGAATGACAAACATCATATGAATGTAAATGAAAAAAGAACCTTACAAAGAAGATAGATGTGTTGACAATCAATACTAGATGAAAATATACAAAATGATAGACGCCATCCAATCGGGAGACACTTCACAACCGAATGTAGTCCCTCTCCTTCTCTCTATGAGTTCGAGATGGAATTGCGCGTGTTTATGGACTGAACAAGATTTAAGTATGAAGAGACACATTATAATAACAAAAGGTATGGGAAGACCCATCAAACAAGATTCAAGCGAGGGTCATGGTTGAATTTGCCACGGTGTGCCAGGAGCCGCGTGTGACTCACACCTGGCCTTCGGGTATTTGCAGCCTGATCATATGTGCATCGACAATTACGGTCTCTTGAGATTCCAAAGTCATAGACAAGACTCAGGACATCCCGACCCGATATCCTCACTTCTTCCTCCCTACGTCTCAGGTTCACGGACCAGGCACGTGCAATAATAATAGCTCTGATCGATGAGGCAAACGACTTTGCTCGAAGGAAGGTCCTGTTCGGTTTCGGGATTTGGTGTGATGGCAGAAACCAAGGTGATCACTTTAAAAATGCGATGAATTTTTTTTTAATTTTTAAAATTTATATCGTAACAGAGCTGATCTACGCTATGCATGTATAGACGCCACCGAATCCGGAGACACCTCGCGACCGAATGCAGGCCCTCTCCTTCTCTCTCTCAGTTGGAGATGGAATTGCACGTGTTTATTGACTGAAAAATATTCAAGCAGGGGTAATGGTTGAATTTGCCAGAGTGTGAAAGGAGCCGCGCATGACTCACACCTGGCCATATATTCATCGACAATTACGGTCTGTTGACATTCCAAACTCATAGTCAAGACTCAGGACATCCCGACCCGATATCCTAACCTTCCTCCTCCCTACAGCTCAGGTTCACGGACCAGGCACGTGCAATAATAACAGCTCTGATCGATGAGGCAAACGACTTTGGTCGAAGGAAGGTCCTGTTCGGTTTCGGGTTCGATCCCATTTTGGTGTGATGGCAGAAACCAAGGTGATCACTTTAAGAAATGCGACGTAGATATTTTCTTAATTTTATGTTCGTAACAGAGCTGATCTATGCTATGCATGTAACGCCACCGAATCCGGAGACACCTCGCGACCGAATGCAGGCCCTCTCCTTCTCTCTCAGTTGGAGATGGAATTGCATGTGTTTATGGATTGAACAAGATTCAAGCAGGGGAAATGGTTGAATTTGCCAGGGGGGTGAAAGGAGCCGCGCGTGACTCACACCTGGTCTTCGGGGATTTGCTACCTGATCATACATTCTGTAATGATGAACTAGATGCATCGCGTAGTGCAACTTGGGCTGTTGAGTTCGTCCCTTTCCGGAAAAGCAGAGAGAGAAGATCTTGGGCACAGACAGCAGCAGTGAGGACTGAAAAGTTTTCAACGTCATGGAGAACCGGAAGAAATAAAGAATTGACATGGAAGTGCATTTATTATACACGTGCAAAGTATGTAATCGTTACTCAATTACCGATGTGTGTAACCTTAGTTACCCTTCCGTAAGCATTGCAGTTAAATTGCACTTACAAAGTTTCCAGATAAGTGCACTTTGTTAAAGAGTTCCTCACTAAGTTCATCAAAGGATCCGAAAACTCAGCAATAGCTACAGTCGACTTTCCGTAACTGCTATTAACCACGGTGTCGCAGTTAGGGCGGGTAGACTGTAGCTCTTGCTGACTTTTCGGACAGAATATTGTACAACGAATAAAGGAGATATTTGAAGACTGGAAGGAAGTCTTGATCAAATGCGAAATCGCAGTTAATGCGGCAGATCACGATCCGACAACTTAGAAGCTGTGATGCGCACTTGTAATATTAGAGTAGCTTCTGTTCAGCTGCAGCTGGAAAGTAGTGGTGAAAAGAGCAGCCGGCCGCCTCGCCACTCCATAGTATCGATCAGATTGTCATTTCTCCTCACGCAAGATCCATGTTCCCGGTCATCGAGCAAGCCGCCATGGCATAGGGCCCATATAGGAAACTTGCAGCCTCGAACATTGTACTGGATGCTACCGCATACTATGTTGATGGATGATCCCTACTTGCTCTTACCTCATACTAATATTATGTTGATCGATGATCCCTACTTGCTCCATCTCCAAGTATATCCACATTGGTTGCACCCTCATATCTCCAGGAGGTCGTCTAGGAGCCATGGATGAGGTGTTCAATGCCTCAGACCATATGAAAGACTCAGGAAGTCTAACTTGTCGGTTAGCCTCCCCTCTTTGTGGATCCAACTCAATGGACACTCCTCTAGACTCAGTAGTATGTGTTGCACTACGAGTCACAACAACTGTACATGGTTATGCTGTTGCACAGATGTACTTCACAACATCTCCATCATATGATGTAGAGGCACCTACTCCAGAATCTGATCTTTGTTGGGCTATAGCCATACTTGCTATCTTCTGCTCCAACTCCTCCAGTTGAGATGCCATGTTCACCTCATGACTAGCCTCATGGGCTAACACTTGAGTAGGGGTGTAGGGGCATGGTATACTAGGACAGTAGGAATTTTTTGTGATTTTAGACGAATGGAACCATATTCGGCGGAATACGAAGTGTTTTCCTACGAATAGGGTGCGTAAGATTCAAGTACGAATAAAGGCTTCAGTCGCCAGAGCGCGGGACGGAAGTGGAGGAAACCACAACAATCTAACCAGTTCAATTTCAAGAATGGGAACACGATTCTCAGTAAGCAACCGATAAGAAGTTCAACATCGAGATATCACTAGGACGGCAACCACCATGACAAGAAGGAAAGGCATTGCAGTACCACCGGTCAAGAAAATGACTATGGGGATTCGACCGCTCATTGTGATGGCGGATTGGACGGCAGCAGAATTGCTGTGCCTAAAGAACCTGGGAGATGCTTTCTTATCGTGGAGGTGGGATTTCATCTGCCCTGAACTATGTGAGGAAGTGCGACGCGGGAAAGCCGTCCACGCCATCGGGTATCGAGCACAACCAGAGAAGTGGGATGCCAAGATGTGGATCAATGCTTTGGGACGCTCGTAAGAGAAGGAGAAGGATGGAGTGGATTGGGAGGGTACAGCAGTGCACACGGCCTTCACATTTGACGAATCGAAGTGGTTTAACCCTAGGGAGAGAAAGGGCACCAATGGATACAAACTCGATTTGATCAGGGACGTGTTCCGGCGGAAAATAGCTCTCACATTGAACCAACTCTTCTCTCCTCAACACACTACTTATGTTAGTATACATAAGGTACGAATTGTGGAAGGCTTTATTGGAGGGACGATCAAGGTTAACTGGGGAGAAATCTTTGCAAGAAATGTTCAAGCAATGGCTAGTCGACTTCGTTAGGACGACAAATGTGTGGTTTATTTATCGTCGTTTCTGGTACATCTTTATTCGAAGATGGAATGGCTCACGCCTAAGGAGCGGTGCATGTACAAGGTGGAATCGGGGTTGTCTGATTTGGAGGACAAAGACAACAGCAGTGGCTCCACCAGAAGTGTAGGTGTCACTCTCTCGATTGTGGAGGAACCTCCGGAGGTAACCAGTACTCAGCAGAGTACTTCGATGCCCGAGGAGGTAGTGACTGAGGGTTCGAAGAAGAGAAAGAGACTAGTGATGGACAGTACTCCCGAGCGTGCATCTCAAAAGAAGAAGGCGGTGGATGCGGCGATAGAATCAACACCCCAAGCAGTGTCGAGACCAAAAGTGAAGGCCTCGAAAGAAAGAGCGGAGCCTCTTGCTTCTGTTTTGCAACTCTCTCAGAAATTGGAAGCGGTGGTAATTTCTATTCTGATGGAATTGAATGAGATGGGGCTGGGGTATCTACCAGGCTGGGACCCATAGGCAGACGGAAACATGGATCTCGTGCAGGTGATGCACCGAATAGCAAAGGTGTAACACTGAAGGCAATGACTCCGGAATGACTTCCAAGATGAGAGATGTCTTCTCAAAGACCTCTCCTTGATTTATATACTGTAGGACTAGAGGAGTCCGACATCCAAACTATGCCACATGGCTAATATGCGTAGGTTGCATGTTTTGTTATCTTATCCTACCCAATTCCTAACAGACATCTAGCACACAATCTGATCCACCAATGCATGGTAGCCACCTCGTCATTTACCCTTTTGCTTTTTGGATAGTGCACATCACTATCTTGTCTTTTTGTGATCTAGTGACCACTCTATGCTTTGGCTAAACTAACTATGATTAACCAAGATTGGTTACAAACCTCCCCCCCATTTAAGTCGCAACGTTCTCGTTGCAAGAAGACTCAAAAGTCTCTACAAGTATCTTGGCATTTGTAAGATTTGCCAATGGTTCCCAAGTAGCTTCATAAAGTGGATAACCTTTCCATTGGACTAGATATTCCACTTTGGGGTTCCATTGACCTCTTGTCAGTTTCTTGAGGATTCTCTCAACCTCATATTCCTCTACACCATCAATCATGGCTGATAAAGGAGGAGGTTGATGTGGGTTGCCAAAGGAAGGAGATCGTGGGGTATACTTTCTCAAGAGAGACACATGAAAAACGGGATGTATTTTCATGTGTGTTGGCAACTCTAACTTGTAGGCAACTTCTCCAATCCGTTGGACAATCAAGAAAGGTCATATAAACCGTGGACTTAACTTTTGAACCCCTATTAATGACAAATTGGTAGTATACAACCACACCTGATCGCCTTTTTGAAACTCCACATGTCGTCGATGAGCATCAGCATATTATTTTTGCCGATTTTGGGCAACGGCTAATTTTTGCTTTGCCTGATGCACTCCTCGTTGGACTCGTGCCACAAACTTGTTCACTGCTTCCACTTGGGTTGATGATTCCTGCATGTGACCTACACTCACCAAGCTAGATGGTGTGATAGGGTGTTCTCCATACATCAAGAAGAATGGGCTGACTTTTGTGGATGCATTGATTGAGTTATTATAAGCAAACTCAATCAAGGGTAAAAGTGCATCCCAACCTTCTTGCTCTTCCAAAGTGAAAGCTCTAAGCATGTCCTCAATAGTTCTATTTGCTCTTTTAGTTTGCCCATCTGTTTGAGGATGATAAGCTGTGGACATGGCTAGTTTTGTTTTGAATAACCCAAATAGGGTTTTCCAAAACATGCTAGTAAATTGAGTGCCCATATCGGTGATGAATACTGTAGCTAAACCATGTTGAGCAAAAACTGCATCCATATAAATTCGAGCAAGTTTAGGTGCAGTAACTGTCTTTGTTGTGGGCCTAATATGGATCATCTTGCTCAATTTATCCACAAAAATGACTATCGAATCATAACCCGTATACGTCATTGGTAACTCACATACAATGTCCATACTGACGTGCTCCCATCTTCTAGTAAGTGTTGGTAGAGGCTATAGTAGACTTGCTGGTTTCTGATTGCTAGCCTTGTTTTGTTGACAAGCCACACAACTTCGAACATAGCTGGTGATGTCCTCTCTTAGTTTTGGCCAAAAGTATACCCTTTGGACATCTTCAATGGTCTTCTCCACTCCTACATGGCCCGCAATAGCTGAATCATGTGCCTCCTCTAACACTGTTGTACGGAGGGCAACATCTAGGGTATCCAAATCTTTCCCTTATAGAACGCCAATCCCCGTTCTAAATATGCTTGACCCTTTTGAAGGGCTTGTGCAATCTCCTCATCCTCCTTGGTAGCGCGATGCAGGTTCTCCCACCATTCAGAGTGAATCTTCACCTCCGTGATGTGATTAATGCACAGCATTCGGGTCAATGCATCGGCAAGCTGCTTCTTCCCCTCCACATACACGATCTTCATGTTGAAACGCTGTCGCCATTCAGCCCAACGAATCTGTCGCTTTGAGAGGTCCTTTGAGTTTCTAAATAAACCAAAGGCTTGTGGTCTGTCTCAACCACAAACTCCTTATCTCCGAGATAGTGCTTCCAATGTTTAGTAGCCAAGACAATGACTAACTCCTCCCTCTCTGTGGTATGATAATTTTGCTCCGCCGGCAAAAGTTTTCGTGAGAAGAAAGCAATTGGGTGCCATCCATCTTTCCATTCCTGTTGTAACACTCCTCCAACTGCCACACCTGATGCATCCGTAGCAAGTTTTGTTGGTCTACCTGGTTCATACCATTTAAGGATTGGTGCATGTAAGAGCGCATCCTTCAAAGCCTGAAATGCAATCTCTTGAGTTGTACCCCATTGCCATTTCTGCCCTTGGCCTAAGAGACTTGTTAAGGCTTGAACAATACGAGCAAAAGCCTCCACAAACCTTCTATAGAAGCCGGTTAAACCCAAGAAACTACGTAGTTGAGTCTGATTCTATGGGGCAATCCAATTTTGAATGGCTTCCACTTTGTCACTCATGACTTGGATGCCATCAGCACTAATTCTATGGCCTAGGTAATCTACTTTGCTTTTGCCAAACTCACATTTTGACATCTTAGCATACAACTTATTTTCTCTCAACACTTGGAGTACTTCTCGTAGATGTTTCTGATGATCTTGTAAGGACTTGCTATATATCAAGATATCATCTAAAAACACAATCACTGATTTATCTACATATTTACGAAAAATATCATTCATCAGTCCCATGAATGTGGCAGGGGCATTGGTTAAACCAAATGGCATAACTAAATACTCAAAATGGCCATATCTAGTTCTAAAAGCTGTCTTTTGTATGTCTTCATCCGCCACTCTGATCTGATTGTATCCGCTTCTAAGATCAAGTTTGGTGAAATACTTAGCTCCATGAAGTTGATCAAACAAGTCATCCATTCACGGTAATGGATACTTGTTTTTCACCGTTTGTTGATTTAGAGCACGATAGTCCATGCACATCCGCATGGAGCCGTCCTTCTTCTTCACGAACAATACTGGAGCTCCATATGGTGACACACTAGGTTGGATAAACCACTTCTCCAACAACTCTTCCAATTGTGCGTTGCATTCCTCCAGGTCGTTTGGTGCAAGTCGATAGGGACTTTTACAAGGAGGAGAACTTCCTGGTAAGATCTCTATCTTGTGATCCACTCTCCTTCTTGGTGGTAAACCTGGAGGCAAATCATCTGGAAAAACATCTTGAAACTTGTTCAAGATACAAGTTAACTCCTCATGTATAAAAGATTGCTCTTTGGAGCGCTTACATCTCTTATTAGGCCCAAAAAACATACATCTTTGTGACTGATAGCTGTTCTTCCTATCACGTAGAGAGGTAAGTTTTTGTGTCCTAGTCTAAGTCTATCTCCAAAGATCCTCCAACTGATGGTTTTTACTATCTTCCTTCGCCAATCTACCTCAGGATTATATTTTTCCATCCAAGGCATACCCAAAATAGCATCATAGCGAGCTAATCGAATTACTCTCCACTCCAACGATTCCTTGTATTGCCCAATCTTCAACTCCACTTTCCTAGGAATGCTCTCAATGCTATCTGTTTGCCCGTTTGGCAACTCTACCTTTTCACTCTCATCTTTCTCTAAAGCTAATCCCAACTTTATAGCAATAGATCGAGATAGGAATTTTTTCTGTAGCTCTGGGTCAATCAATACTCTCACTTTTACTCCTTCTATCTCGCCATCCGTCACAATCAAACATGTTTCCTTCTTTCTCAAACCATTTACCTCATGTTTGTGCTTCCTTCCCTCACCCTTCCTCCTTTTCATCGAACCAGTAAGGCCGCAAGGCAAGGTTCTGTGCTCGCCGCTTCGTTCCAGCGTTTCCATCGGTCACTTCGTCTCCACCTTCAAGATTGTTGAGAGCTCGTCGATAGGGGGGGTCTAGCTCCTCTTGCTAGAACTCGGGTACGGCAATTCATGGCAATGTGACCAAATCTTCCACAATTATAGCATTGCCTCATTTCTCGTCTTCCCTCCACTCCGTCTCCTCCTCTTGAATTTCCTTCTCGATGAGGATTCGAGTTGCGACGATCTTCTCCTTGTGCGTTGCTCACCCCTTGGAATGAAATCTTCTCTCCTCCTTATGTTGCCCAACTCCATAGGCATTGGTCCATAGAATTGATTCGTGGGGGGAACCTCTACCTCCGTTGTGGTAGACGTTGGACATTCGTTGTGCACAAGCAATAGCCTCGTTCAAGTTGCTTGGATTGTCCCGAATCACCTCCTATTGAATCTTTTTCTTCAACCCTCTCTTGAATAAATCAAGGGCTTCAGCTCCACTCATATCTCGTATCTGAATTTGAAGATCTCGAAATTCCTCAATGTACTCCTCCACACTTCCCTTTTGTTCAAGTTTCCACAACCTCATCCGTGCCATGATGATGGGATCAACTGCTTGAAAATTCTGAAGAAGACCTCGTTTCATTGCACTCCAAGTAACCTGTTGGCCTGACTCATTGACCTCCATCATCCAACCCTGAAACCAAGTAGATGCTTTCTCCAACAACAAAGTACGAACAAAAAGACCTGCAATGTGATCGTTGATATTGAACAAAGCAAGATGATACTCCATTCTCTCAATCCAACCTTCCAAAACTCCCATGGTTCGACTACCTCGGTAAGGTTCTATCTTACAAGCTTTTGTCATCTTCAGAATCATGGATGTCTGAAGATCTAGCTCTCTTGCTTGTTGTGCTGCTTGGGCTTCAAGAGCACGGGCTCTCACTGTTTCTTCACTCTCCACCATGGATGGTGATGTCTCCATCTCCATTTGAATTTCTCTCATTCTCTCATTTTCCATTCCTCTCGTTTTGACTGCTGTCAATTCTTGAGCTAACTCTTCTACTTGAGTCTGGCTTTGCTCAAATGCGTTTCTCAAATCTCTCAACTCCTGAATCATTTCTCTCAAAGTGTTCTCCATGATTCGTCTCCGTCCACTCTCTCTCAATTATAGGGTTAAGATGAACACTCTCCAATTTCTCAAGATTGGCAACACAAAGGAATAGGTGATGCTATCACCTCATGGTAATACTCTCCTCTCCAAAGTTTCTAATAACTAGGCTCGAAACATAGCTTTAGGATGATACACACAATAGATTTCACACCGTGTGTTGAATCTCACGGTGGTGGTCTATTGAGGTCCATCTCTAAACTAAAATAAATCGTGAGATCCCAAGTAACATCAGAGGTGACTATAGGTAACATAACAGGATCTCGAGATCTCATCACTTGGTCCATGAAGTTGGCACCAAAATGATAAACCAAATCTTGAGTCAACCTTGCTCTCTCTCAATGTATAACAGTTTGACATGAAAAGGATTAAGAAATGGAAATCTCGGTACTATTCTATCTCCCCATCCATAACCCGCACCCACAATAAACCCCCTTCCACTACTTGTGACTCAATGGCCCTTTGCCGGACCTCTAACAAACACTCTCTCCTCAAATAATTGTACCAACCCAGACTATTCTTCCAAGAGGGGTGATCCACACTCATAGGAACAATAAGCCTGGTCTGATACCATTGTAACACTGAAGGCAATGACTCCGGAATGACTTCCAAGATGAGAGATGTCTTCTCAAAGACCTCTCCTTGATTTATATACTGTAGGACTAGAGGAGTCCGACATCCAAACTATGCCACATGGCTAACATGCGTAGGTTGCATGTTTTGTTATCTTATCCTACCCAATTCCTAACATACGTCTAGCACACAACCGATCCACCAATGCATGGTAGCCACCTCGTCATTTACCCTTTTGCTTTTTGGATAGTGCACATCACTATCTTGTCTTTTTGTGATCTAGAGACCACTCTATGCTTTGGCTAAACTAACTATGACTAACCAAGATTGGTTACACCGCGTCACAACGCTCAGCAAGACAAAACACAATGGCCAATGTAGGTGATGTCTTCTGTAGTAAGGTAGCATCTCTCACTCTACGTCTCAATTCCCTGTCCAATATCCCATACATATATTGGACAACTTGTGCCTCTATCACCCATGGGTAACACTAATCAACCAACACATTCAAGTATACGCCTCTTGAAGACTCTCCCCATTCTTTCATTGAAACTCCTACAAGCCTCGTAGCTTGTCAGTTCTCACCCCTTGGTAGTTTCTCCTCAACCATGCAAAGAACTCCAAAATAGGGTTAAAGGTTGGTTTTCCCAACTCAGCTATCTCCAACCGTATCATCAGTGCAAGATATAGAGGATGAATTCACACCACCGAACACTGTACCTGAAGTAATAGAAATGTAGTTTGGAGATCAATATTGTCTTCAGAACTCAATCTCCTCAAGGTGTTCACACCGGAACTCATGATAATCATCCATCAGTGGACCTTCCAAATACTGGAATAATCCCTTCCAAGCCATAAATGGACTAAACAACGTAGAGTTGTACATTTGTTGTAAATCACACCATGAGTCAAAGTCATATATGAAGTCATCCAACTCAATAGTGCCAACTCTACCTGAATATTGTTTGGGATCCTTGGTGGCCCCATAGATATCGTTCATGTCCCACAATAATGGTGTGAGTACACACTCCAAGATATCAGCAAGCTCAGCTCCGTCATTCTCTGAAACCAAATCAGAGTCTTTTATGAACCTCAAAGGCCAAGGTTGATACCGTACTCCTCTACGGATGCATCCAATGCTAACCCAAGCAGTCTCTTCTCTGGAACCTCTAGAGAACTCCATTATGCCCCCAATGTTTTACCTCCGTAGCCATACAGAAACAAGTCCTCAACTGGAACTAGAAACCGCACCAGAAGATACCCAAGGCACCACAAGGTACTAACACGAGGGCAATTTGAAACTTGCCATCACCATAGGCACTCATCCCGTCTACAGGTCCGCAAGTCTTATCTTATTGGGGAGAAACATGGATAGTCTGATTGGTCCGAAAATCCAGCCTCAATATTGACAACACACAATAACACTAACACTCCAAACAACAAAGCATCAACACAAACAAATATGGTGCACAAACAAGAAGCAGAGATGGAGGTATATCAACCACAAGAAACATAAATAACAATACTACATCTTAAAGCCATCCATCAAAGAAGTCAAAACAACCCAACCCGGACTAACATAGCCTAAGAAAGGCATTTAAAAACACAAAAACTTGATTTTGGTGGTCTTCTGCTCTCAAGATCGATAATCTGACACTGATAATCCGGATATGTCCGGTGTTGCTCTAAACTAGCCTTTTTTAATTTGCTACCTAATGCAATTTGCAAACGGACATTGTTTGAAACTTCTGTGCACGGTACCTCTTTGTTCGGTGTGAGGATACAGAGGTATAGCGGTTGGAGTAGTTGGTGGCAGTGATGGAGAACCCAAGAGATACCAAAGAGCGATGCAAGGAGATGTATAAAGCACTAGGATGAGATTTCGGGGATGTCATGAATCTGCACTTGCAATAGATTACTGTAGAAGTGCATGAAATGCAGTTAGGAATCGACGCATTCATCTGCAAGGCAAAGGTGTGATCAAAACCATTTTGATGTCTTCTATGGAATTGATTGTGTTGATGGTAATGAGAAGTGATAGAATAGAAAATTGTTCATCACTTGTTGCATAAAGTTATCTCCAAAGTGATATACTTACCATGCCCAAAAGTGATCACGATGAAGACACCGGATGTTGATCACAAATGGATTGGCCATTGGTACATCTAGAGGATCATGTTGTCCTCTATCCATGTCCCAGTTCGACTCCATTTTGATCAAATAAGCTCCTTAGTCAGCAAAATGATGTTCTAGATCTCTTCCATTCCCTTGCCACCTTGACCATGCTTTATATCTGATAAGGTCGAAGATAATATCTCTTGTAGCATAATCAACATCTTGACTCTATAAAGTAAATCCAACCGTGGGCTCTTAACAGCCTTACAATGAACCGTTGATCATCCTAACCTAAAGTATTATCGTCATAACAACAGCTCTAAGATGACACATGTCATCATCTTCTCATAGTAGCCGTGTCACAACACGACATCCATCCCCCCAAAACTTGTGCATCCTCCGGTATGCACCCGGAAGTTAACCAAGATGTTTGTGGCATCAGATTAGGTCAACGTGATCTTCTGCTCCAACTAGATCCTCCCCATATGACTTATCTTCACCTAAAAGTTCAAACTCCTCCTCAAGTTGGCCAAGGTTGATCTTCTTATCCCGACTTTTGAAGATCTTGATTCGCTTTCCTGCAATATGTACCTTCAGCTTTGTACCATCCAACTCTCTTAGCGCATAAATAGCATTGTCATGAACATTGATCACCACATATGGCCCAAACCGCCTCTTTGAAAACTTCCTCAAGTTGCTAAGATAGTTATCCAGACTATTGTCATACACCAACACCCAATCACCTTTTTTAATCTCCTTTGGTCTCAGCCTATGACGTTTGTCAGATCTGTTCTTGTTTCTAAGGTGTGCCTCTCAAAGTCTCTCCATTGCCAATTGTACATCCTCTGTTCTCCTCTCTAGTTGTCAAATACGTATCGCCAAAAGATCTTTTTTACTTAGATTATCCTCCCAAGGCAACACACTCCATGTGAGAATGTTTTCCTCTATTGGCATAATTGGCTTTTGGCCTTGCATTAACTCTAATGGCATGTAGCCGGTCACAAAGCTATGGGTTGTACAATCAGTCCATAATGCAAATGGTAACAAACGAGGCCATTGTCCAGCCTTCCCTCTACATGATCTCACAATTGTTTTGACAATAGGTGGATGATCCCGCTCACTCTTTGCATTCCCTTCTGGATTATAAGCAGTGGTGAGAAACAACTTGACTCCACATCTCTCAAAGAAGTCACATGCCTCTTGAGCATTCAACTCCCCTTGATCAGCGGTTATTTCCCAACACATCCATAATGACACACAATGTCCTTCAAAAGAAATCTGCAAATCCCTTCTGTTGCTTTTGTTCGTAGTGCTCTCTTTTCTACTTGATTAGATAGATCCTCCCTTGCTAATACCAAATACCTCACGTACCCTACTCCCATTGGTATAACCACCAAATCCACAACCCACTTATAATGGATAGCAAGTAGATATGTAGGATGCAAACCATCATGATGTCAGATTACAAAATACATCTGACATGTCTCACAAGTCTCCAAAAATCCTATCACATCCTTGGAGATGTTTTTTGCACCAATATCTCTCTTTCAATTTCATGAAAGTGGCATATATACCCCTATGGTCTGCCCAAAAGCTTTCATGAAACTCTCGCATCAACTTCTACTAAGCCTCCTTTCCACAAATCTCATGACGTGGCATGTCAATTTTCCACTTTGGTCTCTTCCATATGTATCCATCTTGTAACATGTAGTTGTAGGCTTTCCTCCTTACATGTTTGAACTTGTGATCACTCCAACTGTTTTTTTGTGCAAATGTACTGAGATATTTTCTGATATCTAACTACTCACCCTCATACAAATCCTCCAAAAATAACTCCAAACATTATGTTACTTCTTGTTGATGAGCCACAAAATAAAATATTGTTCCTTCATCATTAGAATCATCAATCATCTCTTCTTCTTCCTCATATCTAGCTCTTGACAACATATCTGCCACCTTGTTATCCTTTCGTGCCACATGCTTGAACTCCGAATTAAATGTCTTGATGTATGATATCCATCTTAACATTGCAATATCTGGTGTATTGCAATTGGTGATCATCCCCAGCAATGGTAAACAATCCGTCTCAACAATCACATGTGCATCAATCAAGTAGTTCCTTTCCGGCTTCATGGCTGTAACAACACCCCACAATTCCTTCTTCACTTGAAAATAACTTCGTTGTCTTTCATTCAAGACCTTGGCTCCAAACCTCACAACATATCTACTTCCTTCATCTTTGCCATCCTGTCCCACATCCCATCCTATGGCAATAGGATTGGTATCCACAGTCAATATCACTGGCTTGTTACCATGATATTCTATCCTTCACAAAACTACAGGTGATGACATATACCTCTTCAACTTCCTCATGGCCTCTACATGTCTATTCTCCCATACAAACTTCTGATTTTTCCTTAACAACCCATATAACAGATCTGTTATATGAGCATAGTGAAGAATCCATATGTGATAGAACACAACAGCACCTAAAAACCACCTCACTTTTGTCAAGAAGTAGCAGATTTCGCACATCCTTGGAATAGCATCCACCTTGTTGGGATCTGGTTTTCGACCAAACCATCCACAAAGATGACCAAGAATGACAATCTCCCGCACCCCAAATGTAGACTTTGCTCCTGACAACGTAAGATGAACCTCCTTCAAGCGAGATAATATCCTCTCACAATCTTCAATGTGATCCTTCACAAACTTCCGATAGCCCCTTGATCGATGGTTCCATCCTTCTTCTCTTGTGTTAATCTCTTGATGGGCACATCATCTAGAAAAAGCATATTCTTCTCCGGAATAAAGTCCCTTAACACTTTATTCATCCCATTCATCATGTGTGCCACCAAATTTGTTGCCCCTTGCGGCAATGTGCACATCCTTACCAACCCCAAGGATGTTCTCATTATGGTAACATCCATGCTTCCTTCTGATAGTTGAAACTGATTATATCCAGAGTAAAGATCTCTCATGGAGTAGATAGCTCTCCCTGCAAAAGCTTCTGCAAACTCATCCATAATAGATCCCATCCGCATATTCGTGATAGTCACTTGATTCACCGGTTGCATGTCTTGAATGAATCGTAGTGATCCATTCTTTTTTGGCACTATAAACCACCGACTGGAATATGATGCAAAGGATGGCTCCAAAATCCTCATCTTCATCTTCTCCTTCTCCTTCAACAATTCAATGAGCTTTGGAAGGTGGGTCCTAGGTACTGAGATTGGTCTCAAGTCCCAAGGCGCATGAGATACATAAAAATCATGGGAGCTATCACATTAGGATTCACACACCCTATCTCCTTTTCTTCAAAAGAGAAAACTTTTCCATGTATAGCAAGCATCTCTTTGAAATACCTTTCCTCGTTTGCAAGAAGGAAACCATTAGTTCCAACCTTCAACTCCTTCATAGTGGTTTCAGTAAACTTGCGTCCCATTTTACTAGGATCCCTCAAGTTACTTTCTCTACTTGCTTGCTGCACTTGTTCCTTTGAGTCATTGGGTAAGGAAGCAGCTATTTTTTCATCTTTTTATCAACCGTTTTGTATCTGATCTCCACTCAAATCTCAGGTGCTTGGAACATCTCAATAGTGGAGTAGAGCTCTCTAAAGTGAACCTCCACTATCTTATCTTGATCATCAAATCCAATCTCTATCATCTCCTTCAACATACCTCCCAAACTAAACTACTCATAAACTTTTGATATATACTCATCTTCCTCAAGAAGCTTCAAATTTGCAAGTTTATCTTCATATTTGTGTAATTCATTCTTCTCCCATCTTTTCAAATCAGCAACCATGTCCATCACTCAAAAACTCCATCAATCCTATATTGTGATCTTCGGACTGATTCTCACTCAAGTTTACCTCCGATGGCTTTTTGGAAGCTCATCATGAATCTAGAAGGACTTGTTTCAACCTGATGACCATGACCCTAACACAGACTCTTATACAAACTCTCAAATTCCAAAATCCATGATGCAAATTCTCACAAAGAGTAAGATATCAATCAAAAGGAAGGGTGTAATGACATGAAGGGACGTTATTGAAGTAAATTGCAGTGTAAAGTTCGTTCCCAAGAGAATGAGGTACCCAAGTAACTGACCGGGAAGAGGAATTACGCATTTAGTTATCTTTAAATACTCTAGACTGCAGAGTCCGAAGAGTGTAAGAATTAGATTCTAATGAAGTCCAATCCACAGATCATAATCCCATCGATTCACAAGACACCGGTATGCATTGGCAAATTCGTTTACTAATAGATGGGGATCTCCCCTCTTACAAGCCTCACACGAGGTGAAACACTGGTTGAAGTCCTTATGATCACACTATGTGATCACAGCTCATGGCCGAATACCAGGGTAACTTCTCAAGTATTCGGACCACTCCAGGCCGATTCTTCATTGCACTCAACAGCTCCACTGGTGTTCGTTCTATCCTATCTAGAGTTTGCAGTTCAATTGAATTGAACACTTGCAAGAAATAAGAGATCCGCGACTAATCTTTCTACTCCTATTTATACATGAATTCCTAACTGTCAAGCTAACCGTTTCCTACACGGATCGCTCTCTCCGAAATCTATCAGTGTTCTTTCTAAGCCGCTGATCGCACTTCTGCTCCTCGCGTAAAGGCGTCGATTCCTAACTGCATCTCTTGGATATCTGCTGCGATCTCCTGTCGATGAAGAGCTAAAGCTTCCCTGAAATCTCGTCCTAGAGTTCTGTACATCTCCTTACGTCGCTCCTTAGAGTCTCCCGGGTTGTCCATCACTTTCACCAACCGCTCCAACCGGCCGCACTTCCAAACTGTCACAACGCGCAAAACAAAAGTGCTTTGGCACACCTATTGGCAAGAGTCTCCAACCTGCATGGTGCCTCCACATCCACCTGGTTCAACCGCCGCTTCAGGTCTTGCACCGTTTCCCGAAGGTGAGCATTCTCCTTTTCTACGAATTTCACTTTAGCACCCCGAATACGGCAGATCTGTGCATATTCTCTTTGGTACTGTTGTGTCTTCTTCTCCAATTCACCTTTCTGCTTGGACAATTTGTCCACATTCTCGGTCAGCTGACGAATGGTGTCGGCCGGTCATCCTTCCCTAATGCAAGCCTATTCATCATCCGGATTAGGTCCATATATCCGTCGCCTTGAGGGTCCCACGGCGACATATACATGGGTCCCATCTCGCTCAATTCCAACAACACAGGTACCACTACCGCTTCCAATTTCTGAGATAGTTGGAGCACCGAAGCCATAGGTTCCGCTATGTCTTTTGACGCTTTCGGTTCCGGCTTCATCGCCATCATCTTGGGTCGAGACGCCTTGGGTAGCACTACTTCGGCCACTCATTTCCCCACATCTACTTTCTTCTTCGGAGGACTCGCCTGTGAGCACCCTTTCTTTTCGCTTTTGTCTCTTTCTTGGCCTTACAAATTCCAATGCTACCAAGGCCCCGAAGTCCGAATCCTCCATTGCGCTGGCCTCTGCGTGTGTAGCTGTGCCGCCTCAGACTTCTCCAGACCCATTGCCATCGCCACTTCCTCGCAAAGTGAGGTCTGATAACTCGGACTCCAAGCAATATAGACGTCGTTCCTTCGGCGTCAACCACTCCAATCGACCATATAAATTCACCAGAAAAGAAGAGATGTATACTACACCCTTCTCGTCCTCCTTTACCTTGGCAGCCATCGCTTGAACATTCTGTGCAAAAATCTCTCCTTAGTTAACTCGAAAAGATCCGTCTACGAATCCTTCCACGATTCTTACTTTCTGCATACTTACATACGTGGTTCGCTGGGGTGAGAACAACTGATTCAAAGTGAACGCGACTTTCCTACAAAACCCATTCTTGATGAGATCAAGTTTGTACCCGTTTGTCCCCTTCCGTTCTTTGGGATTAAACCACTTACGTTCATCAAAGTTGAACCCGGTATGCATCGCATACCCTTTTCAGTCCACGCCATCCTTCTCTTCGTCATAATTGCGCCCGAGTGCCTTGGCCCACAATCTGGCATCCCACTGTTCCGGCTGTGCGCGTTTCCCGATTGAAACAATTGGTTTCCCCCGTCAAAGCTCCTCACACAACTCAGGACACACGTAATCCCAACGCCATGATAGGAAAGCTCCGTCCATTGGTATGAGAGGACGAATTCTCCACATCGCTGGTTTACGCATCACAGGAACTCGCATCCTTGATGATGACATGTGTCATCTTCAGAGTTGTTGTCATGATGGCGATACTTTAGGTTAGGATACCTGACGGTGCACTGTAAGGTTGTTAAGAGTCCACCGTTGGATCAACTTTATAGAGTCAGGATGTTGAAAAGGCTCCAAAAGATATTATCTTAGACCTTATCAGATATAAAGCGAAGTCAGGATGGAAAGGGAATGGGAGAGAGCTAGACACATCATTTTGCTGACTAAGGAGCTTATCTGATCAAAATGGAGCCGACGCAAGACATGGAAAGAGGACAACATGATCCTCCAGATGTACCGATGCACAATCCATTTGTGATCAACATCCGGTGTTTTCATCGTGATCATTTTCGGGCGTGGTTAGTGTATCATTTTGGAGATAACTTTAGGCAATAAGTGATAAACTCTCCAGACCCGATTATTCTTCTAGTTGTTTCATACAGCACGATTTGGGACGTAACAATATATGTTTTGGCGCTATGGATCTGAACTTACCAATAGTGGTGGCTTTCAACACATGGGTTCCAATCCATCACTATTGCTTACCGAAAATAAGCCATATGGAGTTGATTGTTAGGAACTTTGGCGAGGAGTATTATTCTCAAGTTATAAACTCCACGGTTCCGTTTGTACTTAGCCGGTTTCGAGTTGTCATTTTGACTCTTTATTAGTGGCAACTCGTATTGTGTATAGGATGGCTAAGTAGTGTGTTTAGGATAGTTGTAAAACTGTAAGTTAAAATGGAGCTAATTTGGCCACACTAGAGGTCAAAATAACACTCTTCATTCTCATTGGTCTTGGAGTTTGGGCCAATGAGGGCACTTGGGCAACTTCTTCGAGGTTTTGAGGAGTTTTGGAGACCTTTTAGGGAAACATTCGACAATATGAGGATTGGGTTGGAGAGCTAACGAGACGAGCTACGACGTGGGCTCAAGAATGGATAGTTTTGAAGGATTTGTCACTCTGAAATGGTGATTCAAAGATAGAGTGAGAAATTTAGACCTTTGAGTGTATTTGGGGTGTTTTTGAAAATCTTACAAGGATTTTGGAAGATCTGAGTCAATTGTGATATAGTTTACGACTCGAGCTTGCGTTTGGATTGAAATTTCGACTCAATTGGATGAGTTTTGAGTACAGAGTGATAGCTTGAAGTTTGTGTATATAGTTAGAGTTGCAGGATTATACTGACTATCACAAAGTTAGTACATAGATCATATCTTTTGATTTTAGAAAGTTATGTCAATAAAACTTTGCACAGTTTGAGTTCTATAATAAGTGACCTTCTCATAAAATCTGGCAGCAATTGGAGTCAAGGATTGGGATGTGTGATGGGTTTTGTACACAAGGATCTGCATATCGCCTTGTGATACAGTGTGCAAATCAACAATTGTTCTGAGAGATCTAGAGGAGAAAAACATCTAAAACTTTTTTGAGAGATTCAAAGGGTTGTGGAAAAATTTTGTGTAAAGTTTAAGCGAGAGTTATTGGTCGAATCATCGGTTATCATAATCTTCTTCCGCTGAAGTTTTACCGGTTTATGATGAACTCGAATGTGGAGTGCTGAGGAGAAGAAGAAGAAATTGTCAACTCACACAAGGTTCTAGAGGGTTCTTTTACAGCCAGGCGCTGGGGCGTTCTCGAAGCAAAGAAATGTCCATGCGACAACGTGGGAGCTGAAAAGATTTTGGAGAGCATACAATGAGTGTACTATTGACCAAGGATGCGGGAAGATGGGGAGGCATATGTTCGAAGTTGTGTAGCATGTCAACAAAATAAGGCGGGAAATCAAAAACCAGCAGGTTTACTACAACCCCTTCCCATTCCCAAACAACGATGGGAACATGTTACTATGGATCTAGTATGTGAGTTACCAAAAATCTCTTTAGAACATGATTCAGTTGTGGTATTTGTAGATAAATTGAGTAAGATGATACACATCCAATGTATCACAAAGACAGTGACGGTACCACAACTTGCTCATTTGTATCTAGATGCAGTTTTTGTAAATCACGGATTAAGCAAAGTCTTAATCACAGATAGAGGAACTCATTTTACTAGTTTGTTTTGGAAAACCTTGTTTGGTTTATTCAAAACAAAGCTAGTAATGTCTTCATCCTATCATCCTCAAATTGATGGTCAAACAGAGAGGGCCAATAGAACAATAGAGGATATGCTGCGAGCATTCACCTTGGAGGAACAACAAGAGTGGGATACTCTTTTGCCTCTAGTGAAATTTGCATATAACAATTCTGTTAATGCATCCACAAAAGTGTCTCCATTTTATCTAATGTATGGTGCTCATCCTTTGACATCTTCTAGTTTGTTGAGAATTCCTAAGGGGCAGGAGTTTTCAACCAAAGTTGCGGCAGTCAATGATTTTGTGGAGCACATACACAAAGGACTGCATCAAGCAAAGGAGAAGTTGGTAATTGCTCAAAATCGGCAAAAGTAATATGCAAATGCTCATCGCTAGTAGGTGAATTTTCAGAAAGGAGATCAAGTTTGGCTATCCACGACCAATTTGTCACTTGTAGAAACACCAAAATTTAACCCTCGATTCATCGGTCCTTTTGTGGTGTTAAAACATGTTGGCGAGGTATCTTACAAGTTAGAGCTCCCGTTGCATATGAAAATACATCCCATATTTCATGTGTTACAATTACAAAAACATGTACCACGTCCCAAGCAGTTCACAAATCCATCAACCCCTCCTCTTTTATCTACTATGCTAGCAGATCAGGCAGAATTTGAGGTTGACAAGATTCTAAAAAAATGAATTCGAGGTCACAGATACCCAAAAACGGAGTATTTGGTTCTATGGAAGGGATATCCATCATATGAATCAACTTGAAAACCGGCAAAGAACTTAGCCAATGCACCTTTGATTTTTCAAGAGTTTGAACGTATGAACAACGAGGACGTTGCATCTTAAAAGGCGAGAGATTTGTAACCATCTTTAGTTAGTGAGAACTAAAGTAGAGGTTACGCAAGGAGGAGATAGATAGTATTGAGTTGACTATTAGTGGAGTATCTAAAGGTGCCACGTCAGCAATCCATGGGCTCTTTAGGTTGTGTTTCTTGTGTGTTAGTTAGTGTGTTAGTTGGAGTACACGTCAGCAATCCGTGTGTTCATAGGGATGTCCGTCACATCATCGATCCACGAGGAATTGAGTGGATGGTGGTTGTGTAACCTTATCTAGTTTGTATCTTTTTGAGTACTATATATAGAGAAAGAGAGACCATTGAGGTATCTCTCAACTTCAGAATTTCTTGAGCTATTCGAGTGGTCTCTCCTCACTTCCCTAGTGTTACAATATTACCTTGTGATATAGTATATAACTCGACAATTATTTTGAGAGATCTAGAAGAGAGAAACATAAGAAAATTTTTTGAGAGAACAAGAAAATTGTAGAACAATTATTTGTGAAATTTGTGCAAGAGTTATTGATCTAATTGTTGAATATCATAATCTTTTTCCACTTGAGTTTTACCGGTTGTAATGAACTGGAATATGGAGTGGTGAGGAGAAGAAAGAGAGAGTATCAATTCACACAAGGGTCGGGAGGATCCTCTTACAACCAGATGTTCAGGCGTTCTCAGAGCAAAGTAGTGTCTATGTGACATAAGTGGTGAACTCGACGTGAAATCTCTGAGGTGGAGGAACTTTCATGAATTCTCTGATTGTGAGTTTATAGCCTCATGAGTTGCAATTTATGATTTAGTGTTTCAAGTTTACAGTAAGATGTAGATTACAAGTTCATATTGTGGGTTGAGCTTAAAATATTAGGATCCAAGTTCAAGTGTTATTTGAACTTGAAATATTAAATTAGTCAGAAATCAGATTTGTAACGACTCTAGAGTGATAGTTTAACGCAAAACGTTGAATTTTATGATATATCAAATGTCAAATGATGGCAAGACTCAGTCGTGGGTGGGTTGGAAAAATTTAAGTATGGAGGATTGATGTTTATTTTTTGTGTTTGGATTCCTTCCATACTAGCTTCTTGTGTGTGCACCATGTTGGATTTGTGTGGGTGCCTGTTTTTATAGGAGTGCTCCAGATTTGATCACCGGTTAGCACTCTAGGTCGTGTTGTGTATTTCTCTTGTGAGAAATACACAACTAGTCCTTCAAGGTCTAAGGAAAGAGTCAAGGGGAGTGAGAAGGACAAGGAAAAATCACTAGCTTACAGATTACAATCGGATATTGAGGCGGCAATAGATTTGAAGGGAGTCTTGGAGGAGGGAATTTTGAGTGCCAAGGTAGAGTTTACCTTGAAGGAGATACTTGGCATAGCAAAGAGGGAGTTTCATGATGTTATCATTGATATCATCAAGAGAAAATGGCAAATTTCCAATGACACTACTCTACCACATGCGATGGGTACAAAGGTGTCAACAGATGAAGAAGATGCATTGGTAGAGTGTTGTGGACTAAAATCTCAGAAGGTTTGCTTTGAGGGTGAGGCCATCAAAGAAGATGTGAAGTTGTCTATCCACTACACCCGATCGCATTGGGCAAGGGCGACTACTGAAAATCCTTTTAAAGCTAGGGGATCTGAGTGAACTGGTGTTAGCATTGATTGATCATGGATTGGAGATCAACATAATGTCAAGAGAACTCTACAAGAAGGGGAAGTGGCCTATTGACATCAAGCATGGTTGGGTGATCAGGGCAGCTAACAACACTCGAGGGGACTTGTATGGAGTGTGCTTTGATGTTTCGGTGAAGATTGGGGATGTAGTAGTTGAGCAGAACTTCTTTGTGCAAGACTCTACTTCATACTCATTGATTCTTGGTTTGACTTACATTATAGCACTCAAGATGAAGACAAGAGTGCTTGATGATGGATCAGCATATGCACGAATTCGCAGCCAAGATGGGAAGCGGTTAGTGTAGTTTTTAACAATTTCGACAAATCATGAACGAAACAAAGCGCGGTTGAGGGAGGAAGCTTTTCCAAAATCTAAAGATTTTGAGGATTTTGGAGAGATATTGATGTAGAGAGAAGATATAGGGGTACGGAGGAGAAAGTACCCTCACTTACATAAGAGAAAGGTACCTTTTGTATTGTAAGACCCATGGTTATACATATAGGATAAAATGTGAATATATCTAAATTGTGATTAAGTCTATATTAGTCATGATTATGTTTAGCTAGTTATGGTTAAGTTGGAGAAAAATATAGAGTAGCTTCTGTTGTGATAGATGAGAACAACTATTTTTTTGTTTAGTAGGAATCAATAAACATATTCCATCACATGGGTATCTTGACTTTCCTTGACTCGGACTAGTTTTCATTGGTTTGACTTGGTGAAGACACTTAAAACTAGAGGTGAGATTGAATTGATACACCAAAGTCAATTGGAGGGTAGTTGGACTTCTAGAAAATCTAAGTGGATCAATTGCATGTTGCCATGTAACCTTTTCATTGGGGTTTGTGATCTCTACCTTTTTTAAACTTGATAAGAAAAAATTACATGGTGGTTACTTATAATTACTAGGATAAGATTCTAAGTAGTATAAATAGAGAGGTTGAGAAGCATCTCAAGTTAATTTTGGGAGAAGTTAGTTTTATGATCTTAGTTTCGGAGAGACCTTGTTTTGGGAATTTTGGTTTTGAGAAGTCATGTTAAGGTTGCAGCCTTGATTCAATGAAGACTTTTGATCATCAAAGTATCCCTTTGTAGGGGAGTGCTTGGACAAATTGATAGGATTTTTTTTGTGTTTTGTGAATAAAGTGGTATATTCGGGGGAATGAAGAGTGTATTCTGCCGAATATATTATATTAAGAGTGTACGAGTATGAGTTGAAGTCACAACGGGAGAAATGCACGGTACAATGTGCTTTAGGATTGTTAAGGTGGCGAACGGTCTATCGTAAAGATCAAGAGCTCATATAGGTGTGTGCCAAGAACCCGTCGACCTAGAAAGAGAGCAAGGAATTGAGCAAGAGTACGATGTCAACACCCTATCTCCTTTGCTTCAAAAGAGAATGCTTTTCCATGCCTAGCAAGCATCTCTTTGAAACACCTTTCCTCATTTGTAAGAAGGAAACCATCAGATCCAACCTTCAACTCCTTCATAGTGGTTTCAGTAAACTTCTGTCCCATTTTACTAGGATCCCTCAAGTTACTTTTCTCTCGCCGCTTGTCGCACTTGTTCCTTTGAGTCATTTGGTAAAGGAGCAGCTATTGGTTTCACCTTCTTATCAACTGTTTTATATCTAGTCCCCACTCGAACCTCGGGTGCTCAAAACATCTCAATAGTGGAGTAGAGCTCTCTAGAGTGAACGTCCACTATTTTGTCTTCATCCCCAAATCCAATCTCCATCATCTCCTTCAACGGATCTCCCAAACCAAACTCATAAACTCCTGATATATATTCACCTTCCTCAAGAAGCTTCAAATCTGCAAGGTCTTCTTCATATTTGTGCAGTTTGTCCTTCTCCCACCTTTTGAAATTAGCAACCTCCTTGTATGTAGCATACCCATCACGCGGAAACTCCATCAACCTTGTACAAAAGGTACCTTTCTCTTGCATAGGTGAGAGTACCTTCTCCTCCGTACCACTATATCCTCTCTCTACAGCGGTACTTCTCCAAAATCTTCAAAATCTTCAGATTTTGGGAAAGCTCCCTCTCTCAACCGTGCTTTGTTTCTCTCATGATTTGCTGGAATTGTTAGAAATCGCATTTCAATCGCTTCCCCATCTTGGCTGCAAATTCGTGCATATGCCGATCCATCATCAAGCACTCTTGTCTCCATCCAGAGTGCTATAATGTACGGTTGCCCCATAATCAATGGGTATGAAGTTGAGTCTTGCATGAAGAAATTCTGCTCAGCTACTACATCCCCAACCTTCACCGTAATATCAGGGCACGCTCCATACAAGCCCCCTCGAGTATTGTTGGCTGCCCTAATCACCCAACCATGATTGGTGTCTATGGGCCACTTCCCCTTCTTGTAGAGCTCTCTCGACATTATATTGATCTCCGATCCATGATCAATTAGTGCTAACACCGGTTCATTGAGATCCCCTAGCTTCACAAGGATTTCACTAGTCGCCCTTGCCCAATGCGATCGGGTGTAATGGCTAGACACCTTCACACCTTCTTCTTTTGCCTCATCCTCAAAGTGAACCTTCTGAGATTTCAATCCACAACACTCTACCATCGCATCGCATCTTCTTCATCCCTTGATACCTTTGTACCCATAGCATGAAGTAGAGCAGTCTCATTGGAAATCTGCCGTTTCCTCTTGATGATATCAATGATAATATCATGAAATTCCCTCTTTGCTATTCCAAGTATCTCCCTCAAGGTAAATTCTACCTTGGCATTCAAAATCCTCTCCTCCAAGACTTCATGATCTCCTCATCCTCCTTTGTTGCAACCATCATTTGAGACCACCAATCAACTTGTATTTTCACCTCTGTGATGTTGTTGATACACGATATCCACGTGAGAGCATCTGCAAGTTGTTTCTTGCCCTCCACATACACTATCTTCATGTTGAATTGTTGATGCCATTAGGCCCATTGAATTTATCGTTTGGAGAGATATTTCTGAGTTTCCAAATACACCAATGGTTTGTGGTCGGTTTCTACCACAAACTCCTTGTCTCCCAAGTAGTGCTTCCAATGTTTCGTGGTCAGAACAATGGCTAACTCCTTTGGTTCAGTTGTGTGATAGTTTTGCTCGGCTGCCACCAACTTTCGGGAGAAAAAGGCAACCGGGTGCCAACAAGGATGGTTGGCACCCGGTTGCCTCCCACTCTTGTTGAAGAATTCCACCCACTGTTGTACCTGATGCATCAGTAGCCAACTTGATTGGTCGATTAGGATTGTAATAGCACGGTAGGTACTATTCAGTCCGAATTCGTATAGATTGATTCGTTCCCAAGGGAATGAGGGATCAAACTGCACTAGCAAAGAAGGGAAATAAGCATTTAGACATCTTTCTAACTCTGGACTGCAAAGTCCGAAGAGTGTGCACAAAGAAGGTAATCGATTCACACTCAATTCCTTCACAAACCCATCACATCACCAATTCCATAGACACAGCAAATAGAGTTCAGCAATTTGCTTTACTTCGGGAAGGAGATCTCTCTCATTACAAGTGTAGGGGCATGGTTAGAGGTTTCAAACTGTTTTTTTTTTGTTTTTGGAACATAAATAAACGATATTCGGGAGAAGTATGTATCGCCGAATACGAATAGGAGAAATAAGCGTGAAGATGACCAAGACAAATAAGTTGTTAAGGAGGTCTGAAGTGTCAATCGGATTAGGGCAATTAGTAATAACACCGACGAGCGTAACGAGCCTCGGAGTAGCAAGAACGAGCGTCGAGTCAAGTAGCCAAAATGAAGAGGAAATCGGTCACTCGATCGGGGGCTCGTGAGGCGATTCAATTGCATGTGAAGAAGATGCCGACAGGAGTATATCGATCCTTGGTGCCGGGTTTTAATGGTTGACCAAAGAATTAGCACGATTGAAGACCTTGGGAGGAGAATTCTTGGCATGGCGCTGGAACTATGTGTGCCAAGAGTTGTGTGAAGAAGTTCGAGCCAAGAAGACACCAAATCCGATAGGCTGGAGAGGACATCCAGACTTGTGGGATGTGTTGCTTTGGGCAGAACCCTTGGGAAGAGATTACTCGAAGGAGAAGGGCGGAGTCAACTAGGAAGGTTCGGCAATGCACACTGCATTCACCTTCGACGAGCGAAAATGGTTTGATCCTAGAGAGAGGAAGGGTACAAACGGCTTCAAGATCGATCTTATTTGGGACGACTTCCGAAGGAAGATAATATATACATTGAATCAACTCTTCTCACCACAACGAACTACTTATGTCAGTATGCATAAGGTGAGGATAGTGGAGGGATTCGTCGGCGGAGCAATCAAGGTCAATTGGGGAGAAATCTTTGCCCGGAATGTACAAGGCCATGGGACGCGAATGCCAAGAAGCGATGCGAGTCCATCGGAAGGAGATCGCGGAGGACATCAGGAAATTGCAGATGAGCGCCGATGTCTTTGCGTTGAAGGAAGAGACATCATCGAAGGGACCTGAGATGCCCCGTAATTGTAGTCAGGTGCGATCTGTATAGACGACGATTAGGAATAGGTGCGAATAGATTGTATAAATAGGAGTAGTGTTAGAGTAGGATTATCGCTTTCTTTACAAGTGTTCATTGAGAATTGTAATTGTAGTCAGGATAGAACGAAGTGCTCGAGAAGCTGTTGAATGTTGCATTCGATTGGCCTTGACTGGTGCGTAATACCTGTGAAGATACCCGAGTATTCGTCCATAAGCCATAGTCGGATCCACTTCGCAGTAGAACTTCATCAAGAACATTGCCTCGTCGACAACTTATAAAGGAGTGATCAACTCCCATCAGTAAATCTGGAGTGTAATTTCAATTACATGTGTAATTATGTGCAATGTAATGGATGGATAATGGTTTGTTAATTTGACTTAGTGGTCTTGGACTAGTCTTTCACAACACTCTTCAGACTATGCATGTCCATAGTCTTCAAAAGAAGCATAAACAGCCATATTCGTCGTTGACAAAAAGATAACACCTCATTCCCTTGGGAACGAACTGTAATTTTGTGCAAATGGCAAAACCTTTGTGTAACCCGTTTGTTACAACAAGTTTGCGTCTCGGCGAAACATCCTCTAGAGTACTTCTGATGCTACAGATAGGCTCAGCTCGTGGACGAATATCCGAGTAACTTCACGGATACACGCTTCAGTCGTCACAATGTCGGCCTAGACAGACCCGGCTCTTCGAGTGCTCGTTCTTCCCTGACTACAATTTGCAATCCAATAGCTTGGACACTTGCAAAGATGAAAGATCCATCACTTTATTTCCTACGATTATTTATAATGAATGTTCTAACTGCTACTCCTAACTACCAAGCTAACCGTCTCCTACACGGATAGCTCTCTCCTAATTCTTCTACTCTCATTTAAGCCGCTCGATCGCACCTCTGCTGCTTGCATGAATACATCGATTCCTAACTGCATTTCTGGACATCCAGTAGCGATCTATCGGCCGATGAGCCATGGCTTCCCTGAAATCCCGATCCAATGTCTTGTACATCTCCTTTCTTCGATCCTTCGAGTCACCGGGAATCTCCATTGCTGCCACCAACTGCTCTAACCATTGCACTTCAACTCGATCACACCGTATGAACAGATGCTGAGTACATCTGTTAGTGAGGATCTCCAACTTCACAGGTGCCTCCACATCCACCTAAATCAGTCTTCGCTTCAGGTCTTGCACCGTCTCCCGAAGATGTGCATTCTCCTTCTCCACAAAATGGATCTCCGCACCCCGAATACAACAGATCTCTTTGTAGGCCTTCTTCGCCTCTTGAACCTTCTTCACCATCTCAGCCTTCTCTTTGGACAGCTTGTCCACATTCTCCGTTAACTCTCTCATTGTGATGGATTGATCCTCCTTCCCCAATGCCAGACGGGTCATCATCTGAATCAACTCCATATACCCGTCTACTTGAGGGTCCCACCCTGGCATATACATCGGCCCTATCTCGTTCAACTCTAGCAATAGCTTCCAACTCAGCTTCCAACTCCTGCGATAGCTGTAATACCGATGCCATTTGTTCTGCAATCTCCTTCGAGGCTTTCGGCCCTAGCATCACCGCCATCATCTTCGGACGAGAGGACTTGGCTGGTCCTACTTCTTCCATCTTCTTCTTGCCTACATCCCTTTGAACTACTAGAGTAGTTGGTGGATTGTCTTCCACTACTCTCTTCCTCTTCCTTGAAGTGTCAATCACCTCCAGGTCTGAGTCCGAATCAGGCTTGCTCTGCACTGCCGGTCTCACTTCTTCCCTTCTCTTCGGCTCAAGTGGCGCACTCGTTCCCAGACTCCTCGTTGACCCTCTGCTAGCATTGTTGATGTCTGCATCCAAGTCCGACAATCCACTCTCCAACCGATACAGCTGTCTCTCCTTGGGCGTCAGCCACTCCAACTTTGCATACAGGTGTACTAAGAAAGACTAGAGATAGACTACACTCTTATCGTCTTCCCTTAGTTTCATCGCCATGACCTGCACGTTCCTCGTAAAGATCTCTCCCCAGTTCACCCTGATAGTTCCTCCGATGAACCCTTTTACGATCCTCACCTTCTGCATGCTCACATATGTTGTTCTCTGCGGTGAGAAAAGCTGAATCAAGGTGAGTGCCACCTTTCTCCTGAAGACATCCTTAATCAGATCGAGCTTATAGCCATTCTGTAGGGACATGGTATACTATGACAGTAGGAATTTTTTGTGATTTTAGACGATTGGAACCATATTCGGCAGAATACTAAGTGTTTTGGTACGAATAGGGTGCGTTAGATTCAAGTACCAATAAAGGCTTCAGTCGCCACAACGCGGGAAGGAAGTGGAGGGGACCACAACAGTCTAACCAATTCAATTTTAAGAATGGAAACACGATTCTCAGTAAGCAACCGATAAGAAGTTCAACATCGAGATATCACGAGGACGGCAACTGCCATGACAGGAAGGAAAGACATTGCAGTACCACTGATCAGGAAAATGACTATGGGGAGAATTCGACCGCTCATTGTGATGGCGGATTGGACGGCGGCAGAATTGTTGCGCCTAAAGAACCTGGGAGGTGCTTTCTTATCGTGGAGGTGGAATTTCATCTGCCCTGAACTATGTGAGGAAGTGCGAAGCGGGAAAGCCGTCCACACCATCGGATATCGAGCACAACCAGAGAAGTGGGATGCCAAGATGTGGGCCAATGCTTTGGGACGTTAGTACGAGAAGGAGAAGGATGGAGTGGATTGGGAGGGTTCAGCAGTGCACACAACCTTCACATTTGACGAATCGAAGTGGTTTAACTCTAGGGAGAGAAAGGGCACCAACGGATACAAACTCGATTTGATCAGGGACGTGTTCCGGCGGAAAGTCGCTCTCACCTTGAACCAACTCTTTTCTCCTCAACGCACTATTTATGTTAGTATGCATAAGGTACGAATTGTGGAAGGCTTTATTGGAGGAACTATCAAGGTTAACTGGGGAGAAATCTTTGCAAGAAATGTTCAAGAAATGGCTAGTCAACTCCGTCAGGACGATAAATGTGTGGTTTATTTATCGTCATTTCTGATACATCTTTATTCGAAGATGGAATGGCTCACGCCTAAGGAGCGGCAGGTGTACAAGGTGAAATCAGGGTTGTCTGATTTGGAGGATGAAGACAACAGCAGTGGCTCCACCAGAAGTGTATGTGTCACTCTTTCGATCGTGGAGGAACCTCCGGAAGTAACCAGTGCTTAGCAGAGAACTTCGGTGCCCAAGGAGGTGGTGACTGAGGGTTCGAAGAAGAGAAAGAGACCAGTGGCAGAGAGTACACCTGAGTGTGCATCTCTAAAGAAGAAGGCGGTGGATGCGGCAATAGAGTCAACACCCCAAGCAGTGTTGAAACCAAAAGTGAAGGCCTCGAAAGAAATAGCAGAGCCTCTTGCTTCTGTTTTGCAACTCTCGCAGAAATTGGAAGCAGTGGTAATTCCTGTTCTGATGGAATTGAATGAGATGGGGCCGGGGTATCTACCAGGCTAGGACCCACGCATGCATGCATACATGGATCTCGCATGTGTGATGCACTTAGAATAGCAAAAGGCAAAGATGGATCAAACTCAGGTAGTGAAGCAGTTAACCGAGAGTGTGGAGCGGTTAACTAAGCAGAAGACTGAGTTGGATCGAGAAGTGGAGAAATCAAAGAATGCTTACGGAGAAATCTGCAAGGTGCATAGTGCAGAGATCTGGTACGTGGAGAGAGAGAATCTCCAACTGCACGAAACGGTGCGAAGTCTGAAGCGACGCTTGAATCGAGTGGACGTTGAGGCACCAACTCGATTAGAGACCTTGGCGAGCAAGTGGGCGCAACACCTCTTCCCAAGGTGTGATGAGGAGGAGTCACGATGATTGGAACGCTTAGTGGAAGTGATGGAAAATCTCGGAGATTCCAAAGAAAAGAGCAAGGAGATGTATCGGGCACTAGGGAGAGAATTTCGCGAAGCGATGTGTCTGTATCGAGAGGAGATCGCTGCCAACATTCAAGAGTTGCAAGTAGGAATCAACGCGTTCACTCAAGAGCTAGAGGCACGATCAAGTGGTGTAGGTAGTTCACGTAGGATTAGGAGAGGTCGATTTGTGTAAGCAGTATTTAGAAATAGACACTAGCAATCTGTATAAATAGGCCTAGGAATAAAGAGAAGGGGATCTCCTTTCTTGCAAATGTTCATCTTGTTGAACTCCAATCGTAGCCAGGGTAGAACGAGAACTTGTGAAGCTGATGCGTGTTGTGTGCAACGTCCCCGATTGGTGCTGAATACCTGTGAAGTTACCCGGGTATTCGCCCATGAGTTGTAGCCATAACATCCATGTCAGGAGTACTTCTACGAGCCTCTTGCCTCAACTTCGGCTTGTAAGGGAGAGATCCCCCCATTTCAGTAAAATTGTTGGAAGATCCATTGATTTGCAACCTCTTGAATTTGTTGTACTGATGGATGGCGTTTGTGACACTCGAGTGGACTATTTAGTCCCTATGCATAATACTGTTCGGATTGAGTAGTCCAGAGTCAGATAAAGATGAGTAAACACCTCATATTCGTCCTGGTTGGTCTATTCGGATCCCTCATTCCCTTAGGAACGAACTTAAACACCACATAACTGCTATCTTCCCCACACCTATGTTATTACACATTGATCTCCTTCCTCTCCCTAGGGTTGAACCACTTCCGCTCGTCGAAGGTGAATGCCGTATGCATTGCCGATTCCTCCCAATCAACTCCGCCTTTGTCCTCTTCGTGGTTGCGTCCTAAAACCTTCGTCCATAACTTCGCATTCCACTTCTCCGGCCGCGCCTGCTTCCAATCATTTGTCGTGGCTTCCCTCCGGACTTCATCGCCTGACGAGCACACATAGTTCCATCGCCATGACAGAAACGCTTGACCGAGGTTCTTCACCTCAAAGAACTCATTTGAGTCCAATCCGCCATCGAGAATAAGCGGTCGAATTCTTCCCATCGTCGCACTTCATCCCGGCTGAACTCCTCCGGTTCGACGCTCGACATTGACTAGCTTCCCTTGCTCCGCCGCTCGGCAAGTTCTTGGCATCGACTTTTCTCGAAATTGTTCAAGCCGCCTGCAGACGCTTAAATTCCTCTTAATTCACTCGTATGAACTCCCTAATGGTATTCCTAGCTAACAAACATATATTCGGACGAATACCTTCAAGAGAACCCGAATATAACTCTTTATTCACAAAAACCAAAAGAAATCCTACTTATCCTAAGAACTACGCTCCTACATACGTCCGCCTTTAAATGTGAGCACCCCCGCAAACAGCTTAAATCATAATATCTCTTCACTCTCCAGCCATTCACTCGGGTAGCAAATACCGCCCCTTCCAAATTTAACAGCTGTAACGAGCCATTATCAAACATTTCCTTGACCACATAGGGTCCCATCCATCGGAGATGCAACTTCCCCAGGAACTTCATATACCGGCTATCATATAACAACACCTTGTCGCATGCTACCACCGAAGTGGTACAAAGTTCCGCATCATACTGCTCTTTCCGTTTAGCCTGAATCCGCTTTGTCAACTCCTCAGAGTCTTTGCGATCTTCTTCCAGTTGTGGAAGTGTCAACAACCTATGTAGCTGGCTCTCCTCCTCTCCCAATCTATCCTCCACTAGGATACGATACGAAGGCACCTCAAATTCCTCTGGCGTGATGGGATGCATGCCATACGTTAAGTAGAACGGCGTTTGCTTAGTCGTAATCTTTTCAGCTGTACGAAATGCCCACAACGCCGCTGGCACTTTAGTGTCCCAATCATAGATATGATTGACCGTCATCTTGTTCAGGATCTTACACAACAACCCATTGGACTTCTCAGTCAGACCATTCGCCTTCAGATTATAAGGTGTGGTTTTACTATGCTTAATTTGGAAATACAGGGTAAGTTCCTCAATTAAGATATTCAGGAAATGAGTTCCCCTATCGCTACAAGCTCCAAGGGACACCCATAATGACAAATGACTTGGCTAAAGAAGAACTCCGCCATTGTTTTCGCATCATCTCTTCGGGTCGCCACCGCTTCAACCATCTTCGTCGCGTAATCCGTCGCCACCAGGATATACCGCTTGCTGGTCCCTCGACTGGCTAGCAAAATTGGGCCTACAAAGTCTATCCCCCACTTCTCAAAAGGTGCTAGTGGCAGAATGGGTTTCAAGTACCATCGAGTGGTTGGTGTCGGAATCTCCCGATCCTTTGGCACGCATCGCCGGATGAATTGATGCACGTCCTTGTACATGGTTGGCCACTAGTAGCCTGCTGCAAGAATCTTCTTCACCGTATTCCGTAGAGCATAGTGACCTCCAGGCGCTTCTTCATGCATGGCTCTAATTACTCTTCATACTTCATACGGCTCCAAACATCTCCATGATGCCTCGTCCGCCCCCATTCTGAACAATATCCCCTTCTCAAGTTGATACGAAGCAGCCTTATGGACAAATACTGTCCTCTGCTCAAGTGTCAGGCCCTCCGGCATTTCTAAGGAACGCAAGTAATGATACAAGTCGTAGTACTGCGTCTCCCTGTACTCGACGAGTTGGAACAGTTGTTCATCCGGGAAGTCATCAGCGACGGTGCTGCTTGGGATATGAGTCTCCAACCTTGACAAGAAATCCGCATTCGTGTGGTGAATACCCTTCTTCGTCTGTACTGTGAATACGAGTTCTTGCAATAACAACATCCATCGTGCAATTCGTCCTGACAAATCTGCCTTCTGAACTAAATACTTAAGAGGATAATGGTCCACATGGAATACGAATTCGTATCCCAGAAGGTAGTGCCTGAACTTCCTAACAGCATATACCATCCCTAGAGCTTCCCTCTCCGTGATGGAGTAATTTCGCTCAGCTGCTATGAGCATGTGGCTTGCAAAGTAAATGGGGTGATCTTTCCCCTACGCGTCACGTTGTCCTAAGACTACTCCTATAGCTATAGAGGACGTATCTACATCTACATGGAAAGGCTTCTCCCAATCCGGTGGAACTAATGTTGACGCCTGCACCAGTTCTTGTTTCATACATTCAAAGGTTTTCTGGTGTAGGGTTGCCCACTCATACTCTGTCTCCTTCTTCAAGAAAGGCGGTCGGGTGCGATAGTCGCATAAGCCTTGACATACCGCCGATAGTATCCTGTGTGTCCTAAAAAGGCCCGAAGTTCCCGTATGTTGCGCTGTGGTTTTAGTGCTGCAATAACACGGACCTTGTCTACGTCTACCTCAATACCTCACGCCGAAACTCGGTGTCCTAATAGAATACCCTCGGACATCATGAAGTAGCACTTCTCCGGATGTAGAGCCACTTGGCTTTCCCTACATTTCTGGAACGTTTGCTCCAAGTGCTGTAAGTGCTCTGTTCGAGATCCGAATACACAAAAGTCATCTATGAAGATCTTCAGGAACTTCCTTAAGTAATCCTGGAAGATATGCGTCATCATCCTCTGAAAGATAGCAGGTGCATTGCACAACCCAAATGGCATTTTGTGATAAGCATAGGTGCCCCAGTCCGTGGTGAAAGTGATATTGTCTTTATCTTCCTCACGTATCGATACCTGGTTATACCCTGAGAACCCATCTAAGAAGCTGTAACATTCATGACCGGCTACATGATCCAAGATTGCATCTGTAAATGGCAAAGGATGATGATCTTTCTTGGTAGCCGCATTCAGCTTCCTAAAGTCTTGGTAGACTGTTATCTTTCCGGAATTCTTTTTAGGTACAATAACAATTGGGGCAACCCATTCACTGCTCAACATGGGGTAAATAATGCCTGCTTGCAGGTATTTATCAATTTCCTCTTTTACCAACAAGGAGTATTTCGGATTTAACCGGTATTGTCTTTGCCTTACTGGTACTGCCCCCTCTATGAGGTCTATTCGATGCTCTCCCCACTGTCGAGGTATGCCTTTCATATCCGCAATCCTCCAAGCGAAGACGTCTTCTTAGGCCGTGAGGACCTGAATTAATTGAGTCAAGGTGGAATCGCCCAGGGATTTGCCTACTCTGAGAATACAGTAAGGCCTAACGCTAATCTCCCTATATGCGATGGGTTCCACCACTCCGTCAGTGTGGCTAGTTTCGCTCCGACCCACACTGATTTGTAATTGTTATTGATCCTCCTCGGACAGATCTTCCTCCACTTCGTAGTACTCCAAGTATTGGACGTCCACTAGGGCAGTGGATTCGGATTCGCTTCCGGAGTTTGACCCGCTGAGGTCAGTGACTCCCGAGTCTGAGGACGTCTCACCTTGATACTTCGGGTTATCCCATGAAATTGTGACCTTCCGATCACTTGTGTCACTGGGGTCGAAGAATGTGAGGTTGCGCTTCTGCCAGTTGGTGGTGATCTTCGCCCCATACAGCCAGGGTCTTCCCAACATGACCTTGTATCCGCTTTCTTCCTGCGGCTTGAGTATGATGTACGTAAGGAGGAACAAGACCCCTCCTACTCGGATAAAAACTCCCCGCAGAATCCCCACCGGCTTCGTCCTTGACTGGTCGGCTAGTCTGAGTATTCGGGTGGTGGCCTCGTACTTGGTGTACCCTAGGCCATGGGCGGTATCCTGCGTCATTATATTCACACTAGATCCGGAATCTATCGGCACTTTCCTTAGTATACACCCGGCTATCTCTATCTCGATCTCCGGTGCTCCTAGTTCTTCCTACTCCACTGAATACACTTCAGGGAGCTTCTCCTTTCGTCCCGTGCATCCACTGCTAGTCTTCAAGGCTTTAATAAGCATCCGCTTGTATGTCTTGTTATCGTCCAGCAGCTGCTTCATGGTGATATTCACTTTCACCCCTTCCAAATCTGCTACGGGGTCATAATACCCCGGATCGCGTGCTTGGGTTCTAGCGAGTATCGTGGTTGGGCCCTGTCGTCGAGGCGTGCCCGCCCCCGTTTCTGATGGGGCCAACTCCTTCACGTAGCCCTCTACCTCCTTCCAAATATCCGCGGGGAAAGTAGAGGAACCGGCTTGGGCCCGGCCTGGGCAGGGCAGGCTGGCGCATTTGCTGAATAGCCTCCCCCTGCGGCTTCCTTTCTTTCCCTTCTTGACTTTTCAGCCGAGAGGAGGTAGCTGCACCTTGGCTCAGGGTAGACACCTTCAACACTTCGACCACTTCTTCTGGCCATGCTAGTCCCATGAGTAGGGGTTGGTCTTCCAGGCTCACCTGGTTCACCCCCACGTCTCGCTTGGGTGGAGTCACAAAGCGAACCCCTTGGGCTGGGTACCGCTCGGATTCCCCTCGAGCCTGTGGGGGCTGATTGCACTCCACATTCATATGGCCCGGCCTCTAGCAATTGCTGCACATGGGCTGGTAGGGTATTCTCCTCCTGGATTGAGGACATTGAGGGGACCAATGCCCCATCGCCTCGCAGTTGTAGCAGGCGTTCAGGTTTGCAGGTGGAGAAGGTCCCCCTCCCATCCTCTATGGAATGGTTGTGGCCATGTCTGCGGGTGCATATCTAGGGATATGCACAGATGGGATGGGAGTGCCCTCCTGCACTCCATAGGAGTAGTCCTCCTGGGTTGGTTCATATGGTGGGGCCTCACTCGAGCTCCCCCAGCTTACTTGATGTGCCGGGTGGCTCTCCCTCGGTTGGTGCTCCGAGTTGGTGTGCCCCGGCTTCCTACATATGGTACACTAGACGTTTGCCCTACTCTGCATTGGCGATTTACGTCTGTCTTTATTGTTGACCAAGTGCAGCTTCAACTCCTCCAAGGACTTGGTCAATTCTTCCACCTTGGAGGAGATCTCCTTCCTTCCCTCATCGCCTCCCTTCATGCGATGATGCTCCTTCCTCTTCCGGGTATATCTCCACTCCTCATCCGAAGAGCTCGTAGCTTCTTCGGACGAAGAGGAGCTACTTGTGGAAGAACTCCGTCTTTTCCTTCCCTTACCCCTAGTCTTTGTCCTACCCTTCCCTTTGGAGGACTGCCCCGAATGTCGATGAATATTCGACAATTTGTACGCCTCCGCAGCCTAAATGATTGTCTCCACAGTATTCGGGTCCGACCTTCGGCAGAAGGTCTCTTGATCAGGGTCGTGCTTCCCCAAGCCAGATACATACCACTCTATTGCCATTGCCGCCGAATATGGCTTAGTGTGGGCAATGGTTGCTGGCATCCGGTCTAGCAGGCTCAGGAATTGCTCAATATACTCCCTGAGCTTCTTGTGTTTCTCCCTCCGAATAGCACCCAGTCTTCGCAAGAGTACCTTGTCTTACCCCATCTCCATGAATCGGGCCAGAAACCGGCTCTTGAGCCCCTCCCATGTGGCTATTTCTACCACATGATTCTCCTCCTGGTTGTTCATCAATACCCGGGCCCCTTTTCGAAGGAGCCCAGGGAAGATTCGTCTCCGGTCCATATGGTCTTGTTCCTTGTTAGCCGTGGAGATGGCCTCGAAAGTCTGAATATATGAATCGGCATCGTCCTCATCGGTAGTACCCTTAAACTTGGGGTACTGCTGCTTGGTAATTGGGATTGTCATTCTTGATGATCTTCGGCTTTGATCCTCGACTTGGAGGTCTGTGAACCGCGGCTCAAGGTTCACCTTGAGTTCGTTCAACCCCCTTCTTTGCTGGCGGCAAAGGTCGTGGGCCCTGCTTGAAATGCGGACCACCGTTCACCCTCATTGGATGCTTCGTCTCTCGAAGGTGTGACTGCTCGGGTGGAGGTGTCGGTACTGGGGCTCATCGGTCCTTCCGAAGAATCAGAGCTACAGCCGTCTGGTCGAGTCTCCAAACGTCCAGGACTACTGGTTCGACTTCTTCCTCTCGACGTAGACGCTTTGCTCTTCGTGGATGACGAAAGGATGTGACCCATCACGTTTGTTACCTCGTCATGGTCTGTGGAAGTCTTCTTCCTTTGCCGACCTAAGGGTCGGATCCACCCTTGCTCATGTTCCTTCCGTCTTAGTTCTTGACGTGCAGCAGCAAGCCGTCCTCTGGCAGTGAGTTCGGGGGTGTTCTCTTCTTGGTCCGTTGATAGGGCATGCACCGATGGAGACTCCTTCTCGGACCGATTAGTGTCATGCCGCTTCTCCGTCATGCAGGATTGAAGGTTTGGTAGAAGGCAGAGATAATTCCCAACAATCCGTCACCCCTCTCTCTCTCTTCAAGAGGGGCTGAGTTCTTTCAAGAGCAGCGGAAAGGTGGGCTATAGAAAAGCAAAATTGTGGTCACAATTGCGACCCGGGAGTTTTCCTTCCTGGCTAGCTGTCGGATCAATTCATTCCCCGGCAGCGGCACCAAGAAAAAGTTAGACTTTTATGTAATAACACGTTAGGTACTATTCAGTCCGAATTCGTATAGATTGATTCGTTTCCAAGGGAATGAGGGATCAAACTGCACTAGCGAAGAAAGGAAATAAGCATTTAGACATCTTTCTAACTCTAGACTGCAAAGTCCGAAATGTGTGCACAAGGAAGGTAATCGATTCACACTCAATTCCTTCACAAACCCATCACATCACCAATTCCATAGACACAGCAAATAGAGTTCAGCAATTTGCTTTACTTCGGGATGGGGATCTCTCTCATTACAAGTTTGCGTTTCGGCGAAACAGTCTCTAGAGTACTTCGATGCTACGAGCCGAGGCTCGGCTTGTGGACGAATATCCGGTAACTTCACGGATACACTTCAGTCGTCACAATATCAGCCTGAACAGACTGTCTTCGAGTGCTCGTTCTACCCTGACTACAATTTGCAATCCAATAGCTTGGACACTTGCAAAGATGAAAGATCCATCACTTTATTTCCTACGATTATTTATAATGAATATTCTAACTGCTACTCCTAACTACCAAGCTAACCGTCTCCTACACGGATCGCTCTCTCCTAATTCTTCTACTCTGATCTAAGCCGCTTGATCACACCTCCGCTGCTTGCGTGAATGCGTCGATTCCTAACTACATTTCCTGTACATCTGCAGTGATCTCCTGTCGATGAAGAGCCATGGCTTCCCTGAAATCCCGACCCAATGCCTTGTACATCTCCTTCCAATGTTTCATGGCCAGAACAATGGCTTACTCCTCTCGTTCAGTTGTGTGATAGTTTTGCTCAGCTGCCACCTGTTAATATCCCAAGCTCATCGAGTTGATATAGGTCGATCTTTTCCTGATGACTACAGGCCGTAGATCTAGGGTTGTTACGTACTGATGGTACAGATCTGTTTTGGGCTAACCCAAGATTAGGGTTTCCCCTGTTCTCACCCTATATATAGAGGGAAGGCGAAGCCTCCCCATCTCATTCCCTCGTATACACTCTCTCTTGTCTCTTTGGTGTGTGCTCTCCTCTTCTTGGAGTGATTCCTCAAGAGTCGTTTTCTCAACATGGTATCGAGCATGGTGGGAGCATTAGTTTTGTAGATTAGACATAGTAGAGTCTTTGGAGATCGGTGAGGAGTGAAAGTGTTCAAGCGAGTAGATTGATGGGGAACCATTTCGTGTTTTCTCATAATCTTCAATCGCGTTTTTGGAGGTCAAGATGATCTTTTTCGACCGATTTCTGATTGCAGAATGGTCGAATTTAGTATTCATGAAGTTTTCGTGCGATTTGGAGTTGTTGGTGGTAGTTATCGCCTTTTTCCAAAACCTTTGAGGAGCTGTTTGGAGGCCTAAACGAGTGTTTTTGGAGATTTGAGTGTTTCTACCGCAGCCAAGGCCTCTGCCTTGGCTTAAATTTCGGCCGAAACTGAACTTTGCTCGCCTCTGTCAAAGCTCCTACCACGAAAAATTTCGGCTCAAACCGAGCTTTCTTCGTCATTTTCGCTTAAAAAGATTGCCGCGCCAAGCAGAATCGCGAACACATTTCCCCCTTCATCAGGTGACGCATTTTGCCGCTCGGAACTTTGCATGTTTCTTGATCGAGGCAGAGGAGTTTTTTTTTTTCCGCCTAGTCGCGGGAGGTGTTTTTTTCTCGTGCAAGTACTTTTGCCGTGTTGGGGTGATTTCCGCCGTGACCACAACAATGGCGTGTAATCCGGAGCATGATCACCGGAGAGAAACTCGACAAGAACAATTTCCAAACGTGGAAATTTCGAATGAAGACCTTCCTTCAAGGCCAAGGGCTATGGGAGCTAGACCTGGGAGGAGAAAGCACCAATAGTGGTTGCTAGTGATCTTCAAGCGAGGAAGACATTGCGTGAGTGGGAGAAAGCGGTCGTATCAAGCTATCCACTACATTGCGCTCACGATTTCAGGCTCGATGATTGGTCACATTCAAGGCGTGACACACCCAAGGAAGCTTGGGACGCGTTGTCACGAATGTTCCATTCGGGAAAGAAGCTCGAAAGCTACGATTCTTTGCCGCAAAGAATTCAATACGTCAAGAAAGGCTCGATGTGTGCTAGCAGTGACTACGCCAATCACATCGCTTGAACCGGCAGTCGTTAAGCATCCGTCAATGTTCAACTTGATCCGATCGTGATTATCGGTGCGACATTGCAGGACCGCCTACCGAAGTACAAGGAGTTCATTACGCCCATTTTGACAAGAGAACCTCTTCCGGTTCGATTTAACCGGGTCCCAATGATGTTGGGAGAAGAAAGTGCGATTACAGGCACTACGGTGCCGATCCCGGCCCGCAAGAAGGTGTGTTTTGCAGGTTCCGGAGGTCGAGGTAGAGGTCGTGGCGGAGGAGCCGATATGGTGGTGGTAGAGGTCGTATGCGAACAAGGCCCTCAACCAATTAGGGTAAGCGCCAATTGCCGGAGAAAGGCGAGTTAACACCGCACCATCTTGTCACAAGAATGGCCACTATGCCAAAGATTGTTACAAGCGTCAAAAACGATTCGCGGGCCAGCGGGGCCATGTATGTGCCAAGAACGACTCTTCGTTGTGACACACCGTAGTTATGCCGCCTTCGCACCTGATCTACATGACAGGATCGATTCTCCGCTACCACGACCACATGACGCCGCATCAAGAATGGTTTGCCGCCGACGACACCGTGGAGACTCCTCAGTTCATGGTGACTGGAGATGATACCAAGCACGAGATTAAGCATAAGGGTAAAATTCGCTTGATATTCAAGGATCTAATTTTTCCGAATTGGAAACGTTTTACATGTCCTACCGACTCGAAATCTTATCAAGAGGCGGATGGTAGAACAAAATTTCCAAGTGCGTTTCAACAAAGATGGATGCTTTGTTGAAGACTCCACAGTAACCGCCGTAGCTCGAGGTAGCGGGGAGTGGTAGACCTGTTCAAGCTAGAAGAAAGTTAATGTCAAGAACAACCAACTCCTCATTACGAGAAAGTGGCTTTGTAGTATCGACATAGATATTTGGCACAAGTTTATTCAAGACATGAACTTTCATAATCAAGACTCTTCCGAGTTCAGATCTAGTCACAGGTTTGCCCAACTTCACTACGCCCCCACCGCTAGTTGTGTCCAAATTTTGTCGGTTCGGCAAGCAAGCTAGACAACCCTTTAACGGATCGGTGAGGAGAGCGACCAAGCTTCTTGGTGCATAATAGATGTATGGACTTCTTCTCAACCAAGTTTATCTGGTTTTGAGTACTTCGTGTCCTTCATTGATGATTTCTCTCGCTACACCTTGGTTTACTTCCTTAAGAGCAAGAGCTCTTCAGATGTGTTCGACTTTCCGGACTTTCCACACCTTGGTGGAGAAACGCCCTGGACAATCTATCCTTTGTCTACGCCCGATGGAGGAGGCGAAGTTTATCTGGAGAATTCACTGCTAACCTACGTAAACATGGCATACAAATGAAGACTTGCGGTTATACTCCACAAATGTAATGGCGTTGGTGGAGAGGAAGAATCGTCACATAGCGTAAGTCGCCGTGCTATGTTGAAGCAGAAGAACCTCGCCTAGACCATTCTCGCGCTTGTTCGCTGCGGTGTACTTGATGAATCGAACTCCGACTGCAGCAGTTCACAACAAGACCCCGATGGAGGTATTCACAGGCCACAAGCCTGATTACTCATTTCTGAAAGTTTTCGGTTGCATCTGTTATGTACACATTCAGGATGAGAAGCGCAAGAAGCTAGATCCGAAAGCTGAGAAGTGTATTTTCCTTGGATATGCCTTAGATATGAAAGGATATAGATGCTATAATCCTTCCTCTAGGCAATTCTATATCAGTAGAGATGTTGTATTTGAAGAGTTGCAATCTTGGTATGCACATGCGATTGTTCCGGTCATACCCACTTTTCTTGCTGAAACTACGCCAAGTAGTCCGTCCACTATACCTTCCAGTAGTGGAGTTTTCGAGTCATACGCCTAGAGTCGAAGTCATCAGTACTGAGTCGCTACGGATGAAGTTCACCGAGCACCATCCGCATCGATTCCTAGTCTTGAGGATCATCTTATTTTGCAACATATGATGTCCTCACCACGGATTACCGATATTCATCCGTTAGATGAAGTCCCGAGTAACGACGCCTTTGGAACCTCAGATCCGAAGCAAGGGGAGACAAACAGTACATCCGAGCACGCTTCATTTAAAATCCGAGAGAGTTCGGCATCCCTGTTCAGCGATTTATGCATGAAAGTTTCCTTGCCGATCATCATGCATACATGACTCACGTTTGCCGAGCCAAAACCGAGTACGCTTGAGGAGGCGATGCACAAAATGAGTGGATTGAAGCCATGGAGATAGAACTTGCCGCACCGTCACCAACAAACATGGGAATTGGTGGACTTACCTCAAGGTAAGCGATTGGTTGCATGGGTCTTCAAGGTCAAGCGCCTTTAACCGGATGGCAACCGTATCGATACAAGGCCGATTGGTAGCCAAGGGCTACGACAACAAGCATGGAGTGGACTCATAAGAGACGTTTAGTCAGCTTGCCAAGATGGCAAACCATTCGCACGGTGGTTGCTATTCTTTGTCAACAAGGGATGGCGACGCATCAAATGGATTTCAAGAACGCCTTTCTCAATGGAGATCTCGGCGAGGAAGTCTACATGCAACAACCACCGGTTACGAAGATCCGAAGTTTCTTTCCCGAGTTTGTAAGTTAAGGAAATCCCTCTATGGGTTGAAACAGGCTCCGAGAGCATGGTATGAGAAGATCAATTCCTTTCTCATGTCTCTTGGATTTGTAGTTTGTCATTCCGACTCATCGCTATACTGCATGAGATCATGAGTTCATGTAGTGATGATTTCCATCTACGTAGATGATCTTATTATCACTGGGAACCATGAGGAGATGATTTCCCGCATCAAGAGTATCTTATGTTCCGAATTTGAGATACAAGACTTAGGATATCTTAAATTCTTTTCTTGGTGTGGAGTTTATCACGAGGGAAAGGATATGTGGCTAATACAACGCCAATATGCTTTAGATAAGCTTAAGGAGTTCAAGATGTCTGATTGTAAACCAATAGACACTCCTCTCCAACAAGGTCTAAAGCTAGAGTTAGACGATGGAGAGTTACTTTTGCGGATCCCCGCCTGCATGCATGCATGGTTGGGAGTTTGATTTATCCGACTATCACTAGACCGATTTTGAGCTATTGTTGGTCTAGTCGAAGTCGGTTCTTGCATGCTCCACGGGTACCGCATATGATGGCGGTTGCCGGATTCTCCGCTATGTTCCCACACTTCATTTTTGGACTTCGATCTGATTTGGAGGTATTTGAACTCGCATGGCTACACCGACGCTGATTGGGCGTAGAGATCCACGTGCGGATATGCGTTTGGACTTGGGAGTGCGGCCGTGAGTTGGGCTTCTAAGAAGCAACCGACCGTGGCACTATCTTCCACGTATAGGCGAGTATCGTGGTGCTATGAATGCCACGTGTGAAGCGGTTTTGGCGTTCCTTGCTTTCTCGATATTGAGTAGATTATCCTAGTCCTACGGTTATCCTAGTCGATAACATTAGCAAACATGATGTTAGCCAACAATCACATTTTTCATGCTAGGACAAAGCACATTGAGGTGCACTATCACTTTGTTAGGGAGAAGGTCCTTTCAGGTGTAGTAGATCTTAGATATATACATACAGGAGATCGGGGGTTGCATATCTTCACCAAAGCTTTACCTAGAGAGTCGTTTCTTACATTTCGACATTGTCTAGGAGTTCGGGATGTACGCTTGAGCTTGAAGGGGAGTGTTAATATCCCAAGCTCATCGAAGTTGATATAGATCCGATCTTTGCCTGATGACTACAGGCCGTAGATCTAGGGTTGTTACGTACTGATGGTACAGATCTGTTTTGGGCTAACCCAAGATTAGGGTTTCCCTGTTCTCACCCTATATATTCTCACTCTTGTTGAAGAATTCCACCCACTGTTGTACCTGATGCATCAGTAGCCAACTTGATTGGTCGATTAGGATCATACCACTTGAGAATAGGTGCATGCAAGAAAGCATCTTTTAATGCTTGAAATGCTAACTCTTGTGTGGTTCACCATCTCCATTTTTGACCCTTTCCTAGCATAGATATTAAGGCTTGGGCAAGGCGTGCAAAAGCTTTAACAAATATGCAATAAAATCCTTTAAGACCTAAAAAACTCTTTAGTTGAGTTTGATACTCTGGTGCTGTCAATTTCTGTATGGCTTATATCTTCTCACTCATCACTTGGATTCCCTCCGCTGTGACTCGATGGACTAAATAATCTACTTTTGATTTGTCAAATTCACATTTTGAAGCTTTGGCATATAACTCATTCTCTCGCAAAACCTGGAGTACCTCAGAAGAAATATCGCCTATGTTCTTCTAAGGTTAACTATATACCAAAATATCATCCAAAAAGATAATAACATATTTATCTAAATAAGGACGAAAAATATTGTTCATTAATCCCATGAATATGGCAGTTAGTGAGACCAAAAGGCATCACTAGATACTCAAAGTGACCATACCTAGTACGAAAAGCTATCTTCTAAACATCTTTGTAACGTTAGGGTTACATCAGAAGTGAGTAGTTGTAGTGTTTATTGATTCGTTCCCAAGGGAATGGGCTGTTAACCGAATATCAGGTGGGGAATATGTGTGTTTAGACTTCTTTAATCAACTCGACCATCACAAATCAAGAGTGGAATCAATTCATAACTTAAAAACCCATCAGGACATAAAGTGCTAAGAAATTCCAAAAGGAATCCTTTTACTAAGATTAGGTGATCCCAATTACAAGAGGTAACATTCACCAGGTGTAAGCTCGTTGAAGTTCTCCCGGCAAAATCTTCGATAGCCCAACTCGTGGGACATTTTCCTTGGTATCTTCACATGAATCCGATCTCTAGCTAGGTAGGCCACCGCAATCTTTGCTCGGCTTTGAGAGTTTCCGTTCTACCCTGGCTACATAGGAACAAATCCTGACTTTCTTTTGCAAATTGAAGATGTCTCCACTAACTACTCTAGTCCTATTTATACACAATTCTAACGTCCTATCCAAATTGCTAGCTACACGGATCGCGTCCGACTACAACTTCGGAGATCTGTTGCACCCTTCGATGATGTCTCTTCACGCCAGGCGAAAGCATCAACATTGATTTGCAACTCTCTGATATCTTCTGCGATCTCCCTCAGGTGAATTCGCATCGCTTCCTGACAGTCACAACCCATCACTTTGTACATCTTCTTTCATTTCTCCTTCGAATCGCTAGGAGTGTTTATCGCCGTGGTCAATGTCTCCAATCGATCAGCTTCCACATCATCACATCGGGCAAAAAGATACTTCGTGCATTTACTAGCCAAAACTTCTAATCTAGCTGGTCTCTCTATATCGACCTCGTGCAGTTGGTGCTTCACCTCCTTCAGTTGATTCCAAAGCCGTTCATTCTCGACTTCCACGAACTTCAACTTTGCTCCTCGGATCTTGCAAATCTCCCCATAAGCCTTCTTCGATGCTACCACCTCCTGTTGTGCTTCTGCCTTCTCCTTCTCCAAATGCCCCACCGACTCTGTCAACTGCTTAATAGTCTGGGTCTGGTCCTTCTTTCCTGTTGCAATGCGGTTCATCAACTGAATGAGTTCCATGTAACCGTCTTCTTGAGGATTCCACCCCTGAATATAGTCTGTTCCCATCTCGTTCAACTCCATGAGAACAAGGACAACTACATTTTTTAACTTCTATGCCAACTGCAACACCGAAGAGAGCGGTTCTCCACCATCTACTTTGGATGCCTTGATACTTTCGGCACCGGGCTCCTGGGCTTAACAATCTCCTTTAACTTCCGCTTCTTATTGACTGGCGTTCGAACTTCCTCTACACTCAGACTTCGCACTCTCTTCCCCGAAGTTCATGTCGAATCCTCTCTTCCAGATACAGCTTCCTCAAGTCCCCGCATTACTTCATCCAACTCGTCTGAAGGCATCTCGCCTCGCAACCGGTGGGTCGCAAATTGCTTCCTTCTTCGGGACCTACGCTTCTCGTTGATCCACTACTGGCTTCACTCATATTCGGCTCTTGCAAAACATTCTCTGCATCCAACTAATACTTCATTCTTTCCCTTGGAGTTAACCACCCCATCCTTGAAAGTACATGTGTACCAGAAAAGAGGAAATGACACTACTCATTTCTCTCCCCGCTTTCAACTTCGTCCCATAGCCCCGCACATTACGAGCGAATATTTCTCCCCGCTTGACTTTTGATCTTTCCTCCGACGAATCCTTCTACTATCCTCACGTTATGCATGCTAGCGTAAGTAGTTCTCTCATGGGAAAAAAAAGTGATTCAACGTATACATAATCTTCCGTCGGAAATCATCTTTAATCAAATCAATCTTGAACCCGTTGGTCCCCTTCCTTCCTCGAGGATCAAACCACTTGGACTTGTCGAAGTCGAATCTTGTATGCAATGCCGATCCTTCCCAGTTGATGTCATCCTTGTCTACCGCATAATCACGGCCCAATGCTTCCACCCACAGAATCGCATCCCATGAATCGGGGTAACCTCTCCATCCAATCGGATTGGCAACTTTCTTGGTCTTCACTTCTTCACACAGCTCCGGACACACATAGTCCCATCGCCATGCTAGGAATGCTCCGCCCAATTGTTTCAATCGCTTCAATTCTTCCACCGTCTAGTCCGGTTTTGGCACCAGAGGTCTAATTACGCTTGCCATCTTTTGTGGAGGGGGTAATTGAATAGCTTCCCGTGCTCCCGATTGCAATGCCACTCACTTCTTCATCGTCACACGATGGTTCAAGCGCCGCCATCGCTCCATGATACGATTCACGACTTTTACCTAACCGAAATAGAATTGCTCCCGTCGGATTCAATCTACACATACTCTTTCTCAACATGCATATTCGCCTTAAGAGTCATCTTCGTATTCGTCAATACTCAATTCCGCCGAATACCATGCGTTTTATTCCGAAAACAAAAAAACAAGCTTAAAATTCCTAACTAGGGTCCTACAATCTTCATCAGCAATTCCAATCTGGTTGTACCCGCTCCTCAAATCCAATTTGGTGAAGTACTTCGCCCCTTGAAGTTGGTCAAACAAATCATCCATTCGAGGTAATGGATACTTGTTTTTCACCGTTTGTTGATTCAACCCACGATAGTCAATGCACAATCTCATATTCCCATCCTTCTTCTTCACAAACAGCACAGGGGCTCCATAAGGTGAAATGCTTGGTTGTATGAACCCCTTTCTCAACATCTCCTCCACTTGAGCTTTACATTCCTCCACCTCATTTGGAGCCAAACAATATGGAGCTTTGCACATTGGAGTGCTTCCGGGTATCACCTCGATCTTGTGATCTACACGCCTCTTAGGTGGCAATCCTGCAGGTAGATCATCTTGGAAAACATCCTGATACTCCGTAATAATATCGCTCAATGATTCCGGTGTCGTGTTGTGACGCGGCTACTATGAGAAGATGATGACATGTGTCATCTTCAGAGCCATTGTCATGACAGCGATACTTTAGGTTAGGGTAACAGATGGCATTTGTAAAGTTGTAAAGAGCTAGGGAGATCTAGACACATAACCTTGCTGACTAAGGAGCTTATCTGATTGAAGTGGAGTTAACTTATGACGTGGATAGGGGAGAACATGATCCTCAAGATGTATCATTGTCGAGTCAATTTGTGATCAACATCCGGTGTCTTCATCGTGATCGCTTTTGGGTATACTTAGATGGTTTCAAGTTGTCATTTTAACTCTTATTAGTGACAACTCATATTGTGTATAGGATGTCAAAGTAGAGTGTTTAGGATAGTTGTAAAGCTCTAAGTTTCAATGGAGCTAATTTGGCCACACTAGATGTCAAAATAGCATTCTCCATTCCCATTGGTCTAGGAGTTTTGACCAATGAGGACACTAGGGCAACTTTTCGAGGTTTTTAGAGATTTTGGAGACCTTCTAGAGGGACATTCGAAAATCAAAGGATAGCATTAGAAAGCTGACGGGACGAGCTACAATGTAAGCTCAAGAATAGATGGATTTGAAGGATTTGTCACTCTGAAACGGTGATTCAAAAGTAGAGAGAGAAATTTAGACCTTTGAGTGTATTTGGAATGTTTGTGAGAATTTGACAAGGGTTTTCGAAGATCTGAGTTGACAAAGATACAGTTTACAACTCAAGCTTGTGTTTTGATTGAAGTTTTGACTCGATTGGATGAGTTTTGAGTACGGAGTGATAGGTTGAAGTTTGTGTAAGCAGTCAAAGTTGCAGGATTGCACTGACTATCACAAACTTAGTACATCAATCATATCTTTTGATATCAAAAAGTTCTATCAATAAAACTTTCCACAGTTAAAGTTCGCATGATGAGTAACCTATTCATGAAATTTTAGAGCAATTGGAGTCAAGGATTGGGATATGTGATGGGTTTTATACACAGGGGTCTGCATATTGCCTTGTGATATAGTGGGTAAATCACCAATTGTTTTGAAAGATCTAGAAGAGAAAAATATCTGAAACTTTTCTGAGTGATAGTAAGGGTTGTGGAGCAATTTTTTTGTAAAGTTTGAGAGAAAGTTATTGGTCGAATCATCGGATATCATAATCTTCTTCCGCTAAAGTTTTACCGGTTGTAATGTGGAGTGCTGAGGAGAGGAAGAAGAGATTGTCAACTCACACAAGTATCTAGAGGGTTCTTCTACAGCCATGCGCTCGGACGTTCTCAGAGCAAAGAATTGTCCTCTGCGACACCGGAATCTTAAGATTTTCCTTAGAACTAGCAACATCTCTTATAAGTCCCAAGAAACATACATCACCTCTAGAAATGGCAGTCTTATCAATCACAAAGAGAGGTAAGCTTCTATTATGAGATCTGCTTCTATCCCTGTAAATTTTCCATCCACTACTTTTTAATACTTTCTTTCTCCAATCTACCTCCGGATTGTATTGCTCCATCCATGGCATTCCTATGATGACATCATATCGAGCTAATCGGATTACTCTCCATTAAATCTCTTCCTGGTACCCGCATATGGCTAGTTGTACACTCTGTGCTAATGTCTCAATTGGTTCAGTTTGCCCATTTGGCAACTCCACTTCCTCACTCACATCCTTCATCAAACTCAATCCTAATTTCATTGCAATAGATCGTGACAGAAAATTTTCTATTGCTCCAGGATCAATTAGGACTCTCACCTTGTGTCCTTCCATCATCCCATCTGTGACAATCAATCGTGTTTGTTTCTTGCTCCCTCCGTGAGCTTCCAATCGTTGTCTTCTTCCAACCCCACCTTTTTTCGTTTAGTGGAACCAGTAAGGCCGCGAGGCAAGTTTACTGATGATCTTTGTTTCCCTGCAAGGTCTCATCTTCATTATCGTATTCCCCTCCTTCCATATTGTTGAAAGGCCTTCGCAACATAGGTCTTCCTCCAGATGGTCCTGATCAAGTTCTACAAAACTTGGCAATGTGACATATCCTCCCACATGTATAGCATGGACGATTGTCACGAACCCCCATTTCTCCTTGATTAATTGTTCCATTATTTGTAGGAAGATCCATCAAATTTGGAATAAATGATCGACGATTATCACCTCCATACCTAGGCGGTGGTCCACGTGGTGGTGCATATCCTTCCCTACGTCAAAGGTTTCCCAACTCCATGGGTGTTGGGCCAAGTGGTTCTCAAACATTGCTTGATGGTTCACTGTGTGTGATCCCATAAGCACCAGAAATCCATTGAGCAATTGCAATTGCGACCGCATGAACATTCCTGCAATAAAATCAGAAACATGAAAATGTGATAGATGCTTATTCATCCTCATGATCTATCCCTCCAAAACTCCCATGGCTCTACTGCCCTTGTAAGCTTCCACCTTACATGACTTTCCCATACGAAGTAAGAGATTGGCTTGATCTTCCATCTCTTGAAGTCGTCTCCTATTTGCCTCTTCGTTGGCAATACCAGTCACTTACGATTGGGATTGAGTCTCTTGTATTGAAGTTTCCACTTCCATCTCACCAACTCTTTCTCTCTCTACCTTCTCACTTTCTAATGGAGAGATCTTGTCCTCCTTGGCTTGTTGCTTTGTATGTCCATCTACAATAGCTTTTCTTAACTCTTTCATTTTTATCATGATTGAGTTTAGAACTTCACTCATAGAAACTAATGCTTCCATGCTTCTCCACCACTCAAACTAATAGAATGTAAGTATAATAACAATCCAATCTCTCAAAATAGGAATCACAAAAGGCCGAGGTGATCTTATTACAGCTCTGTAGTACTCTTCACCATAATTCCTAACAATAAAGTCCCTCCATACTCTCTTCTGTTGGTAAATTATTCTAATTTTTACATACGTATTGAACGGAACCGGTGCGGGTGATTCACGATTCAAATCCATCCAACATTCAATATAGATAGTAAATGGTACAATCCCACGTTTCTCCATAACTGACAATCGGAAGTATCATTGGTACTGGTGATGCCATCACTCAAGCCATAAAATCTGCATCCCAATTCGCCACAAGGTACACTCTGAAAACATCCTTCTCCATGAATCGAATATGGATGTTGAATAGATTGGAAATGGAAAGTTTGGTACAAGATTTCTCTCAGACACATCCATACCTGCAGCCCACAGTTTTCCCTTTGCCCCTTACTCTACATGCAGATCAATGACCTCTGCTAGTCTCTATACAACTCTCAAGAACTTAAAGTTATCATCATGATCTTGCTATTCCAAGAGGGGTAATCCACACTCAAGGAAAGAGCAAGTTCGCTCTGATACCATTGTAACACTAGGGAAGTGAGGAGAGACCACTCGAATAGCTCAAGATATTCTGAAGTTGAGAGATATCTCAATGGTCTCTCTTTCTCCATATATAGTCCTCAAAAAGATACAAACTAGATAAGGTTACACAACCACCATCCACTCAATTCCTCGTGGATCAATGACATGGCGGATATCCCTATGAGCACACAGATTGTTGACGTGTACTCCAACTAACACACTAATTAACATACAAGAAACACAATCTAAAGAGCACACGGATTGCTGACGTGCCATCTTTAGATACTCCACTAATAGTCAACTCAATACTATCTATCTCCTCCTTGCATAACCTCTACTTTAGTTCTCACTAACTAAAGATGGTTACAAATATGCAGATCCTTGTGTACTAAAGCCATCACACATCCCAATCCTTTACTCCAATTGCTCTCAAATTTCATGAAAAGCTCATTATCATCGAAGCTTTAACTTTGTGAAACTTTAATTTATGAAACTTTTTACTAGCAAAAGTTATCATCACTATACTAACTTCGTGACAGTCAATGCAATCCTGCAACTCTAAATGTGTGCACAAATTTCAAGCTTTCACCTCATACTCAAAACTCATCCAATTGATTTGAAATTTCAATCCAACACAAGCCTTAGTATAAATTGTATCTCTATTGAATGAGATTTGTCAAAACCCTCGTAGGATTCTCATAAACATCCCAAATACACTCAAAAGTTTAAATTTTCCTCTCTATTTTGAATACTATATCTGAGTGCCAACCCACTTCATTGCATTCATTCTTCTACTCACATCGTAGTTCTTCCCGTCAACTCTCAAACCATGTCTCCCAATCTTCGAATGTCCTCCTAAAAGATTTCCAAAACTCCTCAAAACCTCAAAAAACTTGACCAAGTACCTTCATTCATCCAAACTCCAAGACCAATGAGAATGAAGAGTGTCATTTTGGCCAAATTAGGTTGATATTAACTTAGAGCTTTACAACTATCCTAAACACACTACTTAACCATCATATAAACAGTATGAGTTAAAATGATAACTCGAAACCGGCTAAGTATGAATGGAACTACAAACGGAACCAAGGAGTTTATAACTTGAGAATAATGCTCCTCGCCAAAATTCCTAACAATCAACTCCCTATGGCTTGCTTTCGGTAAATTATAGTGATGGATTGGAACCCAAGTATTCAAAACCACCACTATTGGCAAATTCAGATCCATACCGCCTAGACTTAATCAAACGTATATCGTCCCAAATCGTGCCGTAGGAAACAACTGGAAAAATAATCGAATTTGGAGAGTTTATCACTTGTTGCATAAATTTATTTTCAAAGTGATATACTAACCACGACTGAAAGTGATCATGATGAACATATCGGATGTTAATCACAAATGGATTGGGCATCAGTACATCTAGAGGATCATGTTGTCCTCTATTCATGTCCCATGTCAGCTCCACTTTGATCAGATAAGCTCTTTAGTCAGCAAAGTGATGTTCGAGATCTCTCCCATTCCCTTGCCATCCTGACCGCGCTTTATATCTGATAAGGTCCAAGATAATATCTCTTGGAGCCTTATCAACATCTTGGCTCTACAAAGTAAATCCATTCCTGGACTCTTAATAGCCTTACAATGAGCCGTCGATCATCCTAACCTAAAGTATCATCATCATATTAACAACTCTAAAGATGACACATGTCATCATCTTCTCATAGTAGCCGCATCACAACACAACACAAGATGGTCACGGGGAAGCAAGACTAATTTAGGACTATTGCGTAGCTGACGAAGAGTGTGGATCATCTTACGAAGGAAAAGCAAGAGAAGGAGGATAAAATAGCCGAGGCGAAGACGTCATATGCCAAGATCAACGGAGCATAGATCAATCATGTCGAGCAAGAGAATGAACCATTGAAGTACAAGGTGTGTGAATTAAAGTGGCGCATGAACCACATAAATGTCAAGTGATCTACGTGGTTGGAGTCCTTGGTGAGTAGGTGTGCCCAGTAGCTATTTGCCCGATGCCACAAGGTGGAGATCTATCGATTGAAGAAGTAGGCCAATACAATGGAAAATCCTGACGATCCAAAGATCAACCGAAGGAGATGTAAAAGACTATCCGGAGGGAGTGCAAGGAGATGATGCTGATGCATTGGCAAGAAATCACGATCAACATTCAAGAAATGCTTTCACTCATGAGATTGAGTCACAATTGTAGGATGAAACGATATATGTAGGTGATGGTTAGAGTAGTTATGATTAGTATAAAAGGTAATTTAGCATAGCATTGAGGGTTCCATTTTCATATTGTTCAAGGAAGAAAATAATTATGTAGTTATGGTAGAAGGAAGTCTCTCGGAGCTGATGGAGTACTCAATGTTGACGTAAGGAGTTGGTAGAGGAGTATTGAAGTGACCGAGGAATTCGGCCTAGTCCCATTGCAAGAGAACTTTAGAGCCATTTGACTGGCGACATCATCGACCCCTGTACTTGGAGATCCTCTCTTAAAAAAAATTATCTTGGAATCATTTAAATTAACTGTTGGGATTGAGATTTAATATTTGGATATGTGTATTACTTGCATAGCCACATCATTTCACTGAATTTCATATGAATTTTAAAATGATATTATATTAATGTTTAAATAAATCAACTTTATGTTTTTTTAAAATATATATTTGATTTCATTTTTGTAAATTTATTTTTATAAACTATGTTTAAATTAGTATAAAATAAAATTTAAACAAAAATTTGAACTTTTATAAATAAAAAAATTCATTATTTATTTAAAAATATTTATATTTGATATCATTGCAAAATAATAATAATAATAATCATCATTGGCACAAGGCTTTTGGTGACATTATGAAGTTGAAAAATATTATTTTTCTCGTTGTTCAGAAAATAAAATGCATATAAAAAATGTTAAATGTGTAAAATTATATTCCTGATAGGAATACAATTCCTAATATTAATAATATTTTATAATCTGATAATGAGTAGTGAAGTTTTCAAATACAACTTTGATCATGAATATTTGTAAACTTTGCTCACATATTTATCTTATATGCAAAAAAATTTCTCATCTTCTTCATAAATAATTTTTATAATATATATATACTCTCAGATTACAGAAAAGTTGCTCTTCCGAAACTTATTGCAATCTTTAATCAAATTTTCTTTCTCGGGTATCTTTAATTCAGAGATTAACTAGCACCTTAATTAGTATGTATTTCTTTGAATTGCATTTGATTTACAGTTAGATCTTTGATCTAAAAATAGTATAGATTTATACATATAAATTAACAAGTTTTAAGTATAATATTTGAAACATTCTCACCCATGTTAAAGTGACGAGATTTGTAAAGAAAATTGCACAAAATGTAAAAATTATAACTAATAAATAAACTTTGAATACGTATATTTTTAATAAATAATTAATTCATAAGTTTGAAATACTTATTATCTCATATAAAAGTATGAATAATATTCATATGTGAAATAAAATTAGTCATAAATTTTAGTTTATATAAAAAATATAAGAAATTTGCATAACTACATTTAATTTGACATTAAAATGAAAAAATATATGTTATACACCCATTATAGCAATTCTGTCTCAAATCTCGATTCACATTACATAAGTAAAAAAAAAATTGTCGATGCGTCAATTCGAACTTTACTTTGGTTTTTGTTGTTTTAGGCGTCGATTGAGTAGTACACAACGGAACTCACACCTATCAGGAACAAATAGGTGGATAACGCATGTAGAGCTTAAAGGCGAAGCGGAGAGACCTCCAAATGAGTCAATAAATGGTCAAATGAGCTCAAGACAAATGTCATGGTCCCTTACCATGACATTACCCTTCTGCAGAAAAGTCGTCAACTCTAGATGTCCGCTGGATGACGACGAGCCGCTCTTCCAGGAGCTTTCTGCAGAAGATTCGCGCTTTCCTTCGTTCTCGTTGAATAAGAAAACTCTAAGACCTCCATTTTCGCGGGCTAGATCCCGTCAACCCACCATGATTACCTAGAATGGGAAATGAGGTCCCTCCACATGGTAATCCACCGCTTCATCCTGGAGTGGCGACACATGTAAAGGACTCATTGACTGACTGAGAGACCGGGTCTAGTGAGTTGAGCGCACTAGATTTGCATGGTATCTATAAATCCATATGCCTCGTCCTCTAATCCCCCGCTTTATGTATGCACAAGGACTTCGCTGAAGGATTGACCAGCAGAAGGAACCTCCCTGTCTCCACTCGGGGCTAGGAATCAAGTTTTATATCAGTTCGTGTACACAGCTTCTCATCATCTTTCGTCAACTCTAAAAAGTCTCCAGGTCTTGGAGCACCCTCACACAACCACCTGTAAGAACAAAGTAGCAAGCTGAATGTCAACATCGTCGTGGTGTCGTTCAAACTTTTTACAGTCAGCTGTTGTCGCTCTGGAGCTGAGCAATGACAGTCGCTCTATGATCTAAACTGCCCAAACAAACCAGTCTGAGAGGAGGATTTATGAGCTGAGTTGTTTCCCGATTAGAGGTTTCAATCTCATCATCGCACGTTCTGGACCTTGACTACCTACAGCAATGTGTGAGCCTCAGCTTTTGTCTGCTGGTAACATAATTTGTTTATCCTTTTATACCGAATCAGAAAACATGGGAACGGAGAAGAACATGTCGATAACCAGTCACATCGTACGAGAATTCACCGAACTGTCAAAGGGCCTGAAGCATGGAACAAAACAGCAGTGAAAAACCTTCGGCGTGAAGTTCAAACATCCATGGATAAGTCATGCATGCATGACATTGTACAGATTCATAGCGAGAGTATTTCTTCTCACTTTTCTAATCCTACCGTGGGGTTGCGTGTTTCCAGAACAAAATGCTCCAAACCAACGAACTGAACTACTGCACACAACTTCAAGCCTGAAGTTAGATTCGTATCTGTTGCCAATTGTATACATATTAGAGAAACAACACGACGAGAAGAGTGATTTTAAACTGGAAATAAGTGCGTACCATCTTCTCAGATAGAGAAACCAGTGAAAAATATGGAAAAAGGTAGTAGATTGTATCAGATTTCTAAAAATAACGGAAGAAATCTCTAATCCGTCTCATCAGTTTGATTGGAAATTATGAGCTCCTTGTGAATTTATAGAATGAACTTGCTTGAACCTTCTTGCGTTTCGTTTTTATCGAAACCGAAATGCTGGTCCCGGAGAGTTGTGAATTGACTTTCTACTCCTCATTCACTTCTGACAGTTCACTTTGAAACCGGTTCGATTCAGGACCTTATTTGCAACTGGTATTACTACCACTACTACTACAGTTCAGGCGATGCATCCTGCTTAGAACTTTTTAACTTGCTGTCTGGCTATCTCATCGCGGTGGAGTCTCCGGCACGTCATCTTCATCAAAGGGCTTGTGGCAGAGTTCCTTACTAGTCGACTGACTGACTCGATCTGCTGCGGATGGAAGCATCCGAGACCCTTGTATGATTATCGTGAGAGCACATGTGCCTGACGTACCATCGCTTACAGACTTTTACACAAAATTGACAAAAACTTGTGTCCAACTTCAACGTAAGGAGCACAACCCACCACGACCTGCGGGCCCCGAACCGTGTCTGTGTAATTACATGTCTAGCGTGAAGCACAATCCATCTGTGAACACTGAACACTGACTGACTTCTACCCAACTTCAAGTTTAATCCATTAGTTTCTATCCCTCGAGTCTTGACCGACTTGACATGAGCTAGTGTCAACAAATAACTCTATCAACTCCCCATCAACAATTCCTGGACCAGTCGATTGAAGCATCCAGGATCCTTCTGTCGTGCTTAGATTTCCGATGTTTCAGAACAAGCGCAGGCTGTTTTGAACGCCTTCAAGTTGTCAAACCCCTAAACCCTTGGACAGCTTCAAGGCGTTCGTGTTAAGCTGTTAGTGCACGTTCGATGAAGATTCTTAGATTCAGATTAATCATTAGACGAACAACAATTCCTGGACCAGTCGATTGAAGCATCCAGGATCCTTCTGTCGTGCTTAGATTTCCGATGTTTCAGGACAAGCGCAGGCTGTTTTGAACGCCTTCAAGTTGTCAAACCCCTAAACCCTTGGACAACTTGAAGGCATTCGTGTTAAGCTGTTAGTGCACGTTCGATGAAGATTCTTAGATTTATGATTAAACATTAGATGAACGATAGCTATAACGTCAAATTTATCATTTTTTAATTTTGAAGTCCATCTTGGTATTTCTTTATTTATTTCTTGAAATACTCTCAGAGTCTATTTAGGCTAATTCCTGAATTATAGTACTGGGTTCGTTTTTTTAGTGACATGGGATTTCCTCTAGAAACCCATGTAGATTTAGCTCTGACCGAGCATCCCTGATCTGTTCTGTTTAAGTCATCTGTCTTGACGGACCAGCACCTGAGACCATCGGAGACTACCATTCCTGTTGACATATCCATCCGCGTTCAGAGCGTTTACCGCCGTAAACGCGTATTGCTCTAGCTTCCATAAGGCGTTTCAGTCCGTGACTGGTTCTTCTCAAGTTACACGAGAGCGACCCTGTGATCAAAATGGTAAAGACAGAACCGAACATGTTTTCTCCAACACTGGAAGATATGGCTCGAAGAATGTACTACGTTTCACATCCGGAAGATACCCAACACGTTTTTGGAACTACACAACGGCCTGTAAAAACCAACACTAGAGACCGAGTTTCTCTCCTTGGTTTGTGTGAAGCTCTATCACGAACTTGTGTGTGCACCAAATCTACTGCTGTATCTCCGTTCTTGTTGGCAGAAAAGTAGACTACAATTTGTAAACCAACAGTGCTGTGGGAAAAGGTCAGACATGAGACTGGAAAGTTTTCTAATTGTGGACTACATTAAAATATATTTGACGCCATAGTACTGGAGTCAGCTCCACTGCAGTGTACTTATTATAGGACATTGAGTTTCTTACAGGTGAACATGGGCGTGTCAATGTGTCGACGCTGTGGACATATCATTGATTATGTTCGATAGGTATTTTACCTTCAACTAACAAATGGCTGATTCCCATGATTTGTGATGTTATGACATCAACGCGTATGCAATGTTGTATTCTGCAAACACGGTGCATTAAGTAGTTTCTAAGAAATTCTACCTCTAACTGCCTGTGCAACTACGACTGCGGTAGCGGACAAGGAAGCTGCAGTTAAATTGAGCTCGAACAGCTTAAGACTCCACTCCGTCTACTTTCAAATGCCTATGAAAAGAGTTCACATCCAGCATTTTCAGATTTCTGCTGACTCCTTGAGATCAAGTGAGACACGAAACCCACACGTTTCTTGTTAGACACTGAATGTAACTTCTAACATGAAGTATTTTCATATTAAGACTGTTGAATTATTCCGACCATACTTTACATCTACTGCACCTGCCTTGCAAGATATGCTCATTCTACGGATAACAAACAAATCCGATGGCCAACTTTTTGCATTTCCAGAATGCTTATTGGTTATATTGCAATACAAAATCTCCTCAGATGATACATTGTACACTGTCAGTCCTCTGCCACGAGTTCAAGTGATTGGGTACAATAAAGCTTTCAAACCATTTTAGCAGAAATTCTGAATGATAAAGCGGATGAAAATGTGGGCTCACTATGCAAAAGCATGACAAATGACAACATATGAAGATGCTTGACACTTTGTGCAAATTAAAGAAAATAGTGCAGTGGTAAAGATCGCGAACGGAGAGAATGAAGTCCAAGATAACTGCAGCAAGGTTGCAAACACTGTCATTGGCAACATAGAGAAGATTGTTGCACTTCAATAGGACAGAATCTGACTAAACTTACATCTGAATGCAACCAAAAACAGTAAAAAGGCAGCAAATACCAACTGTAAACTCAATAAGAGTAGTGGGGCATACAATTGAGATTAGGCACAGCCTTCTCATAACCCGGGAAAGCTCCCCTCACACGATGAGTGATCATGCTTAGATCTCAAAGTTCGAGTAACATGTTAGGCCTGTGGAGCGATGGAGCTTTGAATAAATTTCTGACCAGGACTACGTCTAGATATGGGGTCACCATACCATTTGGGCCCTGGTTAGACCCTCGTTCGTTCAAGTCGGGTGTCTGCAAGTATTCTCCAACTCTAGGATGAAAAAGCATCACGGGCTTGCCGTTGAGTTTGCTCCATAGAAACTCCTGGCTTCTTTCAAGATTTGAAGCTAGGACTATCTATGATCCGAGTGTGAAAGGGCTCCCTCCGGCGGTGCTCATGAACCTTCATCAAGCCCACTTGATTTGCTTCGGACGTAAACGAACTGAGCTCTGAGGCATTGAGTTCGTGATGTTCAGTTATATATGTCGACGCTCTTGTTTAGAGGTCTCGTCTCACAGGCTTTCATTCGTATGCCTGGTAATTGTCAAGGCTGCCTGCCAGTTTGAATGCCGATTCGTAGCATTATTCATATGCTGTGAGTTCTAAAGACGCAAATGATAGTGCTCTGGTCTGTGTCGAGTCATGACGAAGGTTTTGTCATCTTCTTGTCTGCCTTGCACTGCGGACGACAACTGGATCATCTTGGACCCTTGCAATGCATTGCGAAGGTACGATGATACCCGAACTTCAACTGCCATTGCTTCAGATCTAATTTTTGTTTGATGTACGATGACTGTCATCTAAATGCAGACAGACGGAGCGACTGCTGACTGGTGCCCGAGGACACCGAGAAAAGGGCCCATACATATTGGTCATGAGAATCTTCGTCGCGTCTAACAAGCCTCAAATCATAAAGGCTCTAGCTAGGGGCAGAACGCTTGTACCATAACTGAACGTCTGTCGACGAGGTTTACCTGGATTCTCAGCACCACATCTCCTGCGAGTTTCTTGAAAGGTAGAAAGAGACTACGCAGGACATTTCATCTCAGGTTCAGGGATCTACCTGCATCTCGATTGGGAAACCGCAAAGTCCGTCCAGAAAGGACAACCGCTGAAACGAATGAGCCAGTTAATTACATGAAGATACACATGAAAGTAAGACTGACGATTGGACAAACAGGTTTCATGATTCCATGCTTCTTCGTGTATAACAAAGTTTGATTTTCTCCAGGTTTTGGTGAGAGACGGCAGAAAGGAAATCGTGTCAAGCTGTCTCAATATTCTAATATACACGACTATTCAATCGAACGCTCGATGACGATCAGCAGCTATGGGTGCATGGCTTCACGATCTATGGGCATCAATCGAGACTTATGAATTTTACAGTTGTCTCGGTCTTTGCGAGGAGGACAAAGTGAAGAAGGTTATTGTTGTTCTTGTTGTAAGAAACGACCACCGGAAAAGCACCTCAGGACCTTATGTACATCTTCGCACTTTACTCTTAAACCTCTGTTCTCGCTCATTCTTTTACGGGACATTTGAAGCTCACAACATCCCCAGCATCTTCCTGTGACTACTCCAAGCACCTTGTCCGCCAGTCAGTCAAGCACAGCTGTCCAATGCCTTTGCATTAGAGATTACTCTCGGTCCGACTAGAAGTAAATGATGTATGTTAAAGCACTTGCATTGAGAATATGAGGCATTGACAGGTCGACTCCAGGTTCAGAAGCTTACAGTTGCACTGCTCCGCCTGCGGCCTTCAAGATCAGCCATTCGAATGAGACCTATGCTGATTGGTGGTAGCCAGGAATAAGTTGATGTTGCATGATTGCAGCACTTGGCTCTCCTCTCCGATCATTTGATAGGAAGGTTGTTTCACAAGAACAGAGATCTGGATGTATCATTCGTGTTCTGTTTTTCTACAGTTATGTCCGTCCGCTACCAGTCTGAACAACGAAGACGCACACACTGGCCAATTTTCTGCCTTGTTCCATCATGACCATGTCAGCGTTCATCGAGGAGCTTGTGATATGCTCATGATGGCTGTCTGTCTGTCTCTCTGTACTACCGACAGCAATACCTCCGATCAACCAAAAGGAGAAATGCTCTTCATGCTTCTCAAAAGAAATTTCGGAAGCTTCGATCCAGATGTATAGCTTCTCTTTGGTAACCCTTGAAGACCAGAGTGCAATAGATATCTGGTGGCATGGGTAGATCGATCGAACAAGGATCGTGGTGAATATTGACGGACTTCGAATGAACTCTATCTCTGGCGAGTACTCGAATATGTGGTAGCCTAATGATTAGCTGGGCTACATGTCGCTCACCTGTTCCTTCTCCAACGCCCGGAGCTCTGCTCCACTCCACTGTTCGTTGAAATATGGACAGACCTGTCTAGATCCGAGAAGTGAACGAGTAAGCTGGAGGCAACCCCGCGAGGTTCTTGGGACCCAGCCATCCAAAAAGCAAGGGCCAGAACTATACTTCCATCTGGCATACAGACCTGGTGTTTTTCCCTCATGCCTAAGGCCTCAATTTCTCCTCTCCTCTGACCTCAAAGAGTTTGTGACCTCAAAAGGTAGTCGCCAGTCGAGAATCTGCGGCTACCTTTTGAGGGTTATCAGGTTGGGCTTGTGATATTAAGATAATCCTGAGGAAAAACTGCCAGAGCTGTAAACAACATCAACAACTCACTTTGGATGTCTTGTGGTCATTATACATGCACTGTGCAACTTCATTTTAGTCCTCCCCTTCGAGTACATTTCCAAAAGGAACACGTACCTTCTTTGATCTACCTCTCGAGCCGTTTGTACTCAAACTGAATGCATCCGGTTGCTTAGTTTCAGACCCACTAAAGTCGGCTTATATTGCCATGGTTCTTGGGACACGTCCTGTCGATCCCGCCACTGCTCACTGGATTCCGGAAGAGTATGAGTTCCAGTGTATCGACCAAGATATAACTTGCAAGAATTGATTCCTCAAAACGCTTTGAGCAGAGGAGAAACTTGGAGGACGGGTCTTGCAGAAGTGTTGATGTTTTATGAGCAAATTTGGATATGGAACTCTTCATCCCGCGGGTGGTCTAAACCTGAAGCCATTCCAGAAACAACTTGACGGAGTAAAACAATGACAGGAAACAGTAAATCCATGAATTCCCTTTTCAACCAACGTCCCTCTCTGGATTCGATACCCATTGGTGCTAACTCCACTCCGGTCATGCTTCATTCGTGCCCATCTATGTCGACCGAGTGTGTTGAATTTGCCTCCGCTGCGAAGCAAGGGTTTAGGGTTTAGGGTCCCTACTACTAAACGTTCTTGTACCAGTCGTAAGTACACCTCAAGAGTGGCTTGAATATGGGATGCATCCACCCATGCATCCCATATTCCAAGCCACTCTTGAATAGTACTTACGACTGGTACAAGAAGGTTTAGGATGGAATCCTCATAAGGAAAATTATGTGTCATACAAACTTGAGAATGCGGAATTTATGATGTGCCAGGTGCATAGATTCCCACATCATCTACTCAACGAGCTGCTGTGGAAAACATACATACACAAGTACACTTATTGTCTTGCCTGATTTATTCCATTGATGGCTGGACGGAATTCTTGATATTCTAGCAAGTAGGGCATCCAGAAATCACAAAGCCAGGTGGTCGTCAGATCCTGTCTATCACACGGTATTCACTACTTTTAGCAGCAGCATTTATTCGCACTGCATAACCACAATGCATCTATCATGTTTACGTTACGAACATCATAAACGTCAGTCGTTCCGAATTAAGTTTTGAATTTGAAAACAACACAGAGAAAGAGGTCACGAACTGCACTAGGCCGAAGGCTTGATCTTACCTTTGTGAGACTCGTCCACAGGTGCGCATGCTAGAGTCGTGATCACAGGATTCGAGACTCTACATCGGCCATTAACCAAAATTCACAAGAGTGACGACTACTTTCAGATCCCTTCATTTTGAGCTGACGTCCTTAAAACTAAAAGAGAATTAAAATGCGTACAGATACACATGAACCTTTTCTTCTGTCTATTCCTTTCGAAGCATCTGACTGACTGCCTGCCCTGAGATCTAGTGACAGACAGCTGTACCTAGCTTCGCTTTCCCATCCGTCTGTACAGTAAATGGTTCACTCGGTACGAAGTTGGTGGCCGCCTGTACAGTTCGTTACACAAGCTCACTACGGTATAGAACTTTCCAAAAGTCTGATCTGCTAATTTACCTCACTGAATCTCGTCTGATATTCCCACTAGAGAAGAACCAGGATCTCAGGTGTTCTTAAATCAGTTCTCAAACAGGAGTACTCTCGTCAATAGTGCAAGATTGCAACAGTTCTATCTGCAACCGGATGGACATGATGATGCGTGCTTCTTGGAATTCCAAATTCATCTGTCTTACAAAGGGGCAGAATTTCCGATCATGACGGTCATGGTCAATGAGAGAAGACACTTTCAATGTCCGATCTGTATTTATCCGATATGCCGAACTTACAGGCCTCATTCATTCGCACATCATTTTCCCAGTACAAGAGAATCAAGACAATGCGTTGCTGTCATTTACTACTTCTGTAGCATATTCCATGTCAGGAGAACACACTCAGATGTACCCGCAGATTTCCAGCCTTGACGGCAAGAACTTCACCGGAAGATTTCCTCCGTTTTACGAATGCTACCATGGAAGTTGATTGCACAGTGAGGGTCATTGGCAAGAAAGTGTGGACATCGTACAAAGCAAACTCATTAGTAATGTGTGGTGTAATCCATTGGTATCCAAAATATCCTCCCTCGGGGATTGGATTGTACTCTGTAGTAATCCCCGTACCCCCCACGACATCGTCAATGCTGGATTGCTTTTCTTCCAGTGGATAGGAGGCTCCAGAGGCAGTATAACGAAAACAATTCTGCTGACGTTCATAATCAGGCAGGCCACATTCCACTTTTCTCGCTGCAGTCGCTTGTCCTGTTCAGAGGATGAGTTTCACAGTCAACAACAAGCGTCAGCAGGAGAGATGAGCCACCAATAAGCCAGCCGGCATGCCCAAATGATACAGAGCAGCGAGACAAGAGGGAGACCTTCCGTTTTGGGGTGCATCAGACTTTTTATTAACAACTAGGACAGGTTGTCACACGCCCCGCGTGCCCAGGGATAGGCCAATGTGGATCTCTATCACCTGAATCATCATCCTAAATTCTCGAAAGAATTCACTGGCCTATCTGATGAAACTCTCTACAAAAATGTTGATGAAGACAACTCAACCTCGTCGAGTCGTTCGCAAGCTCCCCCTCTCTTCCTCCCTCCCCTCTCTGCCGAATGGTGCCTCCAGCCTAAAGACCTCGAGGTACAAATTTCGGGCCGACAAAGCCGAACCCAAGCTCGTAAGATGTATCACTGCCTTCCATCCTCTCAGTTCCCGGCGTATCTATCTATCTATCTCATCACAGGCTTTGTCATGTTGAAAATCCAAAGAGAGCGAGAGAGCGCGAGTGGGGAGCAGCTGGCGACTCGCTGCAGAAGTTGCCGCTGCATTGATCAGTCGGAAGAGCATCGCTCCTACTGCAAAAAATCGCGTGCGGCACCGAGCGGATCTGATCCGGCTGGGAGTAACATGGTGCGATGGATTGACCCACGGTGGGGTGCACAAAACTAACGACTAGTAATTAACCGGCTCTACTCTACCTACGCTAGAGCCTGATGCACTTTGGGCTCCTAAAAAACTGACAAACGAAAAAGAATGATTGAATAGTTTTCGACTGCACAGCGGCATCTACCCTTGGAGCTGCGTCAATGTGACCAAAATCGCCCCGATCCTGCTGGCCCTGGCTAGCACAAGTCCTACGTCTTCTCCTGTACAAGAAACTCGGAAGAGCGCTTATTTACAAAAAGTCCGCGATTACATTCAGTAGTCGTCGTCTCCCCAGAACCGGGACTTCTTATGCAGCTTCCGCACAACCTGCAGGACGTCTGCCGGGGCAGCAGTTCCAGTGACGGTGATCATTTCCTTGCGCACGTCGCAGTACACTGATCGGACCCCCCTCAGCTCGAACAGAGCGTTCCTCGCCTCCTCCGAGCACGACTCGCAGCAAATCGGAACCTTCAACACCACGGTCTGCACATCCATTTCCTCACGGGGGTCAGTCTAATCACCAATCGAACCATTCCATCAGTCCTCCAAATCCTCAGTGTTAATTAGCAATCACAGCAGCATGCGCTAGCTCACTCTGTCTTCACCACACCAACCCCAATTGGACTCCTCGTCTACACATTCGCCAGATCTAGACCGCCACGAGAACGATTCAGTTCAATTCAACATCGGCTTCTAATCATCCCGAGCTCGAGCTCTGGGAAAGGGATACAAGTGCGCACGACGGATTTTGACGGGCAATCGATTGCAGAAGAGGGGGAAGGGAACGAACCGAGGGCTTCCTGTACTCGTAGTACTCGTTGGGCTTGGAGTCGTAGTAAGTGGCGTCGTATTCGTAGGGGGTGTGGGTAGCGGCGTATCCAGCCGCCGGGTAGTAGGCACCCGGAGTGGTGTAAGAATCGCTGTAAACATCGGTGTCGTAGTACCTGCTGGGCGACGACCGTCTGTAGTAGTCGTTGGAGTACCTGTCGCCGTTGGTGTAAGCACCGTAGTCCGCGCGTCTCGTTTCACCGCCGTAGTAGTCCGAGTATCGGCTGCGTGAGTTGCCTCGGTAATAGCCAGCCGAATCCGGACGACCACTGTAATACTTGTCCACTGGGTCCGCGTAACTCGATACGCGGCCCCGGCGGACAGGGTAGGCGGCGGTGTCAACTACGAGCACGGGCTCCCGATCTCCATAGAAGAGCTGCACAGCAATCAGCAATCAGCAACCGATAGTTAGATTTTTCGCGATCTCGGCGTTCATTCCACATCTTCGGCAATGCAAAAGCTCTGAAATCGGTCCCTCAGCTGTATCGTTCTAAATTTGCTAAATCTGTGTCGAGTGGGCGAGCTGGATTATGCATGAGCAAACCACTGAAGCTAGTGAGCTAGCTACTGAGATCCTCTGAACAGAAGACAGCTCTGGAAGACTGAACAATCTATGCGATCCTCGTCTGCCTGAATTGTAGGACGTCGGAGAGTGGATTCATCCACTCTGGCCTGCGGAACGAAGTAGATGCTAGCTAGATCTCCGGAGTGTCGTGTCTTGTGAGTTAGAAGGTCACATACTTCGTTTGCGGACATCATTTTCGCTGAAGATCTGTAAAACTCCGGAGAATCGAGTTTAGGTGATAAGGGTAGCAATCAAGACGCTAGAGGTCGAGGCGATCGTCGTCGCGTGAAATGTAGCGGGATCAACTCTGCACGAATCGGTCTTCGGTCCTCGAACGGATGCAGTCTCGACAGCACAGAACGCTTCTGGTTACGCTTGGATTCGCTTCGCTTTTACACGCACGAGAGTAGTAGAGTAGGCAGTAGTAGAGAGAGGTGGTGAAAACAAAAGAATTTGGAATCGCCAAGCAGGAGAGATGTCCAAATTCACGAAACAGGACTGGACGAATTGAGCTGGGGAAACGGATGAACGGTTGATGACTGGTACACAAGGACGTAAACAAACAGTTTCGCTGCGATGATTGCTGTTGTGGGCTCAGTGTCAGTTGCAAATGAGTATCTCAGAATGCTTCGACAGATCGTTTGAATGCACAGGCAGTGAGAGTTGTGAGTGATAGATAGAGAGCGCGAGAGGTGGGTCGATGATAGCAGTGAAGAGTTGTGAGTTGCTTGGGATGCCAGAGCCTTGGCCGGGATGGGCTTTATGCGCCCCAAGAGAAAGGAGCCCTTCGCGCGGCCGACCGACACGTGTTACGACGCGGAACATATCTGCCGTGTCACCGAAGCAAGTTCCTACGTGGCAGAGAGGGGAGTCCTACGTTCCCTCCCTCGACCACATCGACAGATCCGACGATCAGCAACTGACCCTTCCAGCAGCGAGCTGCCACCAGCGCGTCTCGACCGTTGAAACCATCCGCTCATGCTGACGTGTCGCATAACCAAACGGACTGGACCAATTCGGAATCCCGTTCATCCCACCACCAACCCAAGCGTTAGAACCGGATACCTTCCATGCCCTCCACGCCCTCCACCGGTTCCGCTCTGCGGCATCCGGTCACGGGGCACGGAGGGACGGAGGCCCGAGAGCAGAGATTGTTCAGGGGATGGGAGAGTGTCCTGGTCGTACGTCGTGCTGTGCGCGCTGTCCCGGAGGGCCAGAGGCTGATGAAATGCTGAAGGGAATGGGGACCATAGGTCGGTGCCTTTTGTCTATCAGTCGGCCCCAACACTGACAACATACATCTCGCCTGTGGAATAAAATCTTTGCTCGCCACACCGGCCGGAATAATATCCACCCCCCCACCCAACCCATCCCATTTCCCCTCTTCCCCTCTTCCCCTCCTCCCCTCTCTCTACCTTTGCCACAGTAGCCATGCTCTATTTCTCCTCTTTGCTTTATTTTGCTTTGTTAGTTATGGTTCACAACCGGCCAAGCCCGACCTCACCCTCTCCACTGTCCCAAGTCTTTCCTCCTCCTCCTCTTATTTTGCTTATGCCACTTGAATTTTCCATGAAATGTAGAGTGAATGAAATGAAAAGTTCTCTTCAGATTTGTGTGCCTTTGGTTCGCTTTGAAGTGCCTAGATCTTATATATGAATGGATGTCGATATCCTCACCCTTTGAGCTGCTTTCCTAATATTCTTAGTTTGGATATCTTAAGTGCATAAGGACATATTTTACATTGTGATGCTATTGGGGCTAGCCCCAACAGCAGCCTACCCCTTGGTTTCATCCCTGTACACTTGATGGGGTCTTCCCGTCCTTTTTGCTATATTACTCCGATTTCGACCTCCCTTAATATGCTTTCCCCTCACTAGTTTGATAGCCAGGTCTTTTGGGGTCCGTTCTGGTAATTCTGCTCCTCGTAGACGGTCCCGTTGGAGTTCGAGGCTTGCTCATTGACCGATTGGCATGCCCGCCTTGACTTTACTTTTGTCCGTGGTTGTACTACCACCGCAAATCTTGCTCATATTTTGCATCCCATAAAGTGAGAGCCAGTGAGAGAGGCACTGAGTGAAGTTTGTATACGTTGAAAACTTCATTCCTTGGCACTTCTCCCACTTTTCTTTGGACCCGGTGACTCTCAACGTCTATTCAGTCCACGAGCTCAAGCTGTTGCTTGCTATGCGCGAGGCCGAAAGGGAAGTAAAGATGTATTTTTAAATTGTCCATAGTCGGAATTAACTACAGTGCCTTAAACTTGACGCTCACACCTTGTGGTGGCGAAGCAAGCCAGTCCCCCGGCCCCCTCCCTCCTTCCTCCGGCAGAGTGAGCGAGACCAGAATCTACATTGTTTTTCGCCCTCCATCGCAGTTTGTGCGTGTGCAACGGCCTGTACAGGCCCGTGACAGCCGTTCGTTAGTTGTGTCTGGTTTTGCAATCGGGTCTTATAATAATGAGATCAAACGACTTTCATTTCATGTCCAAGTCAGACGCCGATGATGCTGCTGGCTCGCTGGTACTCTCGGAGTGAAGCTACGGAAACCCACCCTCGAGCAACGAGCATTCTCATTCCACATAATATGTCCTCTCATTCTCATCCTTTTTGCTATATTAATTAGTACCCAATTCCAGATAATTGGTACGAGCATAAGAATTTGGCCATGTAATTGACTTCAGCACTACATCACCACTTCGACTTTTCTTTCCACATATATTTTAACAAGTGCAGTGCTGGGAAAGTTTCTCGGATTAGAGTGTAGTAGTTTTTCGTAGAAGACAACTCGTTTCAGACAGGAACATGCAGGCAAGGCGGCAGACGAGGAAAGGATGGGAAATCATCTACCTTTCTCCCCGCCCACCGTTGTTACCAGGTCCGCGTGAATCCAACCAACTCCGGCCCATACATATATCGCCAGCCAAACGAACGCTGTTTTAGCCCTCAGAAACTTTGTATGTATGTAAAGTATTGGAGTAGTAATTGGTCTTGTTCAATCAACCTGTTAAACCGTGGGTCCTCAGTGAGCGAGTGTCCTGAGCTTTTGGATTGCAGACAGCTTCGATCCAACATGTTTGAGGAGGAGGACGAGGAGGCCTCGTGAGAAACTAGTGGCCCCAAGTACAGTGGGCTTGGGAGATTCTTCCTTCACGGTGATGGTTGTATTTGAGACCTCCTTTTGGTAAAGTATGCCACTCGCTTTGTGCTCGCATAAGAGACTTGGTCCCATGCCCATGCCCATGTCCATTTTCGACTTGAGGCCCAGATTAACTCAAAAAACTACAACCTCCCTCCCTCTTGCACAAGATACACACACAACATGGATTCATAGAGTGGGCCATGGGCCTTCTCCGTCGCATTAGTACATTTCCTACCTTATGAGTGGATGTATGGTCAAACCTTACTTCTCGTGTTTGTTGTATGTTAAGAATGCCTCTCGAAAGGAATTGTGTTGACTGACTGACTGGAGTGCAGATTTTTTACAGCACGCTGGTAGACCATATGCTGTTCATACAATATGATCCTCTACCAAAAATCTTAATAGAACCTACTGAGCTGGGGGGGGCTGTACTAAGGGCCTGATGTCAAAGACGCTGACTCCGCTCCAAATATCTGTCACACCACAAACAAACGCACCGCCTCTACGTCCGCCAAATCTCTCTCCCAAGAAACCACCTCCCCACAACAAACTCAGCTTAGAGTACTTGTGACGGCTCAGAATACCCGCAATTGCCAAAAACAATGAACGTGATTCTTCCGTTGGGAAGGAAACACCCTGCCACCGCCGCCCGCCTCTCCCTCTCTGATCTCCTCTCTCTCTCTATGTCAAAACAATCTCCCTCTCTAAGTGCAAACTGCTCTCTGCCTGTGAGGACAACCTCTCTGTGTGTTTGACAACCTTGACTAGTGATAGTGATAATGATCCTGGTGATGTTGTGTGCCGGCCCTTTTATATCCATGGGAGGGGAAAATCCACCTCCTAATTATGGCTTGCGCACCGCTTATATTAGCGGTGCACCCAGATTACACACCAGCGTCGGTGGGAAGGCGAGCTGGCGACTGTGGATTGTCACATCCTCCCCAAGCGCAAAAGATCACGTCCTCGTGATTATAAATCAAGTGCAGTTTTGTATTATCATTGCCAAAAATATTATAAACACAAAGGATATATAAAGAACAACCAAACTTTTATTTCAAACAACAAACTATACAAAGTCTGTTTTCGCTATTTCCGGCATCAAAACCAAGCTTTTATCAGCAAAAATCATAGTTTGCTTTGAGTTAATATAATCGCGTGACATATAGCCACAACCAATGCCTCTTGGGCCTACTACCATCAATGCAATGATCTTCAGATCCCATTGAAGAGTAGCCAACAAGAACTAGCGCTTTCCAGGCCTACTAACATCGGTGCAATGATCCAAAGATCTGATCGAATAGTAGCCAACTCGGGCCTACGGTCAAAGCGTCCCTTCCCTTCTCAAATCGAGCATAGCCCCCCGTTGGAGCGTCCTCCATAGCCAAGGCAGCGCTTTAACAATATTAACAAGCATGTTTAATAAAACTTTAACAACACAACAAATAACTCGTGTGTATTTCAACCGTTCAGTTCTTCCTCTCGGGTCGTTTCCGACCAAAGTTTGCAACCAACGCCTCAAAGCAAATCAAATTGCTTTTGAGTGGCAAGGAAGCCAAAGGCTCCCAAGTAGCAAAAGCATACCCCAATGTTTCCACTTCACAAGATATTCTTTTGATAGGTACCTTCACGGTTCTAACTAACCTTTCGCCTAGGATTTCTTCTATACAAAATTCATCCGGGTCCTAGTAAAGCTCGAGTAGCGTGTGCCCACTTAGCTATCCTAGTTGGGTCGCCGTTGACTACATAACGCTTGAGATTGGATACATGGAACACAGATGATAGTTTCAAGATACTATTTTTACACTCTAGTTTGTATGCAGTCTTCCCTATTCTAGCCTGAATTTAAATGGTCCGACCCACCGTGCAAACAACTTCCTAGTGAGCTCCTTGGGGATAGTAAGGTTTTTAGTCTTTAACCGCACTAAATCCCTATCCTCGAATTCCACATCTCTCCTCCGTTGGTCGACATATTTCTTATACCGAGCTTGAGCCTTGTGCATCCTCGCCTTAGCTAAGTCTAACACCAATCCTTTCAGGTCTAAGAAGTCATTTACAAATTGAACTAGAGTATCCCGTGGAGGATTAGGTTCCAAACTCCAAAGACTAAGTCCAAAGGGCGGCCCAAGGGTTCCGACTACCCTTGTAAACACATTGAAATGGCGATAAACCAGTAGCAGAGTGTTTGGTACAGTTATAGCTAAACTCCACCATGGTTAACTGATTGACCCAATCACTCTGATCTACCATGCAATAATTCCGTATGCCTTCTTCCATGATATGGTTAATCCTTTCAGTTTGCCCATCGCTTTGAGGGTGATAGGCAGTAGAAAAGGATAGCTCTATGCCCAACTGTAAAAATAAATGGGTCCAGAATTCAGATAGAAACCTAGCATCTCTACCGGAGACTATCTCCCTAGGTATGCCATGATGTCGGTGAATCTCCTTGAAGAACAAGTTTGCAGTTTGAACAGCAGTGATTGTAGTCTGACAGGGTACAAAATGAGCCTGTTTTGACAATCGATCACATACTACATAGATAGCATTATATCCTTGAACTTCAGGCAAACCGATCACAAAATCCATGGCCAAAGATTGCCACTGGCCATCAGGTACGGTCAATGGTTGTAGTAATCCAAACCTCATGAGTATGGAGAGTTCGACTCACTGGCAAACTAAACAACTATCTACATAATCATATACCGACCGCTTCATCCTTGGCCAATATAGATGAGCTTGCTTCAACTTATGTAGAGTAGCTTTCTTCCCCCGTGTCCAAATTAGCTTGGGGACATCATGGTGTTCCACCAATAATTTCGGTCTCAACATCCCCTCCGAATATACAACCGATGGTGTTTGAACCACCAAAATCCTTCAAAGATCCTTGGTAAAGGTATCGAGAGTACTCTTGTACCCAATTGTGTTTCCCAAATCTCGCTTGAGCGCCGCCTATCAAGGCAATAGCTACCATCTCCTTCAAATAACTCTCTCTGGTCTTGATGTTGTAAGAGTGTGCACTCTTTCCTCGACAAGGCATCGGGGACAACATTTTCTCCCATGTTTTTGTACCTCACTTCCATGTCAAACCGGGCTAACTCTGCTTGCCATCTCTGCTGTTTCAGTGAAAGCTGAGACTTGGTTTGGAAGTAAGTAACTGAAATATTATCAGTATACACTGTCACATGACCTGGTATGAGATAGAATTGCCATTTCTTTAAGCAGTAGACAATGGCAAACAACTCTTGTTCATGGGCAGGCCAACTCTACTCGGCATCAGAAAGCTTTTTGGATTCGTAAGCTATTGGTCGGCCATGTTGGATCAATACTCCTCCTATAGCCGTCTTGGATGCGTCACAGTGTACTTCAAAAGGCTCTCCTAACAACGGTTGTGCCAACACCGGATATGTAGACAAAATACGCTTGAGGTCATCAAACGCATGTTGGTGAACTTCTGTCCATGTCCACGGTGCCTTAGCCTTCAACAGATCGTACAAAACAGGTGTGATTCTAGCATAGTTCGGTATGAATCTGCGAAAATAAGCTCCAAGTCCCATAAATGCTCAGAGTGAGAAACCGAATCTAGAACTTCCCACTCTAATAAAGCCTTTACCTTGGCCACGTTAGCATGAACCCCTTGCTCATCAATCATGCAGCCAAGAAACTCAACGCACCGTTTTCCCAAATGAGCACTTCTTCCTCTTGAGATATAGATGATGAGTACGTAATTTCTCCAAAACCCGTCTCACATCTTTCAGATGTTGTTCAAACGTCTGAGAGTAGATAATAATGTCATCCAAGTACACTACCACACTCTCATCCAACATATCTCGGAAGATGTCGTTCATGAGGGTACAGAAAATGGCTGGAGCATTGCTCAGTCCAAACGGTAGCACAGTATATTCGTACAATCCGTATCTTGTACGAATAGCAATCTTATGCTCATCACCTTCAGCTATTCTAACTGGTGGTATCCAAAACCAAATCCACTTTTTGTCAAGTACCGTGCTCCGCCAACCTATCCATTACCTCATCCATCAAAGGCAACGGGTACTTGTTCTTCCTAGTAATCTTGTTGAGTGCTCTAAAGTCTCCACAAAGACGCATAGTGCCATCTTTTTTGCTCACAAATAAAGCTGAAGCTGCGTAAGGAGACACACTCGGTCGTAGATGACCCTTGTCAAGTAGCTCTTTGAGTTGCTTCTTGAGCTCGGCCAACTCGTCAATGGTCATACGAATATGGGCACCAATAGATGGCTTAGCTCCTTCCACCAGATCAATATGATGATCAAGAGTTCGACGAGGAGGTAAACCAGACAGTAATACCTCGGGCAACACATCAACAAACTCTCCTAACAATCTCTCCAAGTTTGGGTGGACTGTTTGTCCTGCTGGATTGTTAGTTAGCGAGTGTAACAAGATAGTGGCCACACTGGCCTCACCCCGACTTCTTTTATCGATGTGGTCTCGTGAGGTAATCACACGTCCCACATGAATTCCCCAAGCTGCGTCTGCTCCTTTAAGGCTTTTAGCAAACTGCTTTGCGCTACAATGATGAAAAGTCACACGCATTGACCGAAAATGAGCTATAACATGGTCTAGGTCCTCTTCAAACATAAGTAGAGGAATAGTGTGTTGCTTCCCCCACCTATCTATGACGGCTAGATGACCATCACTGATCGCTAACACACCTCGATGTCTTTGCATCCATCCCCAAGATAAGATGCCACTTAGCTTGGTTCCAATATCCATGATGTAAAATGGAGTCTTGGCCATAAACGTGCCTAGCGTCAAGCTCACAGGAGCTATCTCCTTATCAATTCTACCTGCCACGGGCAAAATTAATCTGAAGGGGACTCTTCACCACTTTGAGAGGTAATTCTAATGTCTGGGCTACAATAGGGGCTAAAACATCCACATCTGCTCAAGTATCCAACAAGAACCTATATTCCAACCCTTGAATAGTCACCACAATTATTGGCAAGCACTTGCGCACACAAGGAGAGGGTTGGGGTACCATACAATCGGAATTCGTTGTCGCATGGGATGACTCTAGTCCCTTTGGTACTCTCATGGGCGGATATCTTCCGCATTTATGCTAGCCTTTGCTTTTGGCAAGACAGATTACGCTTGAGGTGCCCTACTCCACCACGCTTGTAACATATAGGCGGGGTTTCGGTCCATCTCCCGACAAGCGTGAGTTGTCCACAACCCGCCCCCTCAAAGTAGTCCTCACCATGTTACTTCCCTTGCCAGCAAACCCCTCAATACGTTGATTAGTCTTCCAACCTTGCCTCTGGTGGATGGTAGTACTTCCAAATAAACCGCTCCCTATTTCCCCAAGTTGACTTTCCACCTCTTGGTTCACCATAAACCCGTAGACGCGGCCTCAAGGCTCAAGGCTCTCCGTGCTTCGTACATAAAATCCAAGTCATCTTGATTCTGGAACTTCTCGATTTCCATGCGTAACCAGGGTGAAAGTCCTTCCTTGAAGTAAAACCGCTCCACTCCTGGGTCAAGGCCTCCTACTTCCATCAACAGACGTCGGAACTTAGTGATGTACTCCCTTACCGATCCTGCTTGATGCAACCGAGCCAATTCCCCCAACTTGATCTCTCGGTCGTTACTGGGTACTAGGCTATGCTTTAGTCGCTTTTTGAACACACCCCAGTCTAGCATAGGGCTCCAACCCTTAGCGAGCCTTTCTCGTTCCATAGTGGCATACCATACCCGAGCATCACCACTAAGCCTACTAACTGCAAAGTAGACTTTGGCTTCGTCTTCCATACCCGTAACCGAAAAGTAGTTCTCCATCTCAATCACCCACATCTCGAAGGCAACTAGATCTCTCTTACCAGAGAACTTCTCCGGCTGATCCAAAATAACTCTCTGCCCTGGCTTACCTGGTAGTGCAACGTAATCAACAAAGAATGTGGTACTCTAGTAGGCGGGATGTCGGTCGGACATCTACTACCCCCCCTCTCAACCGAGTCCATTTTCAACGCTCGTTGCTCTATTTCCATTGCTTCCACCTTCTCTAGTATAGTTTTCAGTTGTGCATGCAAGGCTATCAACTCTGTGTCTCGAACGGAGGGACCAACGTCAAACTCATCGGCGCTTTTTTCGCTTATGTGTGTGCTCCTCGCCTTGAGAGTCCGGAACATTAGCCATTGCAAACGATAGCGTGCCAAAGACCTCGCCGTTTAAAACCCATTTCTAGCGATCTCTAAACCATACCGACTCCGATACCAAATGTCAAAAACGCTGACTCCGCTCCAAATACCTGTCACACCACAAACAAACGCACCGCCTCTACGTCCGCCAAATCTCTCTCCCAAGAAACCACCTCCCCACAACAAACTCGGCTTAGAGTACTTTGGACGGCTCGGGAATACCCGCAATTGCCAAAAACAATGAACGTGATTCTTCCGTTGGGAAGGTAACACCCGCCACCGTCGCCCAGTCTCCCTCTCGATCGATCTCTCTCTCTATGTCAAAACAATCTCCCTCTCTAAGTGCAACCGACTTTGCGAGGACAACCTCTCTGTGTGTTTGACAACTTTGACTAGTGATAGTGATAATGATCGTGGTGATGTTGTGTGCCGGCTCTTTTATATCCATGGAAGGGGAAAATCCACCTCCTAATTATGGGTTGCGCACCGCTTATATTAGCGGTGCACCCATATTACACACCAGCGTCGGTGGGAAGGCGAGCTGGCGACGGTGGACTGTCACACCTGAGGCGGCTCTGGTCGGGTCGGGTCCCTCAAATTACGGCCCGGGGCGGGGCTCAATTGATCTGTGTACTATTTATCATGTATCTATCCGACACATTACTGCTGCCAATCGAGCATAACAATCAGACGATTTCTGATTACTGTATAAGATAAGAAAGAGCCGACCAATCAGCCAAAATATTTGTCTTTCACCATGTTTCCGCAGTACAGAATGCCTAACAACCAACCAGGAAGTGACTCCATCTCTCAACATTCCGTTCCCCGAGAAAGCTTCAGTGACTCCATCCCTCTGTTCCCATCGACCAACGATCGAGAGCTAATATCATTGCTGAATTATGAAACCCACTGCCTCGGAGACTCGGTCAGCTGATTCATCATCCTCTCGATTCTTGTCCCACCTGAACAGCGTCCTACAGTTCAGACTCGGTTCAAATTCATCGCTCCGTTCAGATTTGGCGTTCGAGTTCGTCCTCAGCTGCCGCTGCTGCTGCTGAGGACAACTTGTGAAAAATGCGGGAAGGGAAGGAATGGGCTGGCCAGGGGCCAGCTACTCTAGCCACACTCCAATGGACGGACTGACACACACACTCGCTGACAAACCGACAGGGATCCATCGATCCATCACCATAACTCTTCTCACTGATGGAGGCTATTGGCAGGATTCCACTAGCCAGTAACGAAACTGGGGCTGGCCTCACATAGCCACCACCACTTGATCGCTCGCACTCCTTTAACCGGTACGCTATCGGCCGACCAAAACTTTCCTCTTCCATGCGCCGGGCCCACAGAACCTCATCCAGCCGGGGGTCTGGGGGGGCGGCGGGGGCGCCAGAGGGACGGAGGGCCCGCGGTCGCTTTCCACACTAATACCCGACTTTCTTCCCCCTGGTGACAGAGTAGTACTACTAGAAACTGCTTCATCCGTTAGCACCTCCAGGTGGCCGTACGAGACTAGCGAGTCCTAACGGGAGTCAAATGACTGGACAGAAGTTGTCCGTTCGCCAGTGACCGGCACCTGATTACCAACCTACCCGGATACTTTACGTCGTTACCGTGACTACGTATACGATACTAATAAACGCCTACAGGGGAGGACCGTGAGATCCTCAGCGATATCGAACTCTCTCGCGTCATTGTTCCACGTGGTGGAGGGCGATTAATGTATCTCGTTCTCCGCCAGACACGTACAACGTATAGATGCGCCAGACACTGCGTGCGTGATATTGGTTTCGGGCCTGTTGAGTCGGATGGCGGCACCTGCAAAGGCCGGACCGTGATTTCCGTGCTTGAGGTCCCACTCCCTCTTTTCGTGCCTCCATCTTAGGGTCGTGTCAAACTTAGCGAGAGACCTTGTTTTTCTCCTCTATCCTTGGGGACAACTCAACTCTCGGATCTGGTCGCGTAAGCGGAATCTTGTACCTTTCATGCAAAATATTAAGTCACGTCTAGGAACTTAGCTTCCAAGCTTAGCCCAGCCGCTGCTCAGATACTGCTCCCCAGACCGACTCAACTCCGTAACGAAAAGAAACGCGAAAAATGTGCTCAAAGTACAGAGCAGATGAGGCAGAAAGAAGGAAAGGAGGGAAAAGATTTGGACCTCCTATATGTTTTAATTTAGTCAAAAGGGTAATTTTCGTATGATTGACATCGCTTGATGGTTAAGTGAAGAAACATATCATACTGAGAATTTATGAACACTTCTCCATACTGGCTGTTGTATAGACTTAAAAACTAAGGTCTGATCGAAAGTTACATGTGAGTGTGCATGATTGAACTCTCAACAAATTTTCACAAGTATTTTTTTTCATTGTCATATAATATCTTCCTTACTTCCGCTACTTTCCATTGCCTCTCCACAAACTGTTTAGGGACAAGTTGGTTTCATATTTTGGCGGGTTCTGTCCGTTAAGTTTGTAGCATAGGCCAATTGAGTGCTAAATGGCAAGCACGTAGATCAACTGATAAGCTGGCCCAGACTTCACAACAGGCAGGCATGTATAGCTTGGGTCTCAGCAGTATAAATCTTGCCTCAAACCGCATTTCAACGAATGTCTACACTATGTTGTCTCCTACAGATACGTACATCATCGTATATTGCAGTTTGAGGAACATCCTTCTTGCTATATTACTCGGTTTCCCCTTAGGGGATCGTTGATACCCGAGTTTGAGGAACGAATATCCATTGTGCAGTAGACAATGACGCGAGCAAGAAACTGTATATAACAGACGCGTATGTATGTCATATCATACACAATCCGGTATGTTTATCATGGGCCACCATATGTGTCCGCTTACACACATGTGTCCCCGTACACCGGTTGAAGAACCCTATAGCCGATACTATACATAGCAAACACATGGACACTCTCAATGGCAATCTCGTAAACAGAATATAGATAACGTTTGATCTGTAGCGGCATGATGTTGCTCTTGTGAAGGAAAATGAGGTAGAATGTAGGGTAGAGGTACTAGTGTGGGTAAGACGACGGCCTCGTAGAATAATCCAGAACATGGCGAGGAAGCAGTGAAGCACTCATGCATGCAGTCATTGGTGAAGAAACGATAAGATTCTGGACGAGGAAGAGGGCCAGGAAAATGTCACATGTGGTCCAAGCTAAACGAAGGAGGAGGAGAAGAAAAGCTGAAAATGACACAGTATTTTAGATCACACCCAAAAGGTGGATGGGAAAGATTGACGAGGGCTCCAGCAAAACAATACAAATCGCTGACGGCGACGTTCACGCTAATGGGATAGGATGAGCTCTACAAGGTTCGTTCCAAAGTTCCATGAGATTTAGTCGTCAGGTCTTGTTCCGTTTTGGGGGCCAGTGAGCCAGCTACTGTGGCAAGTTGCCAACGACTTGGACAGAGACTCGCTCACCCTCCTCATGTTCTCGAATCACGACTTCAGTCGCATCACTCGGGCTTCCAGCCAACTGCTCAAGTCGATTCACATCACAAATACTTGGAGTTCAGTGCTTCATGATCCACATGCTTGTCTAAATTTTGGCTAATATCCTCTCCTCCTAGTTTGACTGCATATATGATTGTTTGAGCCTCGATATCAAAGCCAGGTGGCTTCATCTCCCATGTCATATCAACGCACCTGGCTACCGGCTAATTTGGTGCGGATTGATTTGCAAACGCGAGGACCAGGTCAAGCAGTTCCAACTTCCAAACAAGCAAGCACTCGAGATTTTTTTATAGAATCCATCCAGCAACAACAATAAACAGGACACATTCCTGTCGATGTGTACTACGGGAATCCGTCAAAAACATGAAAATGTGTTGTCAAACATGAAAGTTCTAACTCAACTTGCAAACCTTCTCCCGACTGACGTTCCAAAAACCCACCTGAACAATCACTCTTTACCTCGAATGCCTAGAATGCCTCGAATCGCTCCATCGTCAAGTTCTCGCGCGCTTTTGAAGTGGCAAATTGAGATCGAGCCATCTGGCACCACACTACCACATAACCTCAACTCAAACGGTAGTTACGACTTTCAGTGGACCTTCGGCGGCAGCACCGTTATTCATGGAATTTCATGCAACAGGTTTTTTTTTTTTTTTTTCCTGTTTGGGAATCGGAAAGACTTAATTATGATGATAATGAAACATAACCGATAGAGGGGGGCCCATGCAAGGGTTCTGCCAAACTTCAGCGGACGAAAAAGGAGGAAAAAGAGAAGTGGTAGAAATGGCTGAGGAGAGGAGTAGGTACATAATTCGACATTCTATTCTCGTATCGAAACGAGACGTCTCCGTAGTCAGGATACGAGATTCTGTCACGCTGTCACGCTGATGATGATGATAATGGTAAAGACACCATTATCACCTGGTGAAATCATTACAATGCTCGCCTTTGGACAAGCCAGATTCACATACAATCAGAGTTGCAGATTTGGAGTAAAAAGACGACCGAAAGTACGCTTCCGCCTCTACGCTAAAGCAGGGGAGGTATGGTAGATCCAATTATGACATGCCTGCGTGCCTGCCTCTCCAGGACGTATACAATACGGACCCGTGTCCAGCGTAGAGCGGTATGAAGAAGTAGTAAGCCGGTTTCCGACTTTCTACACCAGCAGGAGCCCTGCATCTTCAAGCTTTGGAGGTGATTTGAGTTATGGCTTCATGGACAGAGATTGTCGTCAGGACTCCTCGATCCGTCTCGATCCCGAGCTTGTGGCCCACTGACTTGTGGGTTATGTCTAATGGAAATCTTCCATCTGTCATGCTCAGAGTTATTTTAAGAAGACAGTCCAAGGCGAAAAACATAACATGGTCATCTGATCCGAATCCGGTGGCAAGAGAGCGAGGGGACGAAGCGCTCGGGTCCAAAAATGGCTCCCGTGTCTATGCGTAGGCGATGGATGTATTTCACGCAATCATGACCGAGTTCAGTTTGGTTCGGGTGGGTTGGCTTGCTGCAGCACGGGGCTGGTGAGTCTGTGGCGCACATGATCTGTCTTTTCAGTTCCATGCCTTTTCATCTTTGCAAGAGATTCTTCGTCATTCAGTGCGCATTGCTTTGCTTACTCAGTTCACCCTCTAGAGGTTCACGTACAGGAACAAAGATTGATTGAGTGAGTGAGTGAATTCAGCAAGTAGGCCACTCTCATCTGTCGTACCGACGTACACTCGTCAGATGAAGAATTGTCCACTCGAATTTGATATCAGCGAAGAACCCATTTCATCCCTCTCCCCTCCTCCTCTTGTGTTTGAATCCTGATACCGAAAAGGACGGGGACATAGTATAATAACACAAGGATGGGAATACCCTATCAAATCGCATAGAATGGAACCACACCGGTACGATGAGGCTAGCCCCAATAGCATCACATTGGGAAATATGTAGTAACATCTAAAATATCTAGGTAAAACGGAGCATCCGAATAAGCATCATCTAATGTGATTACTCTACTATGGATTGCACAAGCTAATGATCTCTATATAGCAATGGAAACACGTAGCCTAAAATAAACTATGCAGTAACCTAAAGAGAGTGATACCCCTGTCGCCTAATATAGTATGGTCTCGTGCACTCCTTCACGAACATGTCGAAATCGGTGTCCACAAGGAAAAAGGAGATTACTACGTTGAAAATTAAGGCCTCATGCAACTGTCATCATGAGTGCATTTTCTCCTCTCTCCAAACATTCTTAAAAATATGTTTTTTCTTTTGCAGTATCTCCACTAATGACTTTGGGTGCCATGCATAAGATGATACTAAATTTGCCTACTTTCTAGCTCACTTGTATTTTTCGCATGAGGATTTAGTCTTCATTAGACAGCTTCCATTTGATATCCCATTTGAGCATTTCTAATGGATGACGCTCTGTCGCTCACTCACTGCAGTTTCCTCGAGGACAAACAGATCTGGGTTTTGTTCTAACAGCCCCTAGTGTAGTGATTGTCTTCTCGCATAACACAATAATTATTGTAACTCCGTAGTCACAGAAGTGTGCATGAATCTCCAAGTTACTTGAGTCTCTGATTCTTGAGATAATTAGACATGAATCCGTAGATTGATGGGATCTTTGGATTCACTGGAGGAACACTGTACCGAACAAGATTATCACAGTGCATAAAATAGTTCCAGTTCCTCGCTGTGCCGTGAGAAAATATAAAGAACAAAAGTTGTTTAGAAGCGATGATTGTCCAGCAGAGATATTTTTCCTCCTGCTGGTACCAGGAAATCATCACAATCATCTCCAAAAGATCGAGGCTTTGTGCACTTGTGTGCGAAACATGTCAAAGAGGTACGATCCCAAATGATTTTCTCTTGTCTCAGCCCCATAGCCTTCGTCCAAAGATCCCAAAGTGTATAAAGACTATGCTGGCACAAATGAGATTCTCATTTATCAAAATACTAGCCCCGATGGACGACTTTGGTAAGTGACCCCAAGTGACCAAATCTCTGAATGAAGGAACAAAACTCGTACGTGACGCACATCCCTCTCCGGTGCCCAAGAAGTTTGGCAATCATATTCATGGGTGCCTTCCTCGGGTCATGATCATCTTCCACCGGACATAGAAATGATGGTGCTTCACGAGCGCTGTACTGTATGCTCCGTTGATGGCATCGAGGTTTCTATGAATTCCTCAATCAAAACGCACACTGCGAAACATGGGAACATGGGAAGGTCCCCAATCGTTGGAAGCAAAGCACGAGCCGAGCAAAGGCAAAACAAAAGGCTAGCCAAGAGTTCAAGATAAGAAAGTCTTGTCTTGGATCAGGCCTCACTCATTAACTACCCATCCGTTCTACTTTTCGTGAGCTGCTCAGCAGCTCAATAGGAAATTTCTGCTTCATCAAGCAAACTGAATCAATCAGTGTGTGCTAGTAACACGCTTGCTCGATGGTGTTGTAGCCATCAAGGGACTAGAAACTAGGAACCTGACCTCGAATTGATCATGTACTCTGTCCTGAGCCCTGACCAGACAGACGGACAAAAGGACTGAGGAGAGTAGAGGAGAGAGGACTCATGGGACGAGATCGGCGATTAAACCGACCCCAGAGTGTTTGATTCCCTCGTTGTGGCTTTACAATCTTATAAGAAAATGTCGGTCGGCATCGTCACTCGGGAACCTGAGTGCCATCAGGGTGGAGATTATTCCACTGAACGTAATCCTCGAGTTTCGAGAATAATCCTATGGCCTCCGGGAATCGGGATTTGGTTTTAACGGACGACTCTCGATGACTACGCGTTCCTTGACACACACTCTCTCTCTCTCTCTCTCTCTTTCACTCACTCACTCACCGATTTGCAGTAACAGCGAGTACTTCAAGCTGATTCAGGTGTGCCGAACCGAACAGCGTAGAACGTGCGACACCACGGTCATGTATTCATAGTGCATCGGCCCAACAGAAATACACAACAGCTCCAGAAGTTTGAGTAGACTTACCGGGTTTACTACTAAATTTGCGGTTTATTTTAGTGTGCAATATTTCAACAACAATTCATCAACTGTCTGTCGGAGATACAGTTGATAAATCGAACGAGAAGTTTGAGAAGGTTAGAAAATAGGTGAGCTGCTTTATCGCTGCTTTATCTTGGCGGCTGAGGGATATGTGGGTTGGAGAAAAGTGGCGCCGTCCCTAGACATATGTCGGAGTGGGCTGTCAACCTTTTTCTGGAGCTAGCCCCAATAGTATCACACTTGGAAATTTGTCCTACAGCACCCAAGATATCTGAACTATCCAAGCCGAAAGGTATACAAACAACATAGCATCCGAAGAAGCATCACCTAATGTGATTGCACCAGCTAGTGCTATCTGTAGAGCAATGGAAACACGTTGTCTAAAATAGACTATACAGTAACCTAAAGAGAACGATACCCCATGTCGCCTAGTATGGTAGGCTCCCTCACAGTACCTCACGAACATGTCGAGATCGATGTACATAGCTCCATATAACTCCAAAACTAGATGAACAAAAAGGTGACATCTCTGCATACCTCTATACTTGGAGACCTTGGCTGCTGCCGCTCCCCTCACCGTCCATCCAAGGTGGGGTGGACTTTATATTTGAGTGGAAGATTTGCAAGAAAGAATGAATGACTGAACGAAGAAAGTTGATGTACTATAGTCGAAGACGTTGCAAGAAAGAATGAATGACTGGAACGAAGAAAGTTGATGTACTATAGGGGATTGATGGATTCCACTTTCTCCACATTTATTCGTCGGCTTATGTGTCCAGGATAATTGAGCCTTTACCACAGAAGCTCAGGACCTGAAACCCGAAGAGGATTCCTTCTCAATGCGTGGCGCGATCCGAACTCGTGCCAGTCTCGTGGGTTCTGGGTACTGGACTCCTGGTCCTGAACGTTCTCTGTACTGTATTGTACATGTAAACTGTAAAGGGCGGTCGTCCTCCTCATGCTCCTGCTCCTGTACTTGTCGTCTCCTCCGATTTCTGGCTGTCCCTACATGAAGCCATGTCATTTACAGCCGGAATTTCTCGATTCCAGCAGAATGAGGCGCTCACCTTTTGGCCTTTGGACACCACTGCACATGAAATTGGTGAAACAGAGGCTCAGGAATAGCGAAGGCAAAGGGAAAGGGGGCGGCAAATGAACGAATGTCCGCATCCACAAACACAGCGGACCGGCCTAAAAGGCTAAGAATACGTACAGTAGAGAGGTGCACGCAGGCTCGCAGCCCGTTGCTTGCTTTTCCTACCTCGCTCGATCTGCTCTGCTCTATTCTATTCTATTCCATTCTACTCTGCCATGACGTTCAGTAGAGCGGCAGGCGCCGTTGGTAATCGTTAGAGTTCACGTGTGGAAGCTAAAATTCCTTCTCTTTTAAAAGTCCTGGCGACACTCCGTACATTTGCAAAATTCTACACCTGTTCCCTTACTTCCTTCCTTCCTTCCTTCCCTGAAGTTCCCTCGCTTTGCTTTGCGCATGCCGATCGTCGAGGCTCAGAGCAGAGCAGAGCGGAGCAGGGAAGGTGAAGGAAAAGGAAGCTCCTCGTAACCTCGTTTGTTTGGGCAACGGACGGACAGGACGTTGGGTGGGTGGTGGACTTGTTGTCCAAGTGTCCCCACCTTTAATTCGGCTGCAGCGAGCTCAGCACAGCCTGTGATGCAACGGGACTCGGGAGGCAGCAAGACACGGCCATGTATTCCCTTTACTTGTACTGTCTATGTTTAAAAGAAATGCTTCATGTGCGCTATCAACATAGAACATCGATGTCACCAGGTCGATCTTAGTGGCCTCCCTCCAACGGTGTCCAGCTGCGGATCTGAATGTGAACTAGAAGACTTCAAAGGCCAGGGACCCGGGATCAAAACAACAAAGTAGTAGTACCTTACCTCGATAGTACCTTAGACCTTTTGACTTGGATAGTTCAGATATCCTAGGTGCTATCCTAGGTGCTATTGGGGTCTAGGCCCATGTTACCGGTTTGGTTCCATCCTTGTACGATTTGATGGGGTCTTCCCCTCCTTTTTGTTAGTATACTTCTTATTTCGTAGTACCTTACCTCGATCTCTTCCAGGACTCGGTGTGTGTACTGTAAGTGGCTGCTGCCGGCACCCACTAAAGCAAGCGCCTTGTCCAGCCTGCTGAACTTTGTCGCTCTCTCTGCTCACTCTAGCAACTTCGAAACCTCTCATCTTGACTTTGATCCCTTACCTCTCGCTCATCTCATCTCCACATGGAGTTGGCAAGCTTTTGCGCACTGGTGACGCTGTTTATTTGGAACATAGGCTGATATAGATAGATATGCAACCGCTAGTTGTAGGGGGGATCATGACTTGCTCATGGAGGGACGCAGGCTGCAATCAAGCTTGCAATTGTTCTTTCCACCTGCAACAGAGCTGTGTTGGCCTCGTTCCCCAGCTGTAGTAATGTAGTGGGATTGACGAGACAAGGTCTATGCCATTAAGGTACATCAACTGCGTGGAAGGCAAAGGGGACTTGCAGCACTTCGTACAAACTGCCAACATGCTAGTTGAGATTTGGGACGGTACAGTTCGGTACAGCAGCGATGAAGTCTTCAGTTGCCCATTGCACTACCGGCGCCACTGTAGGCTTACAATGGATGGCCAGCTATAGCAGTAGTAGAAAAAATGCAGTGCTGCATCGTTCCTCTCCCTCGCCAACTACCACCGACTGAACTCGCCAGTTGGGGGGCAAAAGAAGTTCGTAGTTGTATCTTGCCGTTGGACAGGCTGGTTGGAATGTCTTGTTCTCCTTTCGATTGCGTGGCTATGACTTCACTTACTATTATGGTGAAAAGATCTGAAATGAATAAAAAAACAAAAAAGCAAAGGAATATCTCCAATAGCTCCAGCAAAACAATGATACAAAAATGCATCACTGTGGGCCAATGGATTCTGGATTATTTTATTTGCATCCCTCCCTCCTTCCCTCCCTGTGACTGTAAATAATGCTAAAAATCTGATGCTCGCGGGTTACATAACAATGAGTTTGTGTCACCATTGCAAAATGTCCCCGAGACAAACACAAGACAGTACACACCGAGCTCTTGACGGTTTGTAGACCGTCAAGAGCTCACTTGTTGTGTTGGTGGGCTACTTTCTTTCAACACGGCGTGAATCTTCTTTTACTTGTTCTTTCGTTCTTTTTATACACTCATTATACGTTCATGTTTCATGTTGTGCTTCATCTGATTCCATGCCTCTTCTCTCCTCCCAATGTATGACAATTGTATGCCACCCGTTTCGAGGTTACAACTCCTTCTTAGGAAATGATGTTATCATTCCAGGGCCATCTACGCTTATCGATATAAGATATTTCTCCTTTTATCCAAATTACCGTTAAAGTAGCTCACCTCATTTGCTCATCTTTCGATGCACTTTGCTTTCTTCAAAAAAATCTGTTACTTGAAATATATGGAGAAATTGAACTCACGATGGCTATGGCTATGACTATGCCCTACATCACTTGCATAATTTGGTGCATTATGTTGTTAAAATTCCCATGATGCAACACGGTTACTCCAAACAATGGCGTAGAAGTATGTTACATCATTATACAATATAGTAAGGGTATGTTATGTCATCGTTAATTCATCGCCAAATCATATTCAGATATTCTACATGTTAGTGTTAACATCAAGTCATCATACTTCATCAAGTATAAACAAGGATCTGAATCTGAACGCTCCCAACCCACATTCTCAAGAGAACCAAGATCCAAGTTTTCATTCCATCCACAACCTGTTTGCTTCAAATTATACAAAGTCTTCAACAACCTTAAGACCTTGCCATGGTGTTTGTGTGGAAGTTGTAAACCCTTTGGAATGGCCATCTAGTTGTTCTCCTCCTTTAGCTCACCATTTAGGAAGGCTAACACAACATTTAATTAATGCGCAGTCCAATCTAGCATAACGAATAGGCGAACTGTGGCCAATGTGCAAAAAATGCAAAGGTTTCATGATAGTCAGCTCCCTAAACTTGAAACTAACCTCTAGATACTATCCTTGCTTTGAAACGTTCCACTATCCCATCATTGGCCAATTTACTTCGAAAAATCCACTTTGAGTAAATTGCTCTATTGTCTCTTGGCAATTCAGAAAACTCCTTTGTCCCATCCTCCTTTAAAGAATGTAATTCTTCTTCCACTATTGACTTCCATTCCATACATTGAGCTAAACTTTATGTCTCCTCCAAAGTCTTACGGTCAAGCTTATAACTTGTAGTAACATCAAGAACATCAAAGATCTCAACAACCAAAGTCAAGACATCAATGTCTCTCACAAACTCATCATCTTCTCTCCAAGATATGTGTCTACTCCTTGGACCTTGAACAATGTTTGTTGGATCAATCTCATTTCTGAGATAATGCCTTGATTCTTGTCTATCTATACTTGCTTCATCTACAATTGTAGACTCTAGAACCAGTTCTACATCATGATCTAGACCTCATGTAGATCCTTCAAGATGTGGTTTCAAAATATGTTTTGAAGAATGATCTAGCCCAAATTTAGACATGCTAATCCCACTATCATCTACTTTAGAGTCCTCTTTTTTACATAGAGATGAATCAAGATAATTTTTTGTTATCTCTACATTAAGAAACACTACATACACACTTATGATGATTTCTATAGGGTTGATCATTTTCCATAAGAATTAAACCGTTTGATACTGAGAAAGTATGAAAAAACTCTCTAATGGTAAAATTGACATGGAATTTTATGAGCATTGCATTATGGGCAAGCAACATAGAAAAGTCTTTGGTGTTAAAACTCATAGTTCCAAAGAGTTACTTGAGTATGTACATAGTGACGTGTGGGGACCCTTTCCTAAAGCCTCACATTCTGGGAAGTGGTATTATGTATCGTTTATTGATGATTACTCAAGATTTGTGTGGGTCTATTTTCTCACACAAAAGTCTGATGTCTTCGCAACTTTCAAAAGTTGGAGAGCCCAAGTTGAGACTTAGACTGATCACAAGGTGACATATCTACGTTCGGATAATGGCGGGGAGTATATTTCTAAGGAGTTTTGAAGTTACTGCAAAGAGGAGGGGATCACTCGTCATCTATCCACGGTTTATACTCTGCAATAAAATGTTGTTTTTGAGAGGCTCAACCGAACAGGAGTGGAGAAGGTGCGTAGTATGTTGAGCCAATCTGGTTTACCATAAGAATTCTGGGCTGAAGTTGTAAATACGGCAGTGTTTTTGGTAAATCTGTCTCCTTCAAGTGCAATCAATTTCTTGACACCAATTGAATTGAGGCACAAACGGAGGGTTGATTATAGTCGTTTGAGAATTTTTGGTTGTACGGCTTATCTTTTCATACCTAAGGAGAATATACTTTGTCTATGATGGAGCCTAAGAAGAATAGGACAAGTTGGATCCTACATCCAAGAAGTGTCGTTTTCTTGGATATGCAAGTGGTGTGAAAGGTTATAGGATATGGGATCCTATAGCTTGTAAGGTGATTGTTAGTAGAGATATTTCTTTTGATGAGCCCATATCATTGAAAGAGGGGGAGGTATCTCAGGCTCCCTGTACTGACAAGGGCAAATCTCCACTCACTGATGTTGTTGAGGGGGAGATAAATCATTATGGTTTTAATGATGCGCCACAAAAAGAAGCTCTAGAACAAATGGAGCAAATTCCTAAACAATAGGAATTGGAGCAGCAAGTTGTCGTTGCTGAGCCTCAAGACACAACACAAAACAATGGAGATCAACCAGGACCATCTACTATGAGATCATCAAAAGAAGCTCCCGAAAGGTATGGAACATGGGCTGATTCATCTATTCTTGAGGATCATGATATTGAATCTGAGATTGATGATGACAATGCATTGATCTTGGAAGAAGGAGAATCTTGTTCATATAGAGAAGCTCAAGCCTCTATCAATAAGCTTGAGTGGAATATTGCTATGGAGCTTGAGATGCAATCGCTTGTTGAGAACAAGACTTGGGAGTTGATGGAGCTTCCAAAAAGTCAACCTTTGGTTGATAGCAAGTGGGTGTACAAGTTGAAGGATAATCCAACGGATGAAGAGAAGAGGATCTTCAAAGCCAGCTTGGTGGCTAAGGGCTTCATACAAGAGAAAGGTGTGGACTACAACGAAGTCTTCTCACCTGTAGCAAAGTATGCTACAATTCGTCTAGTATGTGCACTTGTTGCGATATTTGGTCTAGTTATGGATCATATGGATGTTGTCACGGCTTTTCTATATGGATCTTTGGAGGAAGAAATCTACATGAGACAACCTATTGGCTATGAGAAGAAAGGTCAGGAGAAGTTAGTTTGTAGATTGCTCAAATCTCTATATGGATTGAAGCAAGCTCGTAGGCAATGAAATGCAAGGTTTGATGAATTCATGAAAACACAAGGATTTTCACTAAATGTGTTTGATCCATGTGTTTACATGAAGAAGGTGAATAATGAGATCTTTTGCCTCATTATTTTAGTACACTATGTGGATGATATGCTCATTTTGGCAAAGGAACAATCCGACGTCGATAAATGCAAGAGGCAACTGAAATCTGCATTCAAGATGAAGGATTTAGGTAAGTCCAAGAGGATATTATGTATGGATGTTCACAAGGATTTGAAGAAGAGGAAGCTATGGTTAAGTCAAGGCAAGTACATATTATTCGTGGTTATTGCTTGTGGGTTTAACAATAGACTCTAAAGAAGTGTGTACTCCTTTAGCGGCATATTTTAAGCTTTCAGCAACTCAATATCCAATTGATAAAACTAAGAGAGGAAAGATGTCGTCAATTCCTTATGACAAGATAGTGGGCAGCCTCATGTATATGATGGTGTGCACTAGACCTGATATTGCTCTAGCTATAGGCAAGATGAGGAGGTACATGTTAAATCCATGAAAGGTGCATTGGGAACCTGTGAAGTGGATTCTCATGTACCTCAAGAGTACTAAGGATTTTGGTCTTTTGTTTGATGGTTTATTGGACAATGCCAAATCCTTGTTGGGTTACGTTGATGCTAACTATGGACAAGATCTTGACAAGGAAGTCTACAACTAGGTATGTGTTTACACTTGGAGGTGGATGCGTTAGTTGGAGATCTACCTTGCAGAAGTTCATAGCTCAGTCAACTACGAAAGCCAAATATGTAACAGCAGTGGAAGCAGCAAACGATACTATTTGGTTGAATAGACTTATCACTGAGATGGGATTAAAATAGGATGTTGTAAATCTCCATTGTGATAGTCAGAGTGCCTTACATCTTGTAGCAAATCAAATGATGGATAGCACATCGACATTAGATATCATTTTATCAGAGATGCAGTTTCCGATAGGAAGGTTGAGCTAGTCAAGATTGACGGTAAACTCAATCCATGCTTTGACCAAAGTTATTCCTTTAGAGAGTTTCAGGAGGCATTGTGCTACTATGCAGGTTTTGCACAAGGAGCACTAGTAGAGTTACTCTAGCAATTGTTTGATTCTTGTATATGTTTTACTCCTTCCTAGTCAGGCTACGGCTTAGTTCTAGTTAATCCTTGTTTACAGGAGGGCCTATGCTTCAGGTTTCCTTCTAGGACTTCCCGCGGAGTATGTATATGGATAACAAGAGTTAGAGACCTCAAGACATGAGTCAAGGGGGAGATTGATAGGACTTAACTCAGGTCTTGAGTAACTCTGGTTAGTTTGACTATATTTAATTAGACTAGGGCTAGGGCTCGTACTATTATATAAGAGGGCTGGCAGAAGCTCTCTGTGACACAATTAGAGTATTCAATAAAGTGACTCTGTGTGTTCCGTGGACGTAGCTTCAGTGAAATGAACCACATATTTCATGTGTTGACTCTTGATTGCATGTGTATTTCTTCGTGTATTCATGTTTCAAACCTACACAAATTAGATCAACAATCATATAGAATCATAAAATAACATATTTATGTCATCTCATATACGTCATTTCAATCTTTAAAAATATTTTTAAAAATTAATTTATAATTAAATATCATTAAATTTAACATCAAATAAAAGAATAAAGTATTTCAACATATATTTTTAATTTATATTTATATTTATCAATATATAATAATTATCTAATTATTTACAATAGTATATTTATAATATGTGATAATTACATAAATACTTTGAACATATTATATTATAATATATTTTATAAATTTTATTTTTTGTAATATATCATATTGTGGTCAGTCTTATCGCATATAAGATTTTTAATTTGATTTTCATGAATAATTATTGTTAACTATGATGTTTTATTTGCTAAATTATATTTTATGTAAATATTATTATTTTTATATTTGAATCCATTTTTTTTATTTATGCATTGTGTTCAAATTTTATAATAAAATTTTATAAATTTATTTTTTATTTTAAATTTAAAAAAAATTATTAATTTTAAATTTTTTAATAAAAATCAAAATTATTTGATTAATATATTTTTAATATTTAATATTTTAAAATATTATATTATATTATATTATAAATTACACTCTAATATATATTAATCTTTTTTAGTATAACATGAAGATAAAATTTATTAAAAAAATAATATATATCAGGTATAATTTTTTTATTGAACATAAATACTAAAAGCTAGATACTTGTAACTAAATAAAAGCTCATAGTTGTGATAAATATAGAATGAATAATGCATAAGAATATTAATGAAATAACAATAAATCATAGATTTGAAGGTTCTTCAAAACGAGATTAGATTTTAGATTGAGTTGTTCTCGAGTTGTTATATTTATTTGAATGAATATGTTACGATGTATCAATTTGTAATAGTATTAATGAAGTAGCATGTAATTATAGATATGCATGCTTTTCAAAACATTATTTGATGTTAGATTGAATCGTTATCAAGGTGTTATCTTAATGAATATGTTATGGTGGAGCTTTATAAGGAATGATGATGTAATGTTAATGTCATAGTTTTAAATAAATATATTTACGTCCTAAACTCAAGGAAGAATCATCTTTATTCTAACTATATGACAACATATTGCAGTGGTTGATTCATGTTGAGTTTCATCTTGAACAACAAAGAAATATAGCAAAGAGTTATCATGTATTAAATGAAAAACACAAAGCATCATCTAGTGCAAAATGCTCATGAATTAGAATGATCATGCATTAACAATATATTTATGACTTAAAATAAAATGTACAATTAATCTTCCTGATGTGTTAACTGATTATAAGTGCTTTTCAAGTCTTGTATGCATAATAAATATCATTACAAATCTCCATGATACTACTCTAAAAATCCACAAGATGGAACATGAAAAAAAAAAAAGGAGATATGGACGAGAGATAATGATTAACAAAGTTAAACAAGTGTGCAAGATATTCCATGAAATTCAATCATAATCCAAGTGAATAAGATCATCATCATGCATCTATAGAAAATTATTAAAATATTTGAAATCCTACAACACACCAAAGTTTGTATTTTAATATTTGGATATGAAAAATCTAAAGAATAATTAGGTTGTAATTTGATCAAAGATATTCATAGTATGACTTGTAGATACTAAAATGTTTGTATTATTTACAAAAAATAAAAACATAAACCTTGATGTTTGCGCGATGATCTTCAAAAGAGTTCAATAATATTTCAAAGATCTTTAACAATATCATGACATAATGTGTTAGATACATCACTACTTGTAGGAAGGTGAAAATCTGTACAAGCTCATGGTACATAAAAAGTATAACCTCTAAAAAGACAAAAAAATATGTTACAAGACTTGCTAAAGATCTTGTATAATGGTATATTTTGAAATAATTGAATGCATATTGTTGTCAAAGATATGCTTTTACATCATCTTGCACCATTATCCAATTGATATATAATTTTATTTTGATTTTGATTTCAAAAAATACTAAATGATAATGTTCTAGTATTGAAACTATGAAATATGAAAAGAATTATATAGTTAAAGAATTAAACAATTATATACATGTTAAAAGAATTCATTAATTAATATTTATAGGTCAAATTCTTCCTATATAATTTGATTCGTCTTCAACAACTTACTAACCAAGTATATAAACAACTAACTTAAGTTTATAATCTCATGATATATCTCAAAAAATTCATCACCATTATTTTGTTATTAAATATGTTGATATAATTTAATGTAAAAAAAATTGTGCAAAATTTTTAGATTTTTTTGTTCTTATCTCAACTTATATATTTCTTATCTCAACCTATAAATATTTTTAAATAATTTTGTTGATAAAGGTATTAATTAATGTATTTAATTTAAAAAAATTAGTTAAAAAAAATAGAGTGGAAAATAAATGCATGTGGATTTATTCAGCATGGAAAAAATAATATAAACATCAAGTTATTTATCAAGTTTGAACAAAAAGTTGTAGAAAACTCAATTACATTAAAGTTATTTTATTTTGAGTAGATTATGATCAATAAATTATTTTTACATGTGCTTATGATCTTAAGTGTATTTGAAAAATTTGAGTTATGTTTCAATTGTATCAAATATGTGTTGAATTAGCAAATTTATTTCTATTTTTAATAAAACAAGTGAATAAAAAATGAGCATAAACTACAACTGAAAAAAATTGATAATTTCATATAGACAAGGGGAATCAACTTATGGATGAAGAATAATTTTAGGTGAATTCAATCATTTTAGCATGATTTGAAAAAATAATCGTATTAAATTTTTATTTTTATAATTTTTATTTATATAAAGTTGGATGAGTTAATTAAAAATTACAATATTTTCAATTATAATCTCATGTGCATTTAAGTGAGTTGAACATAAATTTTTCCAAATGTCTTTTGATGTCATTATATTTATCAATGTATCAATATTCTTTATTGACTAAAATTTTTTTAAAAAAAACTAATTAAAATATTTATAAGAATGAGTTTGAGTTACAATATATCAAAAAATAATGATTGTATGTAAACAAAGGATAAGATTACGAAAGACAAAGAAGTTGTTGAAGAATTCAATTACTATAAAATAATTTGATTGTGATTGATATATAATCATCAAATCTTTGTCAATACAATTATAATCTCATACATATTTAAGAAAGTTGAATCTTTATGCATGCAATTATTATCTCAAACATATTTTATAAAGTTGAATATGAGTTTTAAATTAAATGAGTATGTATAAATTTTTTAAAATTCAAGTATAAATATGTATTTATCAATATTTTTTATTAAAAATAAATATTTTTAATTAAAATTTATGAAAAAATAAAATAAATATGAATGAATGAGTGAAGAGCTTGTAAAAGATTAAAAAAAATTGGATTCAAGGTAATTTAATTGCTTTAAGGTAATTTAATTATGATCAAAATATAATTTATATTTTTTTATATTAATGAGTATACAATCATAATTTCATGTGTATTGGAAAAGATGAATATGAACTTTAATCATGTCAAATATGGATGATTAATTGGGTTAAGTATGAGCAGATAACAAAAACTCTATGAGTTTTTTCAATTGAGCAAAAGAAATTGATAAAAAATAATAAGGCGGATACAATGATCATAAAAATGCATGTGTACAAGTAATGAGCTTGAAGAAGAAATCATAGACTACTTTAATTTTTGTAAGTATGATTAAAATATTATCAATAATTCTTTATTTACGCAGGAATGCTATCATGCAAACTCAAAAAAGTTAAAAATTAGTTTTTAATTATGTTAAGAATGGAGTAACATCTGCATAATGCATGTGTATTCAATTGATCAAAAGATTTAAAAAAGAAGATAAAGTTTTAAATTGAATAATTCAATGTATGTGGATAAAAATCAAACTTGCTAAATAATAGGTTGTTTACTAATTTGATTATGATCAAAAAATTATCCTCTTTGTTTACATTATTGTAAGTTCATGCAGATTGTGAGAGATCTGAGTATGAACATTATTTGTATCAAGAATTGGTTGACAAAAGATGAACATTGATTGATGAATAGGGAAACACGAGATGAGGCTGATGATGTTTGAAGTGGAGAGCGAGTAGGAGACAAAAAAATATAATACAATTGCACCTTGTGGTAAACTATTATGATGATATTGAAATAGTTTTTTTTCAGTTTTATTCTTTGTAGTTGATCCATAAGTGCAATATGCATTTACATTGATGCAATAAGGTTAATTGATGATAGCACATTAAGGTAAATTAGTGAAGCATGGGAGCATCAATACATAAGTAGATATAGATGGTAGTACTATTTCAAATTGTTCATACTTTAGTCCAAAAGAAGAAATAATATTTGGATGATTTTAAATTTTTTCTATAATAATTAACTATACTTATATCACATGTTATAGAGGGTATGAGTATCTAATTCATAACCATGTCTAGTGAACAAAAAATAAAGATTGAAATTGTTGTGATGAGGAGTGTGCTGGTATTAAACAATCAAAACATCGCAAAGGAATGTTGTTTTAACATGAACTGAGGATATTCAAACTGAGATAAGTCAAAAAGATACTGATGATGAGATTTAAATGATTCGTATATGTGTGTTAAGGCAAGGATGTTTTAGAACTGCTTTTGGAAATTTCCTGATCTAGTCAAATGACCTCACTTTTAGATTTAACCTCCTTTCAAGTAATACAAAAACGTATGGATACAAAAGGTAAAAACTCATTGAAACGTGTAATATATAACATTCACAAGAAATCATTTCCAGAAATTAGCAAGATTATCTCGTTCCAAAACGAGTTTTCTTATGTTCCGAGTTCCCCCTTGCGCGATTCGATAGGCATTTGCGGAGTATCTGACGACGGACCAAGGGGAATGGCCTGGTCGACCATCTAGATCTGGTTGCTGTGGGCTGGAGTGTGGACTCGCACGAAAAGACACCACATTTGTATGTCAGCGTTGCAGATCGAGCAGAAGATCCGGATTCCGGCAGGCAGGCAGGCAGGCAGGCACGTCTCGGTCCTCGAGTCTTCAGAAGCATTTGTACCGCAAGTTGCGGCGCTCCCGCTTCCCGAAGACAGGAAAGGATCCTAGACGAGGAGGCATGGCCATCCCTTGGGCACCAGTTGTAGCCTGCTGCTCTAGGCTCTCCTCCCCTGCGCTTCTCTTCTCTCTCCAGAGTCTCTGTCTCCCCTCGCTGGCTGCCGTTGTAGTCGCTACAGCTTGCTCGCTCGGTCTAGCTTTGCTCCAGTGATCTGGGTTCTGGTGCGAGACATTCCTGAAGCTCATGATATTTTTATATTTAACTACATCGGGCAGAGTGCGCTTCTCTGATGCTCTTGTTGGAGTGCTCTTAAGAGTATGTATGCTGTGGGTGCGCAACTCGACAGATCCCCAGCAGATAATTGGGATCTGCTGTGATGATCTCTGAGGACGAGTGTCGATGATCACATCAGGTGATCACGGCCACAAAGCCACATTAGCGCAGAAGCTCTTGTCCATAATTCACCGTCAATGTACTCTGCAGTCTGCAGCAAAGACAACAACAATCGGGGGGCTTGCCAAAAACGGCTCGCGGTCTACTCTGATCAGCAGCAACAGTCTGAGTCGAGTTCACTCGACATCATCATCTACTGTGTCTCCGAGAGTCCGAGGGGCCTCTAGGGTCCTTGTTTTCTCATGACTCCTAATCATACCGTTTCAGTTGGCTCCCTCACTCACTCAGTCCCTCTCCCGCTCTCTCTCTCTCTGTGTGTCGCCACAGTCTCAAACCTACCATCATGGCATTCTCCGCCCTATCTCTGCCTTTGGATGACGTTCTGAAACCGTTCGTATCTGTATGAGGCTTTCGTTCATCGATGCTGCTGGCTCAACCAACTGCCAACAATTTTTCCAACACAGACACAGCCAACTACCGTTGCGATTGTCTCTATACCTTTAAGTTGTCGAAATGTGAGAGAGGCCAGGAACTAGATCAAAGTTCGAGCCTTGAGCTTCAAGTCCAGGAGTCCATTTCAGTACAGACGCCGAACACATGCAGAATACATCATGTTCACTCGAACCGTGTATGCTCCGTCTTCGTATTGTGCTTCTGCTTCCTTCCAGTAGTGCAGGCGTGTGTCCAAGTCATGAGTGCAGAAGGTAGCTGCACTCGTATATATGCCTAGAGATATCAGGGGAAGTACTTCTTTCGAGAGAAAGCCAAATCTAAGAGTTCGATAGTCTGCAAATTTATGCCGGATACGTGGAGCCTCTTTCGGGAATATGAGGTACTTTCGGTCGACCCCGAGGCAAGGGATGGTAAGTCTGTTCTGTTCTGTGCTCTCCAAGTTTGATGAACTTCGATCTGCTACGGACCAGCCCTTCGATTTTTTGTACCATATCACAATTTCTTGAATTTGTCCCATCAATGATGCAGGTTGGGGTACTGACTGTACTGTACGACACTCTGATTGTCTTCTGAGCTGTAAACCAACTTATGAAGGTATCTGTTACCTTACCCGGGAAAGTCCCTCAACCAGTGACAGGCAACCCTAGCCTGAAGCCAAAAGATTGACAAGGAAACGATGGGATCTGAGAAATCTGGGTAACAACAATTATGAATTGCTAGTTGATCAGCTAGCATCTTCAAGGGCAGCGCCTTCAAGGCAAAGCTTGGGCCAAAAAACCTCAATCAACAATACCGAGTGAGTCTAGTCATACGAACGTAGTACAAAGACGGGAATGAAGCTACCATCGATTTAGTCCATTTGAAGACGATCCTGCAGTCGTAAAGACTCAACATGGATCGCGAGCACATACTAAACGTTAACATGAGCTGGAGACTACACCTCTCTACAATTTCATCATAGCCAAGAGTAATTACTCATGAGACCAGCAAGATGTGAAGCAAAACGTCATGTAGGTTTAACTATACACCGTAATATCCTTACCTATCCACGCTAATATGATTTTCGCAATTGTCGGTCTCCGGGAGATGACTGAATAGGATTACGTGGAATGAGGTCATGAAGATGCTACATGTCAACAAGTTACTTCAAAGGAAAAAGGCGACGCAGTAAAATAACAAAAGATGGGAAGACCCTATCAAATCGTACAAGGATGGAACCAAATAGGTAACAAAGCGATAAGCGTTAATAGGAATCAAGTTACTTAAAGCGACTTCTTCACAGCCGCATGAGAGGTAAACAGCTACACTTGATCAGGCCAATAAGCATGCACGTGGTGAGAACGAGAACAATTTTGGTATTCTTCATCTGGTGCAAGATGAATACAATTTGGGGCCGAACGATTTGAACGATTTCGAAGAGTCAAAATAACGCAGACAAGATACAAGTACGCCAACATCAAATGCTTGTGATTTTCAGAAAAATCTGCCCAGTCGAGACGGATTCCGACGTAAGGGGGTTATCACAGCCAAGGCCCGAATCTGTTCTATAAACATTTCCACATGAGACGAAATCCCGAGTCTTGCTCTTGACAGATGTCTTCCTTCGCAGAATTCTGTGACGTTGTACAGTTTCAGAGTTCTTGGGAAACGCGGGGGAGTCTAGTGGGGATCGAAATGCGCTTGGGTTTTGCCACATATTCGTATATCAGAGGCAGACAACCTGACTTCCCCGAATCTGTTTAGGCAGCAAACCCTGGCATTTATATATCTCATGACTGCAAACGTAAGAAACCAATCATAGCTGGGTCTCTTCCAAGTCGATACCACTCAAACTTCTGCTCAGGTTTGCCTCTTGATCCTGATTAGACCTACTACTGCTGCCAATCAACAAGTGTCTGTCCCGATGATGTTCACCAATATGGTTATCATCCTCATCGCTTATCTCCTGCCCATTAAGCATTTTCGCTTTCCTGTACTCATCATAGTGAGCGCGCCGCTGTTCCTCAAAGCTCCAGCGACGCCCATTTGACTCAAATCCTGAATTGGGTACGGGACATTAGAAAACGTTCAACAAACGAGGAAATGAATGTTACAGAGAAATCAGAAGCGAACTACTTCGAATAGATAACTTCAAATCACGGAGGCCAGATATCGCGAAAAGCTTTCTGCCAATGCAGTGTTGGATAAGCCGGAAATGGTGCAGTAAAGAGTTTCTGAATTGACAGCTCTAAAAATATCAGCGTTTGCGGGTCGAACACTTAGGCAACAAATTATTGTTGGAAGTAAAGGCATGGGGTCGTTTATACTCTATCAAACATTAACTATGTTCGGTCATTCTTACCCTTGTCCTGTCGTGCCTATATACAGTACCATGACAGATTACATTTAAGGCAGCCAAACTGCCCATGCACAGGTTAAACTAGACAGACAAATACAAATTACCTTGTCAATTTACAATTCAAAGCAGCTGGAGAAATATAATGAGCATGTGAGCCTCTCTCCTCTAACAGTATTATACTCCACTGTCATATAACTGTAATCAAATATGTCAGTCAACGCATTAAAGAGCGTTGCACAGTTTTAAAGACTCCAAAGCTTGCCTTCCCGGGACAGATCCGATCCGACAATACAAACTCCCATGCAAGTTCATCTTCATGTTCCACTTTCAGCAGACGGGAGAGGCCCTCTTTACTGATGTTTCGTTTTTTATCAAAATAAAATTTCAAATACACTTTCATCTGACAAAAGCATCAACTTCTTCGTTTCTCTTTCACATGCACACTTGGTGCAACTTGGTTTTATTATATTACTTTACGTTATGGTGATTGTAAAGGGCGGTGGTGTTTGCAATTCATCACATGACTTGCAATATTATAACCTTGAAGATTCTCAATACAAAGCGTTCTTAGCTGTTCCAGGTTACCAACCATGAATATGAATAGCAATCAGGTCCACTAAAGAGGTTCCATATGCTGCCATATTGCCACAATCTGCAAATGGCCTGCCAGGTGGTAATGCAGACACCACCGGGCGATCACAATCACCTGAACACAGACCGAATAGCTGTCTTGAGAGGATCAATGCATGGTAACTATCGCTAGATTTGACTTGCCAATTACGGTCTTTTTGGTATATAGGGAACACAAAAGTTTAAATGGATGACAATTATTTCCAGGAAAAACTATTACGAACTTCCAGTAATCAGTATGGATACCTTCAAGTGGCTGAAAGTTTGTTCAACGGGGGTTGATTCATTACACTAATTGGTCATACAAGCTACTCTACGCTTTTTTAACTGGGAATTAGAGAACTTGATGTAGAACTTAATTTCGTTGTTCTAGAAGGAAATGAGGGACTCAATGGCTGCCTTGAGCATAAGCAGTTCTAGCCTTTTAAATCCTTTACAACTTGTCCTGGAATACGAGCTGTTGATGAGATCAGTGACACTGGAAAGCACGTAGCGTACGGGGTGAAAATTGGACGAAAGTATAACCTTCAGGGTTTGAATTTCCGACCATCCAATATACAAGTAGCGGGCAAAAGAGAGGAAGAGAGAGTACCTTCAACATCGTGGTCCATCTCCTCTGCCTCATCCTCAGACGATGTCCAACCACCGCCTCGGGGTCGGGGTCGACTGCAACCTGCTTCGTCATTGCTCGACGCCGCCACTTCTGATAGGGCATGTCGGATGGCCTCGGCGTGTACAGCATCCGCCATAAGTGTACACTCGTCATTGGGACTTGGGCTCACTAGCCCTGCACAAAGTGAACCTTTTAACTAATTGAACAATTGAATGTTTTCGACACCTCGGTCTTTTCCAACACTCGGAAGGACCGACCTCACTATACAAGGCAGTAGATGTGATTCCTTCGGCAATCGTTGGCAAGACTCCATCTCCCTCATACACCCGGGGGAAGACCACAAATTGACAGTATGACAAGGTCGTGCTCCAACAAATACACAAAACTGACATATCGTGTCACATGATAAGGTAAAACCACGAATACCCAGACGACGGATTGCCGGGATCGTGCTTTAAGGTTGTGTCACTTGAACGACCGTAGTAACACAACAGTGGGATAGCCCCAGATAAGGAATCCCCTTGCTCCTCTCTGATCAAACGGACAGTAGAAATGGAGGTCGCATGAAGGAACGACTTCTAGAACTCCTACTTCACTGAAAACTAGGTTGAAAAAGGTGTCCTTAGGGCCGTCGACTTTCTTATTTTTCAAATCACCAGTTGTTGATGTCCAACAAATAGTTTCAGTGTGAAAGTCGGAGGACGAATCATGCCTGCAATGAGTACGCGGCTTTTGATGAAGAGGGTTACTATCTCCGGCATATAATCGCCACCATCTGCGGTGACCTTTCAGGAGCAGATGACCATTGACAAGGTCTCCGTATGCGCTTTCGACAGGAGTTTCGAGGTAACTGGCGAGGTTGTCTAACCAGTGAGTTGTCGCGCACGTCCGGTCACTGCATGTGGAATGCTTCGCAGTGACGACTTGCTCTTCCAAAAGCACCAGTTCTGGAGCGGTCTGTTCAAGTTCTCTTGTTTTGAACCAATCAGTAACAGAACAAAGTATATGGACGCTTCATATTGATGTTTCGCTACTGTAAGATCCTGCTGTCGGAGGGTTTTCCAAAACTTCGGGCTCTGTGGGAACTCCTAATATTAGGTTCTCAACTGGCCATTAAGGACCACAAAACTGGACCAAAGGACAATGAGAATCAACATAACAAGAAATGAGGGAGAAAATCGTTGAGAGTTCAAATACTGAGTCTTTCCAGAATTCAATGTATGTGATCCTTTCAGTTTAAAAGTTATGCAATCGTACTCTTGGGTGGGTAAGCTTGCTTGTCAGCTAGAGAGTGGATAAAACCTCGACAGCGGTTCCATCACATGAGCATGACGAGTACGGACAATAATTTATGCAACGTGAATTCGACACAAGGGCATCCTGATACATTGGAGCAAAAAGCCCCAAGAAATGGGAGGGGGAGAAGAACAACCGTTTAGCTTATTTCTTTCATAAAAAGGCCAAGTCCTTTCAAAAAGGCTCTAGGGCTACGATCTACAACTCTGCCTGAAATGTTACTTCTTTTCCTTTGAGAAAACTCAATAGTCGAGAGGCGTTGGACATGCATGCCAGACGCTTGGATTGTTGCCCTTAAGTGAAGCTCCCGTAGTCCGAGGGTTTCGCTTGACGGTATTCTTAACACCGCAAGCAGAGTAGGATATTTAGTACGCTTGAGCCCCATCAAGCAAACGCTTCAGGGGAGGGGCTAGCACTCCACAACTGAAAAAACTATTCTCAAGGGATTAACTGGTGTCTGCTGGGCTCCAAGTCAGCTTCCATGGCACTGTCAATCCGCACCGAGCTGTTTCATTGTCAACTCTGCCGGAATACGTCAGTGTTGTTGATATCCCAAAGAATGCCCAATGCCGAAAGGCTTGTACTAGAGCCCTGACTGGCCTTAAGTCCCACTCCGCCTCCTACCCTCCTCTCACCCCACTCCTTATTCTCTGCTCCACCCTCCCTAGGGTCCAGCTCTTCTATAGCCAAGCTATTGAAGGCCTGTCCCAGAGAGTCTTGGAAGCAATGCCACCTTCTGACTCGTTTCTCTGGAGAAAAAGCAGCTATGACTGTCAGGCTAATGCAACAAACTACCATTGCATTTGTCCTATAGAAAAAGTTCGTGAAAGAGAACACTGTCCAAGCTCAACAGAGAGTTCAACGTATAGCTGACCGGTAGATCTTTTATAGTCCACACAAACCAAGTGTTGTTTGATTCTACTCCTGAATACTATCTTCCCCCTGGTAAATTCGACGGTCGAGTTGAAAAATAGACCATTTTTCAAGTTTCTGCGTCCAGTTTGTTTGGATGCAGGCAGGCATCAAAACAAACTGGACGCAGAAAATATAAGAGTGAAACTGCACAACGAGGTATCTACAACAGAGAAGACTTACCATCCTCAGCTTCAGGAGCATGATAGGGTGTTTTCGGTTCAGTGATCTTCTGCTTGGGAGTCTTGTTGGCCTCTAAGAAGTCCAAGTTTTGCTCATCCCAGACCACTCGGACTCTGCAACTCTCATCAACAACATGAAAGGTATAGTTAATCGTCGTGTGCCTTGATAACTTCTGTATCATATGTTATTATTAAAAACTTAGTCACTCCCATTTAACAATTTCACGTCAGGTGATGCAACGGACAAACAAAGATAGAATCGAGATAAGATACGTATGATAATTACCTGTACATGATAGCCAACGATAAAATTACACAATCCAAAGACATACAAAGGAGACCCGAGCCAAATCGAAGGATAAGAACCACGCAACTCTTTTCGGCTGATACTAAAACCCTTGAACAAACTTTAGAAGTTTGAGGGTCACCTCAACTGAGATTTGCTAAAAACAGCATTACGAGAGATTCAAAAACTTAATCGTAGGCACTCAGGTAACATAAACATGCTAGTAACGATGAATTCTGAACTCGGGCTATAAACTGATCCATGCCATGAAATCACTTTATTAACAACACCTGGACATCATCCAATCAATCTGTACAAATTAGTGTTGGTTCACATCTTCTTACGTAAAATGGGGCCTTTGAAGTTCACAACAATTATAAGCAAATGTTAGCTTCGGGCTACTAGTGTGCAGCTACAAGTTTGACCATTATCCGGTATATCGAAACATTCGCGAATAACCTCCTCTCTGAGGATGTACCCGTCCCTATTTGAGGAAAAATTCGGCAAAGTGCAAACTATCTAGAAATTCACACCACCTGTGACCTTTTTTGACAAGACCACCTCAGATTTGCCTGTACAATAAAATTGCTCAAAAAGCGAAGACAGAAAAAAGAAACTCGCTTCTCCAAAAGAAACAGAACATATGACAACTGGCAATGGAACTTCCAAAATGGAATCTGAAAGCGAGTGCAATTTCAGGAGTTGGACATAGAGCGCGAAGGAACACCTGGGCTTCGTGCTCCCGCTTCGTCTCATTCCTCTATCTGTTTCACGCCCTCGCTAATACAAGACCTCAACGGCAGAAGTATACCAGTATACACGTGCACAGGTCAAACCAACTGATGCCTGAGAGAGTCCAATTGTCCATAAGACACGGCAAACCGAAGCATTACGCCTCCTCGTAACCCACAGCTCACCCAGCGCTGTAGATCTGCCTTCGTGAATTGGTGTACTATCCCCAGTTCCCAACACTCGGAAACGAACCTCCGGAAATCAAAACCAATTCAACGCAATTCAACTCTCCTCAAACGAGCCCTCTAGGCTGGCAAACAGTCCGCTGGCCCCCGTGACGGCAATCCTCCACAAGCCTTCGACAAGAAGCCGCCCTGTCCTCAACGTCCCCGCAACTCGCCTCTCGGTGCCGTCTACCACGGACACAGCCAACGAGAGAAGCCGATTTCCCCAGAAAGTGGCCCAATACAGCAAAAATGAGCCAAATGCCAAGGTCAGGAAGACCACTAGAAGACAAGCCTTCAGCGCCCAATTCGTCAATGTATTCAGACTGCCCGCGCGCCCGACGGCCCTCAACTCCGAATCCACCTTCGGCAACAACAGCCACCCGTCCGCAAACTGGAGTCGCAAACGGCCCCAGGATCCGAGCGACTGTCCTCCAATTCTCCGCTAGGACAGACGACCCCAGTTTCTCACCCGACCGACCAGTGAACCAGTTCAGCAAACTTGCCCTCGTCTGCTCTCCTCTCCTCTGTGTCAGATTCTCCCCTGCCCCACGTAAAAAACGGACAGAATCAACGTCGCAATGCCCGGCCCCACCACCTCCTCCTGCATTTCCTTCTTCGACTCCCGATGAAACCCCAAGTTGCCGACCTCCCTCCTTCCTGAGCTCGCTCGCTGCCTTCCTTCCTTCCTATTACCTCTTCAACTCCTGGGGCCTTCAACTTCTTCACTGCGGCCAACTTCGTCCCCGATACTTTGAAGATCCGCGCTCATCGATTTAACTCAACCTCCTACCCGAAGTTCGAGTGATCAAGGTGCGGCGCGGTGACCGTGCCTCTGCCTCGCGGCCCTCCCCCCGCCATGCCAGGATTGGATCCGTCCGCCGGTTCTTGGCTGTAACGGACGATCTAAATTAGCTAACCCTACAGTTCGGCTTGTCCTCGCGCTCTTGCTCTCGGGAGGGAGGGAGGAAATAGAACACCGCTAGATGGGAGAGGACCGTTTTGGACATGGTTTCTCAGGGGTCGGGCACTGCGGGCTGGCTGGCTGGCTAGCTGGCGTGCCTTTTGAGCGTTCTCGTGACCTTTGGATGGGCCAGTGCAGAGTCGGCCACGTGGCGGTGAGTTTCGTACTGTAATTGGGTCTGTTGACGGTCCAGCAGCACACTGTTGGCCTAGTGGACATGGACCACATCACTGGCCAAGTGGACGCGGCCTTGTACAGCTGGAACAAGAATATATATTTACTACGTGGATGACTTTGGCCGTGAAGCTTACTCGACAGCGACCCCATGTCGACGTGGCCGCCAAAGTTCACGCGTCGAGTCGAGAACTCCAGTGTCGGGAGTAACTAATACATCGATTTTCCAGAAATTGTTTGGTGTTTGGATTCGCCTGCAGCTTCCTTCTTACTGAGTTTTAGTGACCACGTGCTGGAAACACGGCCCTCGCGTATTATAATCTTAACTTTGATGCGTCTGAACGAATTTTGTGCTTTGAGCGCCCACGTGAAGAGAAGAAGGGACGATGGGAAATTCTCAGCTTCGTTTGCACCTCGAAAGTGCTGCTGAAAGAACCTTCTGAAACAGTAAATGAACTGTAATGCTCAATCGTTGGAATCCTCCTTGAATCTGGCAGCAGCGATGCAGTGGACACACGCACCTCATACCCTTTTTATGCACATTACAGTAGCAGAGCAGTCGAAGTGCTTTGCAGTACGACTTTTAGCTTATTGTAGCCCAGGTTTGAAGTTTGCCAACGTGATCAATATCTGTAAGACGGCGGCAAAGCCGGTCAAGTACATAATGAATTGATAATAGTATTACCCGCCTATCGACTCATGTGACACTTTTTCTCTTGTCTCTACCAACTTCCCTAATTTCTGTGAAGTGCCTAGTAAATGCGCCAAGGCGTAATTTGGGACAGATCAACAATTCGCACATGAACTAGCTCTTGAAGATCCGCTGGACCCGACCTGATCATCCGACCCTTTTCTCGTTAAACTGCTTCGGGATCCGCCGTCACCTCCTTCCCGAGGAACATGACTGCAAGGAGGCTTTCTTCAGGCATCTGCAGACTGTCGAGAATGAAAAAGCGAGCACATGTTATGCATTAGGCCTCAAGTCTTGGCAATCCCGTGCGGAGCCAGCGGATTGTTCACCAACAATGGATTTCCAACTTCTCCTGTCCAGTACCCTCCAGCAGCAGGTTGGAGGATAAACACGTTCCAACATAATAAAAATAAAATAAAATAAGCTTGGTGGTTGTTCTTACGTTACTAAGATTTGCAGAATTAGTGCAGGTAGTGGCTTCCGATATTCCTTGCGACCCTTTTTCCAGACTTTTCACTCCTCCTCCTCCTCCTTAAGCAAAGACTTCCCTATAACGCTTGTACTTTGTCCTCGTGGCTTATTGATCATACCCCAAGTAGTTTAACCGCTTGTTCATCAGAGATACTGCCCTTTTTAATAATAGACATATGCCTATGTGTAGACTGAATAGACCAGATTTCCAAATCCGCCACCCTAACTTGTTGCAAGTTGAATACTAATATTTGAAGACGTTTAGGGTTTAGGGTGAGTCGGGAGTTGGATTGGAGGGCGTGGAGAGCTGAGATGCGAGAGGCTGCGGGTGAGGGAACTGATTTGTAATTTTTGTGGTCATTCTTTGGCAAACATGGAGAGTGAATAGTTCATTCTCTTCGTCTTTCAATTTGGGTTCCATTGGTACTTAAATTGAAGACTATGGATAATGATATTGTGAAATATGAATATTTTTATTTTTTTAGGGTTTTGAGTGATTTTTCTTATACTAGACATATGGGTCGGGTTTTTTTTGTTCTCATCTCTTCTTTTTCCTGCATTGGTTCTATTGGAACCTAGTTGGAAAATTATAGAGACCTGAATAAAAAGTTATGAGTATTTTTAGATTTTAGGGTTTCCATAGTTAGCATTTTCTAATGTGAGGTGGTGTGTTAGGGGAGTTGTGGTTCTGCAGGTGGGAGTAGATACATGATAGAGTGCTGGGTTTCTTTATCGTTCCCTTTGTGCTAGCTTTAGCTTGACTTTCTCTCATGGGACCGCCAAAAGCGATGCGTGATACATCATGTCCGGTGTGTCATCGTCTCTTTACCTCGCAAGGGGTAAAGACCCACGTGGGAAAGATGCACAAAGATTATGATTGGACCACTTGGGATGCGCATGTGAGGAGGACGGTCACATCGACATCGGTTTTTGTCACGGGGAACACGCACATTACATCGGCTCGCTTCGTTTAGCATTCGGGGTATACCGTTGGGGTGGGGTGGTTAGCTTCCCATGTTTTTATTCGATTCTAGGGCTTTTTGAGACTAGATTTCCATGTCCACGTTTATTCCAGAGGCTTCCCCAGGCTTTGCATGACGAGGCTAGACGTGCTTTTCGCTTACCACTGATCGGTTGGCCACGATCCCGATCCAATGGAAAGTTAGCATGGTTTTTGTTTTTATTACTTCCGCGATGGTGCCTACGTTATACTAGAGGGGACGTCTTTGGACATAGAGAGGTGCATACTAGATTCGGAGATTCCGAGCATGGGATTGGGCTACATTGTAGGAGGAGTCCTGCCTGGCCACTCAAGTTAGGAGTCGAGTGCGGTCACATGATATCGATTCGGGCGCGATTGTATAAAGTAGGATCTTGGGCAGGGGGGGAGTATAGCAGTGGCTACACGGCCCTTCATCCTTTGTCCATGGCTAGTCCTACCGAGGGAGACAATTTCCTCTTTACGCCTTCTACATCCACCCATGGGCGAGGAGATACCATTAGAGGTCTTGGAGTATGGTAGGAGGTCATTATGTCTTGACAGATCATTATTTGCTCATTCTCTATGCACAGCCCCAATGTTTATCCTCCTGGGGTTTGTCGGGGGATGAGTATATGAGCATCTTCGAGATTGCTTTGAGGCCGGACGATCCTTCTAGTGGTTTCACCGAGTTGTTAAGCGTGGTCATTGCCTTTGGTGACATCATCGGACCAGGGGACATTCGAGTGTGTGACGGAGATTTGGCAAGGAGACGTACATCTTTGCCAATCTCGTGTGGAGGGGTAGGCTTATTATCGATGGAGGAGACGGCACTGCCGTTCTTGGCTAGTTGGGCACTTGTTGCACCTTTGTTATCTTCTCGATTTGTGATCGCAGATAGACCTATTTTGGAGATATATACGAGGGACGCCGATACGGGATCATTTCCCATGTGTATTATTACGACATACGAGACGCTTTTACCACGGGAGGCACGATATGAGTTCCCATCTTTTTCCTCTTTTACTACCGATTGGACTAGGGGTCTGCCATCTATCTTGATGGACCAACCGGTTTGAGGCTCTACATTCACTCTTAGTGGATCCGGCCATCCTCATCACTACTAGAGCTCGCTTCACGCTTCTTGCTCGGCTAGGTATAAGAAGCTCGTGGATCTTGGCTCCGACCATGCATCGAGGGCTTTCCCGGCTTCGCACTGCCTACTTTTTCCTGGCCCGATGAGGTTCCGTCTTGCTTTGGTCCATCCATCTACATCTTCATTACTCACATGTGAGTGTGGTATCACTTTAGATGCAAAGCGGTGTTCATATGACTCGTTGTCCATTCGGAGGCCAGAGGATAGCTACCCATGATGCCATTAGGGATGTGGTGTTTGCTATGGCGCAGGGGAGGGTGGATACCTCACATGGAGAGAGCGTTGGTATGCCTTGCAAATAGGGTTAGGTTAGGGCAGGCACTGCTTGGTTCTGGGAGGACCAGGTCCTTTGTGGCGATGTGGTGGTTACCGATCCTACTAGAGACACAGTTTGAGAGGGGTGATCACCCATCCTCGAGGATGGGCGGCGAAAAGGCGGCGGCGATAAGGTCTCAAGTATAGAGGTATGCGAGAGAGGTCACCTCTTTGTTCCTCTAGCTTTGGAGTTATATGGAGCTATGGACACCGACTTCGACATGTTTGTGAGGGAGTGCGCGAGAGCCTACCATACTAGGCGACATGGGGTATCACTCTCTTTAAAACATCAGATATCCTATTTTAGGCAACATGTTTCCATTACTCTACAGAGAGCACTAGCTGGTGCAATCCATAGGAGAGCAATCACGTAAGGTGATGCTTCTTCGGATGCTCCTGTTGTTTGTAGACTTTTTGTCTTGGATAGTTCAGATATCCTAGGTGCTGTAGGACATATTTCCCAGTGTGATACTATTGGGGCCTAGCCCCATGTTACCGGTTTGGTTCCTTCCTTGTACGATTTGATGGGGTCTTCCCATCCCTTTTGATATTTTACTTCGTCAGTCAGTCATATTTGAAGACGTGAATGCAAACACTCGTCTCCCTTTCAGACGTTTCATTACCCCGGCAGCAATCTTCATACCATTGCGTGTTCTCACTCACATAATTCTGAGCACTACTCACTGGAATCCTTCTCCACATGCAGCATCGGAAATATACGATATCGCGTGCAGTACAACTTTTGTTTTTGAGAACCCAGTTCGAGCATCGAAAGTCAATGTATACCTGAGTTCCGAAGTCTGTTTTGTACTAGCGAGTAGCATTCGTTACTACTAGCACCACTCATTTGCCCAGGGTGAGTCTATAAAGTCTATGGTCTACTAATGACCATAGTTTGTAATTTCCACCGTGAGCTCTGCAACAGAACCTACGAACCTGGGTTTGCAAAGATGGTAGCACGTTCCAGACAACTCATATTGGGCGTCCCGTTCTTAACTCCTCCGCAACCCGTGTTCACTTTGGGGATATCCACACGGAATGGGAGATCCAGATGCCTGAAAGTAGAAGCTCATAGGAAGCTCATAGTTCTCATAGGGAGAGTGGCCGAGTGCTTAAATCCGACAGCTGTAAACCAGCTGCAGATTCTCTAGGTCGAATCCTGCCTCTCCCGAGTATACTTCGTATTTTTCAAATAGAGGAAGGCTTTCACAAATCTGGTTTGTGTGCAACACTTCTTTGGACACTACATACATGCCATACTACTTTGGCGAGGATGAATCAGCCTTTGGGGTATAATCTCATCCAATTTAATGAAGAGAAAGAGGCGAGGGTGATACGGACAAGAGACACAGTTCCTTCCGCATCGACATTCCAGATTTCGGCGGAGACTCAGTGAAACGAATCTTTGCAGGATACTCTGCTTCTTCATTCGTGTCCGTATGTACTGTGATGAGAGTAACAAAAATTGTACATAGAGTTGAAGGGTGCACGGCGCTTTAGAGGGTAGAGGATCCAAGTGTTTAAATCATATCTGGAAATCTTTCCAACCCTGGATATTCATGCGGAGCAAAGTACAGAGATCTTACATAAGAGCATACAATTACACATGCGTGTGTATAGAGAACCTTTTGGCAACTTCGACGGTAAAGCTCTTCCCCTTTCCCGTTTGAAGCGCGGTGTCTGAAACAAAGTGGTGAGGAGTCACTCGAGTAATATCACAACGTACACGTGCACTTAAACACCGCCGCCAATGGGCTCATCCATGAAATGTAGAGTGTTGACGACAACTGCACCTCTCGCAGCGACGAGATACAATCCCAGATGGTGAAATAGTTCCTGAAACCAACGGACGAGCTTGTAGTAAGTAAAATATCTGCTGCCAACACTTGGGTAAAGTCCTTCCACTATGAACGATTCACAAAAAGCTCTGAAAGCGTGCAACGAGATCACTGTCTCTCTCATTTCGGCAATGAACGAATCGACAATGACCTTAAGCTTCTACATGCCCTGATCCCCATGAAGAAGACAACAAACATAGCAGACATCTTACACAGAATAGAGAAAAACAAACAATTGAAACACCAGCCAGCCTAGAAGCAACAACGATAGGATAGGATTTGGGACCTGAAACTGGCCTCAAAGAGTCCACGTTCTGTGTGGAGGAAAATGATGAGAAAGGACTGCGCAGAAATGAGGTTTGTCAACCTGGCTCAGCAGGGAACGGAAGGAGGGGCACGGAGGAGGGTTGCAAACTGGCCAGGACAAGTTCTTCCACTGTCTTTGTATCCTCTAAAATGTATGGAAGTATCGAAGACAACGAATCCATTAAGCTGCTGCATATGCATGCATACATACATACATGCAGGCAACCGGCTCTCAGAAAAAGTATCAGAATGTTGCACCCAAACTCAAAGCAACCCAACATACAAGAGCACTGCACCTGAGGATGAGCGATGCCACCGTTATCCTTGGCTACTTGCACCGGTAGGTCATAGGTCGCACACCCCTTGCTGTACACGGCCACGTGCTTCAGCGGGTTAAGCATGTCGTGGTTCCTGGCCGAGAGCACTGTCTTTACGAAATCCATTACGCAAATGTCCGTACAGATTCCCACCACCAGTATCTACACACGGTCATACATAGGGCCATTACGCATTAACGACAACACACAGGATGCATAACTTTAAAGAAGCAGGTCTAATTTCCATAGGGTTTATCGAAACGCAATTGTCAACAATTTGACCGGACTCCAACTGCAGTAGCTGAAACTCAAAACCTGTCAACTGCTAAACCTTTGTACCAAATGGTCGTCAACCGTTCGGAAAATGACAAGGCATCCCCCTGACCGGAGCCTCCCGATGATTTCTTCTTTTCTTTTGAATTTTAGTTGGTGACCGGTTGTTGATTATGCATCAATTCAATGTTAAGACAAGGTGTGTAAAGGAAGACTGGGTCTTTTTAGCTCTTGCACGAGAATTTTCCCACTCCGCCATCGTATTACTTCATCTGACGAAAGTGCTGCGAGAGAAATCCATCCTAAATGCTGGAGCCTCTTAACTGCGTCTACGAGAGATGTCACAAAGAAATAAGAGGATGTCGAAACTCGACGCAATGAAGGATTGATGCAATGAACTTCAGACACCACTGGATATCCTTTCAGCGAGTCAGAGGGGTTTCTAGTAACTGCAAAGGGTGGTGAGGATTTCCTCTCCGGATTTTATTTACAAGGAGTTGGTAAAGGACCAGCCAAAGGCGAAATGTAAACTGACCATTTCAATCTGATGCTTCTTGATCCATTCCACCACCACGTTCCTCCCGTCCTTCTCAAATGCTCCGATGAAGGCGTCAATACAATCCTTGCGCATCAGAAGCGTATGCTCGTCCTGCTCCAGCCATGACAAATCTGCAAATCAAAAACAATCACATTAACAGGTTTTCATCTGCCCGGAAAATGAAAACCAATTCTGTACGCAGGCCCCTGCCTCGTCTAAACTCGCATTACGTGGTTCCATGTGAGAGGAACTGCTATATGACTGCTGATCAGAGCTTGAGCAAGTGGGTGTCCGTAGCAAGCTCGGGAGAAGGGATTTTCAGATGGTACAGGCCACCGAAAATGCACCGCATGCTTTGTACGATCACTCAGTTTGATCCGCCTGCCCAACGCCTCCCGAGCTCACCGTGCTATCGTGGTGACTCAACAGAATCCGATTTTTCGTCTCCAACACTGCTATAGTCACTGCTGTATGAATAGCTTCAAATTTTTTATGGATTCACAGGAAGCTGGCCAGATATTCGCAGTGACTGTGCCTAAAACATGAATCTCTACATCTATCCGGGATTGTGTATCGTCTTGTCAAGGATACCTGAGACGAGATTCTCCTCACCGGTCCCCACAATACAATGAGGAGGATATGGAACCTCCGGCTTGTCGGGCTCGTGTGCATCGAGAAACGCCAAAATTGGCCACCCCCGCTCACTAAATTTCTTTGCAATTATGTTGGTTTCCACTATCATATCAGATATCGGCTTGCTGGGTCCCCGAGGTGCCTGCACAGGAATCGTCATCAAGCACTGATTAAAGACTACCTGTGATCTCATCATACTTTGGTCATTGCAGCGAGGACAGCGTATGTGTGGCACGTGCTCTGCTTCCTTTTGTCCTTCGTTTCTCATGAATCATAATATTCACATGAGCGGTTCAGCAAACGAGATTGCTCCTGGGGAGGCGATGTATGCCCACAAGATTGCTGGCTGCTCCACTTGACCCGTTCAAGGGTTGCGTATAGAGGTTCGACACAAAAGTATCGGAAACATCCGACAACGGAAGGCCGCCTACCTTCTAAACAGCGTCGGTGTCACTGAAATTATTGATGCAGCCCATAGTCTACTGGATTTCAGAATGTTCGTATTGGCGAACCCCAAACGCTCAAAAACGAAGAAGAATGCTGATTCTGAATGAATGGGATGGCAGTCAACATTGAACGTCCAATGGAGGCGCAAGAGGACGGAAATTCTCAGCAACACCGAGGGATAGTTTCAGGCGGCTTTCATCATCACATCATTGGCTAATTACGCCATTCACTGAGCTGCCAGCCACAAGAAATCCGACAAACTCACCATGTTTCCTGCTCCGACGGTGCAGAACCCGTTGACCTCATCAACGATCACCAGTCCTACGCGCTGACTCGACGACAGATCCAGGCTTCCATAATTCAGTGGCAGCTCCGATTGCAGTTGAGCCGCAAATCCCGAAAATTGAACCATCGTGTACGTTCTCCTGGCGCCAATCGGATAAAGAAACCTCCCTCAACCCAAACGTGATCGCCCGCAACACTGTCAGAAAAATTCTCAAAGCTCTACGTTACCACCAAAGCTCAATTCACCATCTCTCACGAACAAAAGCCCTCTCCCCACTTTTCCAGGTTCCGTTTGCTTTCCTTGTTACTTGCAATCGAAAGATTTGCGCAGTCGGGGTGCGAATTCTCATACGAGTCTATCGTGGGGCGTGTGGACGAGCGAATCAACGTATGCAAAAAAATATTTTTTTTCAAAAAGTATTTTTTAAAATGCATATGCGGCTCCGCCTGTTGCAGCTTACGATGGCCCGCAATTAAAACGATTTACGCTAACTTCCACAGTGTATCAAGTCTCCGGCAGACTCAGCTCCGGAGACAGAAGTGTCAATCTCACTGCTAATATTAGCGCTGAAGCTTCCCTGTTGACCTAAACCCTAGGAAGGGGAGAACTCCTAGGCATGAATTGGTGAACCAGCCCGCTGAAGCTCTGAGTGAGTGCCGAGGAACCACACGCGGTCCACGAGGAATCACGAATTGAATCTGGATAGAACACGGCGAGCGCATGAGAATGGAAGCCACCACCTTTACGGTTGTCACCTGTTGTTTCAGCCGCTCCGCTTCATGAGCGGGATGACCACCTGTGGTCCTCAGAGAGGCGCAGAAGAGGAGCGAAGACTTTAAAGTCGGCATTCTTCTCGATCGGAGGTTTTCAGCCTCCAGGGTTTTATACGAGGACTGGTTTGTTCACGATCAATATTTTTGCCCACAAAGCTGTAGGGTGGCCCCCGTTTGTGATTAAGAGCAGCGGACCACCACCGGACACAATGCTGGCACGGTAGAGGGCCCGGGAGCACGTCGGACAGCTCGGGTCCACTCTGTGCAAGCAGTACTGCTTGCACAGAAAGCACTGCTTGGCAGTCACTCGGGGAAGAGACGCAATCGATCGTAGCAGAGTCATAATCGAGTTCGCTTTTCTCAGATTTTACCGGAAAAGGGCCAGTTCCTTCACGCGGTAATGTGCTCCTTTCTGTTTTCGGCCTGAGCCTTTTCCGCATACTTGAATGGTTTATCCTGTCAATCATCCGTTGGGAAGCAACGTTCATCCTGCACTCATTAAATCATCAACTTCCTTGAAAAGTCTCTTGCATATGTTTGCAGATTATCCAAGGGCAGCGTCTGCCTTCAGAGCAGCTGAAAATTTGAAGTAGCGGTTTTCGCTACTTCAACTGTAGGGTATATTTGCTGAAAGCAGTGTGTCGAGTTCGGTTGATTGAGAGTATTGTGCTGCACCAGAACAGAACAATATCTCATGAGCTCCCTGCCCCGGGCAAGACATGGCTCCGGACGTCCTTCGAGTTCGAGAAATTTGAACCGCAAGACGAGCTGCACGGCTACAGAGCTCGAGGTTGTTGCATGACCTCTACGTGTCTTAAATTGCGAGCATCTGTGTCGGGAGTGGCGGGGTGGGGATCTTTTCCTCCATATCCTACCGGATGCAATACAGCGAACCTGGCTACGTGAAATCTCGGGGGCATATACATGGCTTTCATATATACAGGGTTTCTATTGTTCTAGAACTGAATGGTTCCACTCATCCAGTGGTGTAAGACTCTGCCTATGGATTAGTGAAAACAAATTCGAAACTAAAGTTAACCATGGTCGTTCAGGGTTAGTTCTCATGTGTGATTATCATTCTTGTCCATTTTGTAGTTTTCTCTAGATGAAAACTTGCACTTACAGATTTGTTCTGTTGGTACTAGGGGCTGGAGTAGCCTTTCACATTTCAAACTAAGAAAGATTTCATTTTCCCCTTATATAATTTTTCGGGCCTGACGATGAGCTTTCATTGATCGAGTAATTTCACTTTTCCAGGTTTCAATTAGCCAGGTTCGACTGTATTCAGAAGGACTTCTACCGAGTCCGTTCAAGGACTCCCCGGGATAGGGATATCTGGACCTTGCATCACTCGGGCGTCACCAGGACTATTATTGCTCCCGAAAAGCGACTCCACGACCTCTCATCGGAATGTGACTCCAGAGAATCATATCCGATTCATTGAGGTTCGTGGACATTGGCACATCTTTGTGGGTCAGAAGGAAATTGAGGTGCAACCGCACAATGCAATGAATGTCGGTCAACGGGCAGAAGGAGAAACCCGTGAGAACCCAACGTCATATCTTTGGAAAAAAGTGTCAAGTACAATCCAAAAACGACGAATATCAAAAAGACAAGTACGTGCTCCGTTAGCTGGTTGTACCTCTCCTAAGAAGAACAACGGACAAGCTCATTTAACAGTCACCATCAAGTACAGTCCCTACAATTTTCACAGATCTCAAAAAATTCAATCTACAAGAGAGATATTTTCAAATCCATGAAACCAATCTGGAGACGTCTGTTCCTTCCTCAGGCAAAGACTCGAACTGTTCCAAAGTTCACACATCTTCAGTATGTCTCCATGCACAGGACTAGAAAAAGCTACTGGTGTTTGGGGGCTGAAGCCGCCGAACCCCTCTGCAGAACACTCGGCCGAATCTATGAGATCCACTCATTGATGAGAGACGTCCTTAGTTGTCTTCGATAACAGATGCAGCAATCACTGAGGAAAATCGCCAGGAAGGAATGAGATGTCTGAAGTCTTATTGAAGTCTGAAGAGCAAGGAAGAGGGTTGGTCCATTTGAGTCCCCTATGAATGTGACAGATGTGTTAAAGAGCTCGGCGAGCCCGTATTGTGAAATATGACTGATCAAGCATCTGGAGTTCCATTCAATGATGAGAGAGATCTTCAATACTTCCACCGGGTCCCCAAAGTTCCAAACATCCCAGCAATTGTAGAGACCATTGCACGGAGGGAGGTAGAGGTATGTAGAGCAACGATAAGTATTGGTTCATTCAATATAAAAAATGAAATCCAAAACATCGCACACAATCCCGATGCACAACGACGGTGAGAAATTCTTCGGGTAGGGCTCATTGACGCAATATTCACCAAGCTTTCAAATTCACCTCATGGCTTATTAAACAGTCGTAGCCCAAGTCTTTCGGCTTTCATTGTTTCTCTTCTTTCCACCTAGGCATCGATGGGTATTTCCGACGCTTTTTATGCATGCAAGTCCTCCTTCTGCGTCGGAAGAACATCCGTTGGAATGAACACTCAAGTGAATGGATAAGGGAATTGAGTACCTGGGTGATGACTATAGACGCCACTTTTCCTCAAGCCTGATTAGAATCAGCTCTTGAACGATCCTCTTGGGACCTAAGTACTTCACCAACTTCGTGTACAGAGATCGAATCGAGTTCAACGTGCCATCCTTTAAAGGCTCAAAATTTAGTTAAGCACCAGAAGATTTTAACTGGAATTTCATGGTCTTCAGAAATTTCAGATTCCTTGATAGACATAGGAGAGTAGAAAGGATAAAGAGGATCTTAGTAGCGACCATCGCAAAGCAGAAGGGAAGAGTGGCAAAAAGCAAGAACACAATCGTAGGGCAAAATCCTCTAGGACAGTCCCAGGAGCTAAGCTCTGCGTTCTCATAACTCACCTCGATTGAAGAAGTTCATTAGATTGAAGAATTAGTGTTGAATGAGCTCTTGAAAGCAGGCTACCGAGAAAAAGTTCAAGAATGAAAGAGTTGGCGAGTTCTATCCGCCCCACTCTACCATGGGAGACAAAACGCGCTAAAGGTAGTAGTTCACATCCGGATGGGACATGCCGATACGATGCAAGCTATATAGGTCCTAGCTGAAATGGAGAGTGCTTGTGCCCAACTCAACTTGGCGCGACAACAGGACACAAACACTACTCACAAGTACAGTCAAGTCCGTCTCTGCAGGGCCACCTGTTTCCTACATGTGGTAGAATCGAAGTTTCCACAGTCAGGACATGGGCAAAGTGTTTCTGGGATTTTATCCAGTAACTGCACACTTTGATCTTTCTGTCCTTGACGTCAAGGCTGTGGCATATCAGGTGAAACGGGTTTCACGTTTCAAACTATTTTCTCGAGGAGAGTTCCCTCCGGATTCACTCGAAGCTTGATAGATATGAACAACTCTCCGTGGGACCACCTGGTGATCTTGCCAACATTTCAAAACACTAAAAGAGACACGTACCCTTGGGTCTTTGCTTTCAATACCATAGTCGTCTCTCTTCGCTAGAACCGTCTATTACAACAAACCTGGTCTAACTTTCTGTGTCTATCGTTTTCTTCCAGTAAATTTAAGTAGAAGATGCCAGTACTATACACCATTTTCAGAAAAACAACCTACAGTAGGTGCTTTAGAGACCTTAAACCCCTCCAGAGCATTTATAGCACAAATGTCAAGTCCTCCCTTCAAGGTACTCTTCCCAAAGAATATGTTTCCTCCTTGTGTTTCCTTGCTTTCTTCTCTGAAATTGAAAAAAAGGCAGACATAACACCTGGAATTACTCACACCCACTATTTCTCGACTACACACCTTTACAGCCAATTATTACGAGCTTGTATGTGAAACGGCGCTGGGCCAAAGGAGGTTACAAAGTGCTCCATTCCGTCTGGAAAGCCATATTCGATAGGCTCAGATAGATAAATAGATCATCCATGACATTGCCTTGCGTGAGGCAAGGTCATTCGACTCCAGCTTTTGGCCGACAATCAGATATTGCCGGTGTATGACATTCTCAAAATCTTGTACACAGCCATCCTGATACTCAAAGGACTGGTCGAGACTTTGCAAGCAACTTCTTTCATGACAAAAATAATTCAGCGTGAAAAGGGCTTTAATTTGAGTTGCAGACAGGAAAGACGTCTTGTGCTCGAAGTCAAAATGGACAATAATGCTGCACCTCTTTATTTCTTCTCTGTGGTCCCCTTTGACAACCTTCGTGCATTCACAAAAGTTTTGCACGGTATCCTCGGTAGCAGTTGGAAGTTTATCAGTAAGAACTTCCAGCTGTTTACGGCTAGGAATGCAAAAAGCAATTTCGCCTGAACTCCCAAATGCTGGTCATATAAAAACCCAGTTCAGGGTGTAAAGCTCCCTCGCAGATGGAACACACTACAGATAAGACGGAAAAAATCGATACCACGTCTTTGACTCCTGCAAAATTGACAGCAGCACTTGTCCACCTGCTCTAGTGCACAACTTATATCTGCCACAAAGCTTCCTCTAATATTAAATAATTGACAATTTTACATGATTTAAATAAAGATTAATATGTTTTATGAATTGGTATGAAGGATCAAAGTTGGCGACCTAGCAATTAACTCACTTCCATCATCTGAGTGTGTTTGATGAAGACTGACTCACAAGTCTTCAATTGAGCCGTGGAAAAAATTAACCCATGAAATTTAGCTTCTTCATGACCTTGGCAAGTGCCAGCGGGGCAATCGACGGAATCCTCAATTGCCTTCTCTGCTTTGCCGTCTGCACAACGGAAGACCAGAAGGTAGATTAGTGTATGCCTGAATTACCAGTAAATATGGCACGAAGTCAAATACATTGTAATCATTAGTATTTTCGTGTCACAGCCCGAAGACCCATAAATCCGTCGACCTGGCTGATGGATGCTGAATAATGAAGAAATAGAACTTAAGTTACTCCAACCCAAAAAAAAGTTCTTGGGCAACAATAAAGAGTTCACTGCTCCCTAGCACAACCAGAAAAAATGAAACCTTCTTAAGGATAAATTAAGAACAGACAAATAAGGACCCGATGACTTGAGTTAGAAAAAACTTCTAACGCTCCCAACATCCAACCTGAGAACAACACATCCCTCGTGTTTGCTGACCCTAATCCTGGTACATCCAAACACAAGCAGCTCTAGCATAAAGTCATGCGATTCCCTGAAGGTGCTCAAAGAAACACATCGGAAGTGCCCTATAATAATATTACTTTAGAATGCGCATTATGCCGGGTCCCTGATCTCCAACGCTTGTAGGTCCCATCTGCCATCAACTTGAACCTCTCCTTGTATGACCTGGCATCGGCAAGAAAGACTAAGGTAAGTTCTACGTGCACACGTTATCCAGGTGGCATTCCAAACTGTTACCTCCAACCATGACGACGAACTATTGTGCCCTTGGCTCACGACGCAGTAAACAATCGATAGATGCTTCTATTTGAGTGACAACAAATCTATGTTCCTGGAAAAATCCATTTCTTCCGCTCTGCTCAAAAAGGATAATGACGAAGCATGAACTACCCAGAAGCTAGTATACTGACGAGTAGGCTTTCATCTTGTACTTCTTCAATTTCGAAAGTCCTCGCCTCTGTTGCATCTGCACGGAAAAAGGATGAAAAAGAATTTAACAAATATTCATGTACAAAGCTCATGAACTTCAGTGCGACTTTCTATAGAGCTTTCCTATTCCCCACCATCAGCTCCACGACGGAATTTCAAGAAACATCCTCCTTGCATAAACCTGGCAAATTTCCGCGAAGGGCTAACTTACCAAAAGCCTTGATTACCTTCCTACGTAGCACAAAGACCTGAATTTCCTGATTTGAGAGTTACCCACAATCGCTCAAGGCCTATTTTCTACTGAACCCGAACGATATCAAGACCCTACAACCTTCCTAAGATCCCCATCAAAGGCAGACCTTCCATTGTGCTGATTCTTATTAAGTAGAACGAGTAGAGTCTCTTCAAAACGTTCACTTCCGGGAAAAATACCACGAATTGTACTAGAGGTAGCAAAAGCTAGCAACAAAGCTGGGTAAACAGAATTAGATTTTAGAATATGAACCGATTCTCAACCATCTTAAAGAACCCACGCCCGAATTCTCACCCCAATTTTTTGGCTCTGGAATTTTCAATGCTGCAAACAATGTCTGGACCATAATGCAGAGTCATTGCAGACGAATATATAGTTAGGTTCACATGTCACTGTGCAGTGAAAACAGAGAAAGTGTAACCAACCGAAGATGCGTCGAGCTGCTGCGCAATGGAACCAACACCCCCAAGCTTCGGCTCCAAAATTGATCGCACAGCCGAAGGAAACAGACTGGCACGAGAGGAAGACAAGGTAGACAGAGGAGCAGCGGAGAACGAGGACAGGGATTTCGGAATCTCAGAAATCCTGGTCCCCAACCTGTAATATGCCACAGAAGAATTCCAAGCACAATCTACACCACCGACCCCTACATTTGACGAAGTTCTCGAACATTCCACTGCTTCAACCGTAGACGCACGCGATCCCCTGACTGAGAAATGCGATCCAATTCCTGCACCTCTGGAACGCAAAGCCCTTAAAGCGCTGCTGCTTTCTCGAAGCAGCCCCATAAACCCCATGCTTACAAATCGCCTGCCTAACCTAAAACACTCCCGGATCGATCTCAATTTCCCAAACAACTAGGGCTACCGAAGATGAGTTCCTTTGTTCTCCTCAAAATCTGTCTGCGTCATACACGCTCTCTTTCCGTGGGCTGTTCATGATGCTCGAGCTTCGAACGCCAACAAATTGGAACATTTACCACAACTGTACCCTAGATGGCAACCGTAGACGATACTGTGGGGATGTACAGGGTACCGTATCAGAGGAGAAGACTACCATATCGTGGTCGTACCAAGATTCGAACTCGAGATAATACAGTACACGGATCTCTCCCCAAAGCTCTCAACAACTTTAAAGTCGTACTCTGGAGTATCTATTGCCATGGCCCACAGTAGCCTGTCCACCGATCAGCCACTTTGATCAGTCTGCACTATCTGGTGTTACCGATATACAAATGTAACCTCTTTTCTTTCCTTATTATACTCATCTATGAGTATAATAGCGCATTTCAAACACACCCGTCAATTTATATGACAACCCCGTAGCAGGGTTTCATGGCATAAACTTTACTGGCAGTCCCGTAAATTTTTTTTCCACTGGTCCTATTTCATAAAAGTTTAAATCTTTCTGGAATATGGGGAACATTCTAAGGAGAATTGTTTTTGCTCAATTCACCCGTTATTTTTTTGGTCCACATATTCGGTAAAAAAATGTACGGCTTCGGAGTTCTTTATTGTGGGAAATATTCTATTCCCTTTTATGTTTTGTAGCTACGTTTTGAAACCCACTAATGTCCAAGACTCCCATCCCTTAAATGTATTGAGCTTTAGATTTATGATTATTGAAATTGCCCCAAGTGTATGTAATATACGATGGGGTGCAAAATATATATGCAAACGCGAATGCGAATATATATATATGTATATATATACATATATGTGGTTTTCTTCCGTCGTTGAAACCTGGCATTGTTATGATGGCTTCGGTTAACTCATATTAATGAAAATCGTTCCAAATTCTGCCACCAAAAGCTTTTATTCAATTTCAGATACAACTGCTGATTTCTCGGTCAAAGTACCCAAAATTAATTTATCTCGCCACCGGTGTGCGATGTTACCTATTAATTATTTGCTTTATTAGAATTAAAAAAAAATTTGCCCGTTGTTTATGCAACTATCTGCATAACTTTAAAATGTGTAAGAATGTATCGATATATGACAAAACCAATAAATATATATGTTTGCATGTGTGAATGAAGACATGTTATATATTTTAAATGTTTAATCCTACATGGATAAGTTAACAGTGTTTTTTCAACAATTAAGATAATCTTGAATTAAAAATACATACATTCATGTATTTGGTTCTTAAATAAACATAATAATCAAAATGAATGTGACATAAGTAACGTCAATATAAGTAATCAAAGTAGTATAAATTTAAATCTACACATTAATCATAGAATTTAATATATACTCCATTCTAAAAAATAAATCATTAAATTGCCTAGCTTCATGTAATTTCATCATGTGGAGGAAGTAAATGACATTTCATTTAAAATAAATTTAAATATATCTCATGGATACGAACACATAAACTTCAGCCAAGTTATCTAAACACAATTTCAACTCATATTTAAAAAAAATGAATAGGATCAATTATTTCAATCATACAATCATTTCAAATCTAATTGTATTTTACATTATATTATTTAAATTTTATTTATTTAAAAAAATTATTATTATTAAAACGTAAAAATAATCTAAAATAATTTTATGAATTAAAATCATGTAAAAATATTTGAAACAAATTTTTTACAACATACAGTTGATTAAAAAATTAGATGAAAAATAAATATTTAACTTTTTTAAAATCCAAAATGTTACATATAAATTGATAAAGAAATGAAAAAATCTACATGAAGACAAAATTTGATCATTAATTTTTTTTACACATATTTTATTTTAACTTTTTCATTATTCTGAAAATCTATAAAATTTTCAATTTAAATAATAAAATCAAATAAATAACCTTTAAAAATATAATGAGATTGAATAATTTTACTTTAATATTGAAATAAATATTTTTATTAATACCAATTCATAAAAAAAATATTAATATTTATTTAAATCATGTAAAATTTTCAATTATTTTATATTTATTTAATATCATATTTAAATGGAAAAAATCAAATCTAAGTAAAATTTTATGTTATTTATTCATTTATTTGCAAATTATACATTATTAACTTTTGATTGGTCAACATGCTAATGAAAATACACATTTGAATATGAATTATCAACAAAGTCATTTTGCATAATAAAATTAAATTATTTGACATATATTTTTTAAAATTTAGATCTAAAATTATGAATATATGATTAAATCCGACAAGATTAAAGTAATTAATGTAATTAACAAAACCTTGTAATCTACATATATCAAGATTATTAAATTTTATGTTACAAAACTATTATATATATTCATACTATTTTTTTTAAAAAAAAAATTTATTAATGAAAATTTTACTTGAAGAAACTTTGTATGAAAATATAGTTTGAATTTTACTCTACCATTAGGGATACATACTGAATTGAAAAAAAATTTGTTATTTCTTACATTAATTTCATATTAGAAATATAATCAAGTAATATGATTAATTTTTACAAAAAAATTCATTCACTTAATAATTAAGTAAAAAATATATATATTGAAGAAATTATTCATTTTCTTGATCAAAAATTGAAAATTTTGATCATTATAAAACCCAAAAAAATAAAATTATTTTTCAAGGATCAATAGCTGGTTATGGTTTATTATTTTACTTTTTATATTTTCAATATGTCAACAACTATGTATAATAAAAAAATTATTGATAATTATTATAAATTTTATATCATAAAAAAATTTTTAACTTGATCATATGTAATTACTTTTTACGTTTAAATAAAATTAATTTTTATAACAAAAATTAAACATATGGTTTTAATTAAATAATTCTTATATAGCTTACATTTTTTGAATTACATTATTAAGCTATTTAAAGTGGTTTTAAATGTATGAGACAAGATATTAGATTTTTTTAATTAATAACATTTAAGTTTATCATGTGTATATGATGACATACGATATAATTTTAGTATGTAATCATACATGAGTAGGTTTACACACTTGTCATAGTTGATTATGTAGATTATTCAAAACATACAATAAATACACTTATAATGCATTATACTTATAGTTTGTATATGTTATTTGAAATACTTTTCCTTCATATTTTTTCAAAATAACTTTATTTCAAAAGAAATCCAACAGAATCAAATGAGATTTTTACTAATCTTTGTCATCTCTATATGTTATTACTACCTCATTTTGTCAATCATTATCATGATTAACCTCATAGTGATTCAGTACTTTCAAAACTTTGATTTATTCAAAATTAAAATTACAATGGATCTGCATGTAGACTACATACATTCTTATTTAAATTTTGAAATGAATCTTCAAAGAATTTATAATATGCAAAGATTAATTTGATGATCACATAAAAAATTATTTTTAAATATAATTTAAGATTTTTTTTAAATACTAATATTATAAGTTTCAATCAAATCATCCTAGAATTTTTTTTAAGAACTATTCAAAAAGTCAAAATTTGTGATAAAGTTGTTTAATTTTGTTTAGCATCATGTTTCGTGAGTTTTTTAATGCATGTAATTTTATTTTTAAAATTTTAAATTTTTTATGTATTTTAGATTTTATTCTTATTTTTGAAAAATGAAGATGAACATAATTATGTTATCGCTTTTATTTTTTTATCGTTAAATTTCTTTGTTTCGATCTATACATATCTTACATATAGAATTCATTATATCTACGTGCAACCTTTGTAAATGCAATATGCTATTTACCTTCTATAAGTGCAAACATAGTTGTTATCTTGAAAAAATATTTCGGGGTTAAATGTAAATTACATATTTTTGCTATCTCCAACTCAAAACTTACTTGTGAGGTCATTACAAACAAATTTTCAGAATGCAAATGCATTTAATAAGCATATAGAGTATAAAAAAATTCATAACTTGAAAACATTATTCTCATGGGTAAATGCAATTTTAAGTAAAATTTTAAATGTGTAAATCCAATTTAAATATTTTTTTAAGTAAAATCATACCTTTGTAGCAAGCATGGATGTTACTCCCTAAAGAACACACTTACTAAGTGCAAATTGCAATTGACCTCTTACTTCGGAGGTTGGTACAAACAACATTCTATGCACAAGTGTGCATTCAATAAACACTTGTAAGTACAATTTAAGGTAAAATTTAAGGTACAATTTAAGGTATCCATATAAATCTAAATATTGAACTCTTCATAAATGATATTTCTCCATCAATTACATTTATAGAAATCCAACATGAATGAAAACCCTTGAGGAAAGATAATCTTAAGGTGTTGCAATTAGAGTGAGTTGAATGTATATCATAACATGATACTTGCATACTTCGTCACACTTTTCTCTTTCAAGAGCATTTGTCCTTGCAAGTTGTATGAGTAAAAGAGTGTAATGAGAGATTATTACACTTTTTTACTCTTACATCATATAATAAAAAGAGTAAAAATTAGAAAATAAATAATATTCAATTTATATTCTAGAATGATCTTCTACGAGACACAATGCTTACATACATTGGTGATGATTAACATGGAAGACAACCAAAAAAAATCATGAAATTTTGTGTTTTGTTTCATGTAAAGAATAAAAACTAGAAAAAGGAGAGAGTAATATAGCAAAAAGGATGGGAACACCCCATCAAGTCATGGGAATGAAACCTAGGGAGTAGTATGGGGCTAGACCTCAATAACATGACAATGAAAAATATGTCCAGTACACATAAGATACCCAAACTATGTAGATCAAACGATTTACATATTATTGAAGCATATGAAGAAGCATCATTTAAGGTGATTTCTCTCTTATCGATTACACCAGCTAGAGTAATGGATACACACGGTCTAAAATAGACTACACAATATGATGAAGAAAGTGATACCTCTGTCACATAGAATGATAGACTCTCATATAGTATCGTAGGCTATCTTGCACTCTCTCATTGTCGTCCATAACTCCATATAATTCCAATGCAAGAGTAACAATTTCTTTGCATATCCATATATTTGGATACCTTGGTTGTTGTCGGTTCATTCATAGCCCATAGGGGATGGATAATCATCCTTCCCCATGTGAAATTGTGTCATGTGTAGAATCTATAACCACAACATATGCAGCAATACCATGGTTCTCCCAAACCAAGTATAGCTTTGCCCTAACCCGAATCTAATGCAAGACATACCAACGCTCTTTCCATGAGGTATACATCCTATGGTGCCATAACAAATATCACATTCCTAATCTCATCATGGATAGCTATATTATGTACTATGAATGGACAACAAATCATATGAATCCCACTGCATCGGTAGTACCGCACTCACATGTGAGTAATGAATATGCATATGGGTGGATCAAGCCAAAGTGGAACCTCATCATTGTACAAAGTTAGATGGTGCGAGTCAGAAAAACCTGATGCATGATCGAGCCAAGATCCACAAACATGCACACCCTAGCCAAAGCAAAAGCAAGAGCGTAGATCAACCCTAGTATTAGGAGGAATGACCAAATCCACTAAGATAAAATATAGAGTCTGAATTATAGGTCCATCATGATAAATTGTTGGCCTCTTATCCAATTGGTGGGCAAGGAGGAAAAGGATGGGAACTCATGTCTTGAGTCAATGAACAAATCATCTCTCTTATGTTGTAATAGTACTTCTAGGTGAAATGACCCCCCTCCATGTTCTTTGCATACATCTCAAGTATGGGACTATTAGAAATCACTAATCATGAGGATAGCAAAGATGTCGAGAATGCCCAATTGACTAGAAATGCTACAAATGTAGTATATTCCATTGATAGATGTAGTATCTTCCATTGATAATAAGCCTAGCACTTTATATAAAATCATATCCAAGTATGTTAAAACGGAATGAACCAAATGAAACGTGTATATCCACTAGTAAAATAAGTTTATCTATAAGCAATACATTTATACAAGAATTAACAACAAGGAAGACTGATTGTAAAGAATGACATGTAGAGTGAGACACTATCTAAGTGTAACCTATGCAAATGCAATATGTTGTTTACCGTTGAGAAATTCAACCCTGTATGTTATTTCCAGAAAAGATACATGGGCGATAAGCGCAAATATTATTGGGGCCTAGCCCCATGTTACCGGTTTGGTTCATCCTTGTACGATTTGATGGGGTCTTCCCATCCCTTTTGTTATTATACTTTCTCGGATTATGATAACCGCAAATTCCAGATTTTCACTAACAATAATTCACCCCCGAGTTCATTACAAACAAATTTCTTAGTGCAAATGCGTAATTTACAAACGTGAAGTATGAAATGCTTAGTAACCTGTAGACTTGGCTAGCCCTTATTAGTATTCCTTAAGCGTGATTGTTTTGTGAGAGTGCCCGTACCGAGTTTGCGCTAGCTTCATGTCATCCATGTGGGACTTGATGGGGTATTTCAAACTTTTTTCTTGCTTTATATAATTTTTGTTAGATAATTTCAAGTAGTAAACTCTCTATAATTACAATATCTAGGTCAATCGCCATTATACAGGTGTTAGATAAATGCAAAGTCTTGTCAGCGCAACAAAGGAAGCTACTCCCGAGGTGTTGCACTTAGAGAGAGTCGAAGGTATAGTATCTTTCCAGATTCAGAGTTCTTTGGGCTTGCGGGCTGTGGTCCTACAGTATGGGGCAGATTGTGTAGGACTAGAGTTTAGACCAACGGTTTCGGGCATCGGGCAAAAGGTTTCCAAGAAGGGCAAGCTTCAAGTCATTCCCGACTTGAAGCTTGCCCTTCTTGGAAACCTTTTGGCGGCAACTCTGACCAGCGATGATCGTCTCCGCCGGCATTTGTGCAAAGCCGACGGAAGCGAAAGAAGCTGCACTTCATCAGCGAACTATCCCCGGAACCGATCGGCTGATTTTTCGTCGTTCCATCTCGTCGCCTTTGCCGAGCATTTCTCAAAAGACACACCGCTATCTCTTCAGATGTTCAGACGCGACCTTGTAGCTCACAGTGAAGCTGCTTTACCATGGTTCAACTTTATCGTAAACGGCAGAGTTCTGCCCAAAAAACAGCAGGCTCCAACCATCTCCGTTCTCGTGGAATGACTGCAGACATGTGGAGTCACGTACTGGAAGTTTGAACCAAAGATTTGCCGAAATTTTTTCACACCTGGCTACTCATAACTGGAGACAAAAAGGCGAGAAGCAAATATAGAATGCAGGCGAAAATACTGGGAAGCAACTGATAACACTGCTCGTATACAGGAGAGATCGCTGTACATCGGAAGCGGAAGATCTTCAATTAGAGACAGCAAATCTCAATGTTAGTGCTCAGCGGCTGTGCATAGTCTCGGATTGCCGTTGTGCGAGCTGCAGATGAATCGCTGGCAGCTGGCCTATTATTCCGACGCGAGGACCAAGGCGTCGTGCTGGACCATGAACCGGCCAAAGTAGAGAGAAGTTTTTCAATTAGCAATATACTAAGTGGCAAGGCACTGCAATACTATTGCTTCAGGAGGTTTCGGACAGTGTCGGAAGGGACGTGCTAATAGACATTGTACTGCTGCTGGCGATGTATTTTCTTCTGTTTCTTGTTTCTTCGGCAGGGTCTTTCCAAACGTACAACAGATTTGGAAAGAAATTGTCCTCTCTGGTATGCAGCGCTATGCAGTGGGCACTGCCCATTATTCCAGTCAACTTTCCATTCTCTGACCGACCGGAGAGAGTAGAAGGTTGTGCGTAATCACATGGGCGTTTGCTGACGTGTCACGTCACTTCTAGTCGTGACTCGTGTTGGGAGGAATGTTGTCGCCAAATGCTTTCAAATGCAATGATATTAAATGCTCTCTCCCGTGACAGAGAGAGAAACGGAAAGTTATTCTTCGAACGGCTCAATTCGACATTTTTCAGTTTTCATCCAGTCAAATATAAGATAAAACTTTACCAACCACTGCCGGTAATACCGTACCAGTATCAGAATCTTGCCACCGGTGTTAACGGGTGACTTCCCTTGAGAAAGCCATACCCGATCAGACAGCGAATAACATAAAGGAAAGTAAGAAATATATAGAAATAACATAAAGAAAAGAAAGACCAAGTATAATAACAAAAAGGATGGGAAGACCCCATCAAATCGTAAAGGATGGAACCAAACTGGTAACATGAGGCTAGGCCTCAATAGTATCACACTGGGAAATATGTCATACAACACCTAGGATATCTAAACTATCCAAGTCAAAAGGTCTGCAAACAACAGAGCATCCTAAGAAGCATCACCTAACGTGATTACTCTCTTATGGATTGCACCGCCTAGCAATGGAAGAGCAATGGAAACACATTGCCTAAAATAGGCTATACAATAAACTAAAGAGAGTGATACCCCATGTCGCATAGTATGGTAGACTCTCGCGCACTCCCTCACGAACATGTCGAAGTTGGTGTCCATAGCTCCATATAACTCCAAACCTCTTTGCATACCTCTATACTTGGAGACCTTGGCTGCTGCCGCTCCACTCGCCACCCATCCTCTGGGATGGGCGATCACCCCTTCTGAAACTGTGTCTCTAGTAGGATCGGTAACCACCACATCAGCCATAGTGACCTGGTCCTCTAGAACCAAATGCAGTGTGCTTCTAACCCTAGTCGAGTGCAAGGCATACCAACGCTCTCTCCATGTGAGGTATCCATCCTCCCGCGCCATAGCAAACACCACATCCCTAATGGCATCATGGGTAGCTATCCTCTGCCCTCCGAATGGACAACGAGTCATATGAACACCTACCGCATCTAAAAGTGATACCACACTCACATGTGAGTAATGAAGATGTAGATGGATGGACCAAGCCAAGTCGGAACCTCATCACTGTGGAGAAAGTAGCTGGTGCGAATCGGAAAGCCCTGATGCATGGTCGAGCCAAGATCCACGAGCCTGCACCCTTGCCCGAGCAAGAGCGTAGACGAGCTCTAGTAGTACGAGGAATGGCCGGATCCACTAAGAGTGAATGTAGAGCATCATGAAACTGTCGGTCCATCAAGATAGACTTTAGACCCTAGTCCAATCGATAGCCAAAGAGGAAAAAAATGAGAACTCATGTCGTACCTCCCGTAATAAAACGTATATCATATGTCGTAATAATACCTATAAGGAAAATGATCCCGTATCAATGTCTCTCATATATAAACATAAAGTACATATGATAGTAAATAATAAGGACCCAGGAATTACCCTATTTATACCCAGGGCACCCTGGGTATAAATAGGGTAATTCCTGTAGCACTTGATATAAAAGGACCTTTTTCGTCCTTCCGCCGCGATGAAAGGACAAATTAAACCACCGTCCAATTGTTGTCTCTATCTCTCTCTCTCTTACAGAACATGGCTGCGTGGGATTGGATGGATGATACAAACCGTAGAAAAGATCCACTTCTGCGTGTTTTGGGAGTACTGTATTTTATATTACTCTTCGGATTTAATAATTTCAAAACGGACTAATCACTGCTCTGAAAGTGTAAGACAGAAAATCGTGCTATGCGTTCCGTGGTATTTTGAAAATCGTGCTCTGCATTACGAGGTATTGGAGCACAATTTCTCTTTATTTATCGGATTAATATACTATAAACTAAAGGACTTCCTGGTGCAAGCATCGGCTGGATTTTCGTCTATGTGGAAATGGTAAATCAAATGATGAGAAGGTGGGTTATAAGATTGGAGAAAGAGTTAAGAAGCAATCGTGTGTTTGATTATTTAGCAAAATCCAGCTGTCGTGCTGTAAACATTCCAAGGAATGGAGAAACCTGACGAACAAAGACCTGGCGCATCTCGAAAGACAGACAAGAAAAAATATGTACCATAGGAGACGCACCTCCTTTACAATGAAAAATACAACAAGACAAAGAAAAGTCAACAATTTCAATTACACTCTCTAAATAGTCAACGTGATACAACATTCACACTACTCTCTAAATAGTCAACGTGATACAACATTCACACGTGAGTAACGAACATATAGATCTATGGACCAAGCCAAACGGAATTTCATTGATGTAAAGAAAGTAGCTGAATGCGAATCGGAAAGCCCTAATGTATAGTCGAGCCAAGATCCACGAGCCTGATACTAAAGTTACAGGTATAGTACAAGTGGAACACACAACCCGACACGACCAAAACAATAGACAAAAAAGCTCTATAATAAACGATGACAAACAGTGATACTCCCCAAAGGATCTCACTGTCGAGTGTCAACAGGGAAACGATTACTACATCCTCGGAAAAATCATATTAATAACATGTTGATAAAAGAAAAAAAAATATGAACCATAGAAAAAACTTTGTAAAATTTAAAATATATATATATATCAAATTAGCAAGAAAAAGTTGCGTTAGAATTACTCTATTCAACTTTGAATTTGAACCAGGACATGTTTTACAAACAATGATGGGAAACTTGAACGATCATCCTCGACAAGTATGAGAAGGTGGGCTACAGTTGTGGACCTCAGGTAAGACAAGATAAGGGGAAGAAATCTGAATATAATCGTTGAGAAAAAGAGTAAAAGAACTATAAAAAAGAACTACTCACTTCCGTCCAGGACAAAGGTACTGTATACATGATTCGGAATCCACAAAAACCCTTCTGCTAGCTGTTTAGTGGTCCACACCCACGTCGAACCCACGGTCCCACACTCAATTGGCCCTTCAGAGATAAAGAATTGAAAGAAGTATAAAGTATGTGTATCAGAAAGCAATGTACGCCAGGTAAGAACCAGAGGTCCGTCATAGAGATAGCGGATTTTGAAAAGCATTGGATTCTCTGCTGAGGAAACCACGAAAATCTGATGAGTGTATCCTCTTGCATTCGACGGATCAATTCTACACATTCGCCGAATCCACTTCCGATACCGTGGTAACGATGATCAATAACCTCCGGATATTCACCATGGCCTTCTGTCGTCATGTGAATGTCCTGTCTGATGTGATCTTCGGATCTTTTCAGTAATCCTCAGATTTTCTCATTCTGTACTCCGGAAAACACGCGCATGAAAGCTTTAGACCCCATGGCAGGTGTAAACCTTATGAATTTCACCATAAATGTGATCTAGTCTTTTTATTCTTTTGCCACCAATTGGACTAGAGTCATGCCATCTACCTTGGGACCCATAGTTTCAGCAGCTTCTACATTCACTTTTAGTGGATCCGGACATTTCTCGTATTACTAGAGGTCGTCTAGGCTCGTGGATCTTGCTCGACTATGGATAATGACTTTCCAATTCACACCAGGTGCTTTCTCTATAACGATGAGTTTCCGTCTTAGTTTGGTCCATCCATATACATATTCATTACTCACATGTGAGTGTGGTATCACTGTATATATAGTAGACGTTCATATGACTCGTTGCACATTCGGAGTGTAGAGTATAACTACCCATGATGCCATTATGGATATGGTGTTTACTATGGTTCAAGAGTGTGGATACCTCACATGGAGTGAGCGTTGGTATACCTTGCAATAGACCATGGTTAGGACAGACCTCTACTTGGTTTGGGATGACCAGGTTATGTGGTGGTTACCGATCCTACTCGTGAAAGTCTCACAAGGGATGATCAGTATGGAGCGTCAGCATCCAAGTGTCTCTCATGGAACCACAAATTAGACTTTCAACCCAAATGGTCAGGCTAAGTACCATCCAAACATCTACCTTCATAGCAAGGCAACCAACAGTACATATTTTCCCAAAATGCTTGCCCATATTGCCTCTATGGAAAGAAGTCAACTCTTTGTTTCTCTAGCTTTAGAATTAACTATGGACACTGAGTTCGACACGAGTGAATATACGATAAGTTACATATTATATTAGAGAACATAGGGTATCACTGTCATTAGATTAATATATAAATAACATATTTTCATTGTTCTACATAGAAGACTAGGGCATACGATGGATAGAAGAGCAATTTCATTAGTATATTATTTTTCTGATACTATCTTGGTTGTAAACTTTCATAGTTAAGAGAAGTTTGGTTGTATATTACATATTTTCATGTGTGATGCTATTGGGACTAGCCCCATGTTACCTGTTTTGGTTTCATCATTGTACGATTTGACGGGTCTTCACATCCCTTTCGTCATTGTACTGCGTCTCTTGGCTATCGAGTGCAGGAGGGATGAGGTAATGGCCGTTCGGCACCATGCCATGCTCGGTAACGGGACGTGGCCGTGTGACAGGATATTTCCCAGCTCTCCATGTTCTCGCCACGGTGCAGCCCCTCGCACTGTTTTTGGCTCCCTTATCAAGGGCTGGGAACACGTGCCATCAAAACGTTAATCGTCAAGTTACTTCTGTCACCTGCGTCGCCGATTCGCACACCCGTCCGGTAGGGACTCGGGAGTCCAAGGGAGAGCTGAAGGTCAGAACGGAAGGTTAAAATGCGATGGACCTCCGGTAAGTGCCAAAGTCTCCCGTTCCGTGCCACTCCGAATCCGAGGGTCCGTTCCAATCCCTCCGCGGTACTGTCTGAGCTGTTAAGTACGTGGACGAATTAGAAAAGCCCGGGAGGGAGGGAAGGGCATACTGTGCCGTATTTTTAGCGAGAAAGGGTTCGGGGAGCCAGCAATAGGAGGGCGAGAGGCTCGGGATGGGGAATCCGAGGCAGGAGACCGCGCTCCGAGGAAGGAGCGAAGGGCGGCTTGTTCGGCGTCGTATTACTACTTTACTGTTGGTGCATTTCTTCTCCCCTACCTCCGGAGAGGAGGCAGAGGCCGCAGAGCCGCAGAGGTGAGTAGCGGAGGAGGAAGGCCAACGAACGGGAGCGAAGGGACTCCGAGCGGGCGAGCGAGCGACAGCGAGTGTGCGGATTGGTCAGTCAGGCAGACACACAGACATACGAGACGAACGACCCCAAGAGGGAAGTCTGTGTACGTAGGTACATACACCGCTGCTCCTGCAGCACATCATATCGTCGCATTGCCGAAGAAGTGACGACAGAAGAAGAAGAATAGTGTCGGCCGAGGGAGGGAGCGAGGGAGCGAGGGAGCTGTCCAATCCAGTCCAGCCCTGACGCACACGAACGAACTAAAGTGAAGTACAGTGGGAGAGTTGAGAGCGAGCGAGCGAGCGAGAGAGAGAGATAGAGACAAAGACAGAGACGAGGTGACGGCAGGAGGGAGGGAAGGAAAGAAAGAAGGGGAAGGGGAATCGTTCGGAGAGTGAGAATCAGCGACGTAGCGGAGGAGGAGCAGCGGAAGAGAGAGAGAGGAGGGAGGAGAAGATCAAGAAACGGGAAAGATCAAGGGGCGACACGGAACTCGCTGCACCTGCCTCGCCTGCGGGTGCGGCGGGGAGAGGAGGAAGAGCAGCAGCGAGAGCGCTGGGCAAAAGCAACTGAACATCAGGAGGAGGAGGAGAGGCGGAGGACGAAAAAAGAAAAGACAGGATTAGGACAGGGAAGGGCGGAAGAAAGAGGCGGGCAAAGGGAAGTTTGGGTCAGAACGCACGCGAGCCGTCGCTCCTCCGAAAGAGAAGGGGAAAAGGGAAGGAAGATAGGGAGCGAGGGAGGGAGGGAGGAGGCGAGTAAAGACGGGGTGGGGTGGGGAGGTAAGCGATGGAGGTGAGGAGTCCGGCAGGGGCGAATAGAGTTTCGGATGAGACACTCGGGTGCATATTTGCGCATCTTGACAGCCCTGGAGACCGAAAAGCCGTCTCGCAGGTATGCCGGCAGTGGCGGCGTGTTGATGCGAATACGAGGAAGCATGTGTCCATAGCAAACTGTTACAGCGTCGCCCCTGCTGCTCTTTCACGGAGGTTCCCGAACTTACAATCACTGAAGATTAAGGGCAAGCCACGAGCTTTCGAGTATGAGCTGCTCGTTCCGAACTGGGGTGGATATGCCAGGCCCTGGGTGGCAGAGGTTGCACGAGGCTACTCGCAGAGGTTGCAGAGTTTGTGGTTGCGTCGTATGCATGTTACCGATGCTGATCTCACATTGCTCGCTCAGTCTTGCTCGGAGTCCCTACAAGTTCTCAAGCTGCACAAATGCTCGGGTTTTTCCACTTCTGGTATACATGACATCACCACATATTGCAGGTACACTTTTACAGCACCGTATATCTCACGTTCGGCCCCTATTGGTCCCTTGCTTTTTTCACTCTTCTTCACACTCCTTACACATGTACTAACACTACATCAACGCGCATCTCCATTTTTCATTCTGTGGCCTCTGGGATAGAAATAAGTTCTTAGCCGGATAAGTTCAGAAGTTCTCTCGATAGCGGGTCACTCTGGTGCTGGAAGCATGACTTTGTTTGAGAAGCAGGCCCTGGACCCAGCGTTCCCTGGTCTAGTCTAGCATGCAGGAAGTACTCCCCTGCTCATGTCCAAGAGACGACACGCCTGAGTGAGTATGTGAACAAGTCAGTGTGGCTGTGAACTGTGAAAACTTTATTGTGTTTGACAAAGTCTTATGGTCATAAGCTGTTACAATAATGGTCTATAGACAGAGGTGGGTCTCCGATTGGGGTACCACAGGCACGCACCGAAAGATATGAATGCAAGGAATATTCACATCCTTCTGGCCTGTATGAAATGGGTATATGAACCAGATGTGATGAACCTACCCTCCAAGATCATTTAATATCCTCGTCTGCACTTTGTCAAACAATGTAGATCCTTAGCACTGTGAAGGTTTAGAACTCCGTGATTTTCCCAGTTGATGTGGCGAACAGGTCGACGGATATGTAGATCTCGAACTGTTCTATAAATTGGACAACACTAGTGTGCTTCTTCCTGATGTCGTGTCAGGAAATTTGACTTCAGGCCGTATAAACTGCGGCTATGACAACGAATGGAGGTTTGTCAATAAGTCTTACTCTTTGAGGTTAATAATTGAAGTGAGTTGGCTTTCACGAAGGTGTCGTCGTTTTATCTCATTTAGTGTCAGTCGTCTATGTCAGATTAGTCACCAAACTTGATGTTATCAATAAAAGTAATTTGTTGTGAACGTTGGTGGATGGCTTCCATGATGTACTGGTAAGTTGAGTGAAGCTTCTCTGAGAGCTTAAAATGTGTACCTTCATGTTGTGTACGAACATATCTGACATGTGTATCCACAGTTTGTTTCTTCGATATTCGGTCACTTTCCACTTAAGTGTGACTTTAGTACCATTTTCTGTAGGCGTATTCTAGTATAGTCAGTGTTATCCCATACTCCTGCTGTAAGTACATGTTTGGTCGATTCAATGTCGGGTATACATTCTGTAATTATATTGTGTACTTATCATATGATCGGGAAACAAGGTCAGAGTTTCAGATTTCTGAACTAGAGCTCGTGAACACTCTTCTAACTCAGCCTACTACTTGGATTTCAGATCTCTCAGGGTGTTATATTTGGAAGAGAGTGCTATCAGTCCCTCGGAAAGAGGCGGTGAATGGTTACATGAGCTGGCTCTCAATAATACAACGTTGGAAGATTTGAACTTTCAGTACTTGCATGAGTTCGATGACATCAGCATTACTGATCTAGAGGGAGTCGTAGAGAACTGCAAATCGTTGAGATCTCTCAAAGTCAGCGAGATCGACATTTTGGATATGAGGGGTGTCTTGAGCAAAGCCCATAATTTGAGAGAACATGGAACAGGATGTTGTGCCAGTATCGGAGACCCCCTAAGGGCGGGAGGTGTTGACTTGCCTAGAACTATCATCGCTCTTTCAGGACTTTATGAGTTGAATGAGATTGGACTTCCCATGGTGGCCAATCTTCTCCCAAATCTGAAGAAGCTGGACCTCAAGTACACTCTTCTGAGTCCTCAGGGTCACGTTCAGATTCTTAGTCATTGCGTCAGTCTGGAGGAATTGGAGGCATGTATCTTAAGCTTAAGATCTTATGTTGTTTGCGACAAGTATAGAGTAATATATCGTCACTTGTATGAGTTCAGATGTTTTGAAGTTTTGGATTTTGGATTTGGATATGATCTATTGGTAGAGTTTCAATCCAACGTTGAGGCGGAAGCCTTCGCAGGGACCACCAATCTGACTTGAATTTGGAACGTTCGCCGCTTTTTATCGTGGCGTCTCTCATCGTAGCATGGTGGCAGTTATATAAGCAATAGTTTCCGAAGTCAGTAATTTTGTCAAGGCAGGCGGCTTTGAGAGAGTCTCTTTCTTGGTCTTGCCATCTTTTATTTTGCTAATAACCTAATTTTATCTTTCCTTAATACAGGTGAGAAATGTGCTTGGAGATGACGGACTCATCATGGTTGCTAGAACCTGCAGGCAGTTGAGGCGAATCCGAGTTGATGAGAGTGATGGGGAAGGTTTTCTCTCTCCGTTAGGCATCATCCCCATTGCGCAAAATTGTACCAAGCTCGAGTTTCTAGTCATGTATGTGGTGGACATCAACAATGCTACCCTCAGAGCTTTCGGAGAGAACTGCCCAAATATGAAGGATTGCCGTTTCGTTCTGCTCTCGACCTTGGTAACGGTGGATGATTTACCTCTGGACCAAGGTGTAAGATGTTTATTAAAAGGGTGCCGGAAACTAACCCGATTTGCGTTGTATGTCCGACATGGGGGACTCACAGACGAAGGCATGGGTTACATCGGGGAGTATGGAGGCAAGCTCAAGTGGATCTTACTTGGCTGTGCCGGAGAAACCGATCAGGGTTTACTTCGTTTAGCGGTGGGTTGTCAGTCATTGGAGAGGCTGGAAATGAGAGATTGTCCCGTAACTGAGGCTGGACTTGCTACTGCCGCTGTGAGTATGAAGAACAGTCTCAAATACATGTGGGTGCAAGGGTACCAGGCAACAGATGCTGGTGGTAGGCTTTTGGCGAGGGCTCGCCCTTTCTGGAATGTTGAAATCTGTTCAGGATCGTCTCAGTTGCCAGGCCAGCTTCTGGCATACTGCACTTTAGCTGGACCTCGAACGGATTGTCCACCAGAAGTGGATTTGTTATCTGAGATTGCACCAGCGCGTGAAAACTGGGAACTATGATGTGAGCGCTGCGGGCGAGAACTTCATGAAACTTGTCAGCTGCAGGCGCTATAGCATCTTTTTATTGCTTGTCTGGAACTAGGCTGTGTTTTCACTGATGTACACACCATTTTAACCGTATGCTAAACTCGCTGCTAGAATCAGCATCTTTGGACGGCCGCCACAGTAAAATTAGTAAGTCCTCGCAGCTCAACAGCACTGTAACATAGTTTGTCTTCGCAGACTATTAAGTATTTATGTGGCCTCTGTAGTTTCAACACTAACAGCAGATTATGGTTCTTGTCATTCTGGAGTTTCATTTTCCCTCACCATGTCAAGGTCAGTTTTGGGCAAGATATTCAGGTTGAGTATATTCATACTTAGCTGCTAAAATAGATGTCAAAGTCATCAAAGCTATTATCTATATTATATATAGTTTGTGGTATTAAATGTTTCTGTTGTTCATGTCAGTCTGCTTGGTGGTTTTTGGTAGTTAGTAAGTGGAGAGGGATTTGTGTAGTCCTTCGTTTTTATGCTAGCGGATGTTAGAAAGGTGGTTGACTTCGTGCTCTTGTCAGTCCACCAACTGTTTTGTGCTGTGTTGGTCTCAAAAGTAAAGCGGCACGTTACATGACGTTGTTTCATCTGGTTTGGCACACCAATCTCAATTCCTGAGATGCTTACCTAACACGGAGTTTGATTTCTGTGTCGGATCATTCGTGTCAGGTCTATGTTTTGCAATGGCGTTGTTTGGCCTGATGTTTGAAGGGTTTTTATGTCAGGGGATCGATGATGAACGACAATTCTTTTGGAGTTTCATTTTTTATAATTCGAATTGTTTGTTTTCCAAAATATGTGCGCCAGAAAGCTGGATTGGACTCTGTTGTCCGCCTAGACACACGCAACAATGGAGCACTGTAACATCTTAGTGCGGTGCAGATCGCAGGCCAGATGATCAGACACTCAGGTGGCTACAGCCTAGTAATCAAACCTGCGATTGTTATTCCTTCTTCAATTGCAAATTCATTGGACTCCTAATAACCTGGTAAAAGATAAATTTAAACTGCTGACCTAATACGGTTTCTCTATATCCCCATGATCATAATCTGGTCGATGTATCCCTTCCGGCATTTCCCACTATTTGTTGACATTCTTCAGACGTTCTTGCTTTTTAGCGTCTGCATTTAAACGGATGAATACGGTTCACAGGCCTGGACCTTTATGCTGCTTTTGCTGTGGGAACTTCTTGAGTGATAGAGTCTTGCCCCACTATGGAAATGTCGTTGACTTAGATCATTGAGGAAGGTTTAATGCCCCATAGATGATTTTGTGGACTTCAAGTTTTGAAGGGTTATAAACACCATGAATTTATGAGACTCTGGAATTCGAGGGGTCAGATTAATTGTCTTGGGTCAACGTGTGAATTTGAGTCATGTTTTGAGTAACAACCATACAAGGTCTGGAAGTAGTGTCAACAATATACGTTTCTGGTTGAATGTAACAACTTATAATAGGAATGTGATTGCCTAAATTTACGGCTTCTGGTTCTGTAGTTAAAACACTGATATTTTGCTCGTCTGTCTGTTAGCGTGGTTGTGTACTGACCACATGAGATAGTAAGACTTGGTGAATTTTGATGATAAAGTTGAGTACCAACTGCATCTCTTCGAGAAATGCGACTTCTCTTTTGGTTGATCATCGAAAATCGGATCTTAACAAGAAGGCTTTTCTACATTTCATGTCCAATAATAAGCACCTTCGTTGGATTGAAGAACGACAATTTTTTCAAACACTCTGGTTATGGTTTGGGAACCAACTGACTCGTTGAAGTAATTTAGTGGGTAATGTACGAGCACTTTCAAACTATATAGGCTTGATGGAATGGGCCTATGGTGAAATGATACTAATGAAACTCAAAATTTGGAACTACGGAGCACACACTAGACTTTAATTATACAAGGTTTTGCCTGACTGAATTGAAACAACTGAAGACACCATACAGACCCTGAATATTTGGATCCTAAAAAATTCATGGTCGATATGACTTTAGTACATTCATTTATGGTGTCTACAAATTTAGTAACAAAAGATAAATGTTACATGTGGATGTAAGGCTATGGGGTGAGAGCCACTTGAACTCCTTGTCATCTTCTAGGGATTGTCTTGGCAACTTTTGTTAATGTTAATTTTGGATGGAGATCAAAACATGATCGTCATATAACCATGTATGTGACAATGTTGATATGATTTTGATCCAACATGATACATCCTCCTGTGGACATGTCATCTCAACTGGAACATATAACCATGTATGTGACAATGTTGATATGATTTTGATCCAACATGATACATCCTCCTGTGGACATGTCATCTCAACTGGAACAGGCGGAGTAGATCTTTTGCTCCAATAGCAAGTATAGTTATAGCCTAGCAAGATCAGATTTGGAGTTGGTGCATCTACATCATGTTATGGAGATGTTGTAGAATATATATGCGTAGCGACACAACCATATGTAGTTGCTATGACTCGTAGTGCAATACATAGTACTGAATCTAGAGGAGTGTCAGTGGAGTTGGATCCACAAAGAGGGGAGGCTAACCGACAAGTAAGATTTCTTCAATCATTTACATTATCTGAGCCATTGAATATCTCATCCATGGCTCATAGACGACATATTAGAGAGATGAGGGTGCAAACCAATGTTGATGTATTTGGAAATAGAGCAAGTAGGGCAACCATCAACATCGTCTCCGGTAGCATCCATCGTAATGTTGGGGGTGACAAAAATTCTTGTTCATTCTCCTATTTTCTTAGCCAAGGATTTAATGGCTTTGGGGGTATCATCATCCCATGTATTATGATTGGCAGCCACACTTTGTGAAAGCAAAGAGAACATGCTAGTTACTTCTAGTAGTGTTGATACTCAGATCAAGACAACTATTAGTGGAACTTGACAAGTTGTTATGGCTCGAATGATGGAATTACCAACGAGGCCAGCATATGAACGTAGCAAGATGTCACCAAGTGTGATGATATAGGATAACATGAGTGATCTCTTGTGTTTGGTCAGTCAGACCTTTAGGAAAGGTTTATCAACCTCAACGTATGTTTTTAGTTTCTGGTGCACAATCCCTTATGTTGGGTAAGGATGCACTCCATGGTCTTGGTTTGCAAAAGACCGATGTAGAAAAATATCCATTTCATATTTAAATTTCCCTTGGAGGTTCTAGTGATGCCCCGATATCATACATCACCTAGATAGAGTTGACTGCATAAGTGCAACCAAATCATATCATGGATAGTTCTACAACGTGAGCATGTGCTGTAATTACACTTGTAGTCCTATGAAGTATTGGTGGATGCAGCAGTGTTATACTTGATGGGAAGATTATTGGGAAGAGACATCCTCTTATGGCCAGATTGGCAATCTAGTGAGGGTCAAGTGAGTCGATTACCGGTACGATTCATTATCGGTTCTAGCCCTTTACCAAGTGGAGGTTTGGTGTATGTGCAGCATTTAGTATAATAGAGAGTATTTTGAATGGGGATAGACACTTCCATGTAGTGGTGAACCTTGTGGATCAGCCAAGAGCTAGATTACCTACATTGTTGAGTTATCCAACTTTCCATGCCTACAAAGAGGATGGATATGGACTTGTATGGGATTCTCATTTGCAGCGATTGGTGGAACCCTACGATGAAGAGAGAGTGAACGAGCTATGGGATTTTGTACGGCTACTAAATCGGTACCTACATTGTCAGACTCATCACAACGTCATGTGTTGGATCAGGTTATGGACCTGAACTGTTTGATATGAAATGTGAGTCTCGAATTGGTTGAGGAGAGACGCATGCGGTCCACATGTGTGACTCCAAGACCATTGGTAAGCTCTTTGCTTACCAAAATGATGGAGGCAAAAGCTCTAACATCTGCATAAGATCTCATCCTTGATCTTATGCAGATGTTAGAGAAGAAGAGGTAAAGTCTTCTTCAAGTATGGTTGGAGTTTTTTACGTGGAGCAAGCGGTGGTTTCCACTATAGACATTTGTGGTACAACGCAAGAGGTTATAGTTAGAGCACTTAGAGTTGTTCACACTGAGATAGTAGAGCATGGTATGAGAGAGCAGAAAAAGCTTTCTGCTCAAGAGGTTATTGTTTAGCAATCAAATACTATGTCTTCTATCTCTAGTGTCAATGGAGATGAGAATTGGGATATTGAGATTGACCCCAAAATAACAAGAGGAGAAAGACGTAGGGTGTGGAGGTTTTTGAGGAGTTTCATAAATTATTTTGCCTTCACTATGAAGGATTTAGACTATTTGAAATCACATGGTATACATAGTGACTTGACAATTGATGCATCAATCTTTCGTCATCCCTATACACTATATGGAAAAAATCTGATCCAAAGTAGGTATCAAGATCTTCTTGAGGCTGGATTAGTGGAGATATCATATGAAGAATATGCCTCTTGTTGTGGTGATGCCAATCAAGAAGGATGTACATGGCAATTATACATATAAACATATTTATGGTGGCTATCGATCTATCAATTGATAGACAAAATCTGATCGATATGCTATGTCTACAACTGAGCCCTACTTGCTCCATCTTCAAAAACATCAACCTTGGCTTGCATACTCATCTTCAAGTAGATTGTCTAGGAGCCATGGATGAGGTATTCAATGGCTTAGAAAATGTGAATGATTAAGGACGTCTAACTTGTCAGCTAACCTCCTCTCTTTGGGATCCAACTCCACGGATGTTGCTCTGGTATATGCATTCGAGTATATGCCTCTCGAAGACTCTCCCTAGTCTTATGTTGAAATTCCAACAAGTCTCATAGCTTATCAATCCTCACCCCTTTGTATTCCTTCCTCAACTGTGCAAATAACTCCATAATAGGGTTAAAGGTTGGGACCTCTAAACTCTTTCCAACTCGACTAGCTCCAATTGTATCATAGGATGAACTCGCACCACCAAACATTATACCCGAAGTAATAAAGATTTAGTTTGGAGACTAATATTGCCTCTTGAACTCAATCTTCTCATGGTGTTTATGCCAAAACTCATGATAATCATCCATCAGTGGACCCTCCAAATTCTAGAATAATCCCTTTCAAGCCATAAGAGACTAAATAAAGTAGAATCGTACATCAGTTGTTAATCACACCATGAGTCAAACTCATGTATAAAATCATCCAACTCAATGGTATCAACTGTACTTGAATATCATTTGGGACCCTTGGTGGCCCCATAAATATCATCCATGTCTCACAATGGTGTGGATACACACTCCAAGATATCACCAAGCTCAATTTTGTCACTCTCTCATACGAAATCAAAGTCTTATGTGAACCTCAAAGGTCAAGATTGGTGCCGCACTCTGGTACATGTGCACCCACTACTAATCCGAGCAGTCTCTCCTTTGGAATCTCTAGAAAATTCCATTGTGACATCAATGTATTACTTCCTTAATCGTACAATAACATATTCCCAACTGAAATCAAAAACTTCAACAGAAGGTACTAGAGTCACCACAAGGTGCTAACACAAAGGCAACTTGAAACTTACCATCACCACATGCACTCACCTAGTATACAGGTCCACAAGTCCTATTTCACTCACGAGAAACATGGATAATCTTAGTGGTCCGCAAATCCAGCCTCATTATGAGCAGCACAAAGGAGCACTAACACTCCAAACGGCGAAACACCAACACAAACAAACGTGATGCACAAACAAGAAGCAAAGATGAGTTATATCAATCATATGAAACAAAAATAACAATACTTCATCTCAATAACATCCATCAAAGGGGTCAAACCAACCCAACTCAGATTGACATATCCTAAGAGGGCATTTAAAAAGACTAAAACTCAATTTAGGGGTCTTCTGCTCTCTAAATCGATAATTTGATGCTAGTAATCTAGCTATATTAGGCGTTACCTTAAGCTTATCTTTTTTCATTTCTCTATATAATGTAAATTTTTTTTCACAAACTGACACAATTTGAAAATTCTGCAAGATTTTGAAAATCTTCAACTCTAATTTCAGACCCTAAACGTCAACATTTTGCAATTTTGACACTTCCAACTTTGTGCCTAAAGTCTTTATTCATGCGGAAGATACTTTACATCTTCTATCTCTCCATCAAATTTGAGATCAAGTGCACATTATATGATAATACTATAGCATGTAGCTCCTATTTTTGACCCAAAAACTTTGAAACACCAAATCTTAGATTTAGAGCATTTTTGTCTAAAATCTCCTTCGCTCATTCTTGATTTAGAGTCCCAAGGTAACAATGAGCATTGACCTAGTTCGTCAATTTTCAGTAGGGCTTTTATCCTCCAAAATCCTCAATTCGGATTTAAGCACAAATAAAAAATATAAAAATTCAAAACTGATCACCCAGTTTTGAATTGACTCTACTTCTATACCATCTCCACGGCCTTCACTCCATCAATGCTTTGCAAACTCTACAACAAACAGATTGAAGCTACCATCCATCAAAACTCATCAAAACACCTTCAGCACTCCAAAAACTCATAGTTCTCACCACATAATCCAATTTGAGTTTTTGAAGTAATTTTTTTAACTCTCAAAACATACACAAGGACACTTCACTCATAACCATAGCATAAAAGAGAGATGACAGTCTAGTCAAACCCACTTTGTGATTCAAAGACTCTAGGTTCTTGCACTTGTTGGGACGATATATTCATATTAGGAAAGATGAGAGATGTTTCTTGTTGTAATGGTTGAATAATGTACATATGTTTGATTCGCCACCTTAACAAGTTTTTTGAGGGTTTGAAACATATTTTGTTAACTTCTCATCATTTCTACAATAAACCTAATGTCATCTTTGAGGGAAGAGATACAGTAAAATAACAAAAGGAATGAGAAGACCCCATCAAATTGTATAAGGATGGAACCAAGACGGTAACATAGGACTAGACCCCAATAACATCACACTGAAAAATATGTCCTACAACATCTAAGATATCCGAACTATCTAGGTCAAATGGTCTACAAACAACAACAGCATCCGAAGAAGCATCACCTAACGTGATTGCTCTCTTATGGATTGCACCAGCTAATGCTTTGTGTAGAGCAATGAAAACATGTTGCCTAAAATAGACTATATAGTAAGCTAAAGGGAGTGATACCCCCTACCGTCTAGCATAGTAGGCTCTCGTGCACTACCTCACAAACATATCGAAGTTAGTGTACACAACTCCATGTAACTCCAAAGCTAGAGGAACAAACTCTCTTTTGATCACATGAATTTGTCTTCAAGTATTTTATTAGTTTCTATAGAAATCACTTAATTGAAGGATTAATAAAGTAAAAATTTTAATAAATTTTATCATATGATTAATTTTTTTTAATTAATTATACATGTCATTATATATATATATTTTTTATTAATCAAATAAATATTATATAAGAAATAATATCTCATTATTTATATTTTGATAATATGAACTTAATTATTAAAATATAATTAAAAATAATTTATATATATCAATATCAAAACAGACAAAAATAAACTTAAAAACTTACATGTTTGAATTTAAAAGCAAAATTATGAGTAAAAATCAATATTTTTCTATTTTTTTCATAAAATTATCCATTATATTTTTTATTATCACTTTTATATCCATGATTATGCTTAAGGTTAAAAGTGATGATTCCATTTCATACTCATGAAATTCAAAAAAAATTAATTTTAATAAAATCTTTAATTGATAGTATTTTTAAATATTTTATTATAAATGATATATAAAATTTATTTGATATATTCAAAAAATATTTTAATATTTTTTATATCTTTAATGAACATTTTAAGTCCAAATTAAGCTCATTATATCTTTATAATCAACCAATTTATGTTCAAAAAATAAATTTTTTTCACATAGTAACAAAAACTTTTATACTAGAGACATTTATCTTTTATGTTATTCAAAATTGGGCTGAATATTATTAGATTACTGATGAGACTTGATGTCACAACTCAAAGCTTCAAATATCTAAGTTTATAATATAGACGTACCTCTATTTAGTTGTCTATGTATATGGATGGAGATTTGAATGTGAATTGGAAATATTTAAATAAAAACATGACTTGTGTGATAAAATTATAGTTAACATGGAATGTATATATTTATTTACGTGATATTTTTGCTATTGTTTTAAATATTATGTTTATATTATTTTATAACTTTATTAATTTTTAATGAAGATTGATGACAAAAAATTGTTATTGTGAGTGATGGTTACATGGAACTGCAAAATTGAAGTAAATATTTAGCAATTTGCAATCTTCTATGATATAATCATTTAAAAGTCAACTATTGTTACATAGGATGATGTATCATACTAATACATGATGCAAGGAAGTTTAGATGATATAACAAAGATGATAATATTAATTAATTCATATTTATCCTCATTATATTTAAATTTTAAATTATGTAAAATATTAAATTATGAGATTTTAATTTTTAAAAAATTAATTTTTTTATCACTGCATAAAATTATGAATTGTATAAAACTTCAATTTTTTTCTGGTTATTTTTTGCCTATTCATTGAGACCTAGTCCCATCTTACCCCCTTCATTTCATCCCTATACAACTTGATGGAGTATTCCCATCCATTTTACTTTATTACTAGCTACCCTGTCACATCCTCATGTTATTCCACTTTTAAGTACTCTTTAGAGACGGTTGTCTTATTATTTAGATGATCACAAAAGTTTTATCACTTTATGTCACTCAATCTAACATAAGTATCAATGACATGGATTAGTTCTTCTACATATATGTGATCTCTATCTCTTTTGTGATTCATGGTGACATGGATTCTTGTGAACTCCGGGTTTTGTGAGTGGAATAATTATTGACTTCTCATGTCTTTTTTGTGATTTTAAACTGTTCTTCACTTCTTCTTTCTTGTGAATGTTTAGGTCTAGGATGCATATCTCAAATTGCAAGGATCATGTTCTAGATATTGTAAGTTTAACTCTTGTCTTGTTAACCATAGTTAATTTAATCATGATTAGATTAGACTAATTAGGTTAGTTATCTACTAGCCTCATGACTACATAAAATGGGTCATCCAGTTTTGATAAATATGTATTGAAACGCTCTCTCCTACCCATGGATGTAGGTATTGGTGAACCATGTATATCATGTGTTTCGTGTTGTATTGATTGCATTGTTGATGTGCTTATAAAAAAAAATTGATCTCACAATTGATATTACAGTTGGATAAAAAACTTGTTTTAGTCAGTAAAATTTTTTACATATATAATCATTAGATTTTTAATTAATAAGTCATTACAATTTCAAGTTATCTTCATATTTTTTTACAAAAGTAATGTAAAATCCATGTGTGTGAATAATTTTTTATTTCTTAGAAAGCCATTTAAATATTTTTTTAGATAAAACTGCTTATTTTTATAAGATTCATTTGTATTTTGAGAAAATGAAGACTAAACCGGGACTGAGACAATTTCATAACCCCACATTCGTAAAATCTACTGTAGTGAATTCTGATGGTGTAGAGTCTACACTATGAGAGAAATTAAGGAAATATTGTACATATAAGAGTTTTAGGTAACAAATCTAACCAGAGGTGGTGCTAAACTATTAATCCGAGGTATGTTCAAGAATGCCGGAAAGTTTCAGGTAAGTGCGTACTGGACATAATTCATATAGACTTACATTTACGGTAGTAGTATTAGTTCCTGTCGTTGATGTTTATTTATTTATTTTTTCCTTCGTGGCGCTGAAGCATCAAGTTTACATAAGCAGCCAAATGATTCTTTCCAAAATTAAAGAGAGCAGTTCAACGAGTAGAAATCGCATCATCTAAGGTGGACACATAGACAGATGACCTCATCGTCCAACAGAACAAAATCCTCCTTGTCTGTACCAAAAGTAAAAAGCAATGATGATTCGAGGATAAAGATCGACTTGATTTGACGGTAGTCGTTTGATTTACTTGTCATAAAGACAAATGGGACAATAAACATTTAGATTGATGATAAAGTTGTAACGACTTCCATAAAGTATAACAATCCACTGAAAGGTTAAGAGTACTAGGGACATGTCTATGCACTTGCATTATTAATCTAGTTAATTATCCTTGCAAATTTTAATCAAGTTGCAGCACAACAAGGTGTTTTCTTAACTGGCAAAAAGAGCCAAGGAAGAAAAAGCCATTGGTCGTTGTGGTCTTATTTATTGTGTCCAGAACACCACAAGCACTGTGCTTGAGAAATTATTAAATTCATTAAGTTTCTCTTAGGTGAGGCTCAGAGGTGCGCGCAAGTCTTGAATGGGTATACAGAAAATCTGGTTATGGAAAAGTCTTCTGGAACACATTGGTGGAGACGGGTACTTGATAACCATTGTTTGAATCATACTACGTCCCGTCGGGGCGCACTCAATAACAGGTAGCGCAGTCAAGCTACCCGCACCAGTCTGGTCTGACATTTTAGCGGCTCTTTCTAATAAACGAGAATGTAAATAGAACACATAATACAGAGATTCGAGACTGCTGTTCCCTTCACTCTTTGAGTAATATATATTTCTCTTACAGCGAGGCTCCACATTTTACATGGGGAAAATACAAACGAATCAGTTCTAATCTACCAATCATTATGAAGGTTGATCTTCTTTGTTCTTTTGTGCCATTTAATATCTACCTTGTACGAGTAGTATTTCGACTTGATGGGTCTTCCTATCCTTTCTGTTATATTACTTGGTACCCTTCTATTTAATATCTACCTTGTCTAAGTAGTATCGAGTACTTTACACAATTTCCTTACACTCCTGAATCAGGGAATCTACTTATGCCACGATACCACTATATTCGCGTCCCGGCCAGGATAAAAGCTCCGGGAATGTCCCTGGAAGGTACCGGAAAAAGCGGTCGATGGGTACGCTCCCCGTCGAATTGAGGGGTCCAGACTCCAGAGAATGATTGGAATGCAAGACAGTATGTTCTGGAATAAGACCGGTTCCAGCCGGTTTCCCCTCTAACTAGCTGTTCCAGCGTCGTAGATCACATGGATGTTCACCACGATGGTTCGTGCTCGTTCGAAACCTGTATATATCGCGATTCGTTCCGAACCCCTATCAAGATTCCTCCTAACTCTAGCCCAGGCCGGGGTTCCCCGAATGGGCAGGATGCAAAAACATGAATCGGATTCGCGTACAGTACACGTGGACCGAAATGTGCGACCACGGATTGAGCCATGCGTGTTTTCCGAGTTTGTTCGGGCCGCCACCACGTGAACCATCTTCCCGGACCCCGCGACAAGTTCAAAATTCAAGTGGGTGAATCGTGACCCATGAGCAAAGACATCGGACGGCTGGAATCTGGATCCGAGCTTCGGTGGTTTCAATGAGGTGGATCATGTGTCAGTGTGCTGTTGCGGTCTACAGCGTGAAAGCCACCGTGCCACCACCCGCAACCTCCACTACACTTCACTTCACTAAATCCGCGGGTCGATAAATTATCTCAACACCAGATTCTCAAACGCTATGCAGCTTTCGATGTGCTGGAAGATCTATTGTATTCTAGACATGGGCCTGGGACTCAGCGCTCACTACTCGCGCAGTACGACGGGGTGGATGACAATTGACTTGACCGAGAATCTGGTTTTGAATTCACCGAGTTAATGAATGTGATGGTTGGGCAATTGAAGGTTTGGCGGTTTGGACGTTGAAGGGTCTCTTTCGTTCGGGTCACGTCCGGGCATGTACCTGCCACATAACCTCAACTACTGCATTTACTATGCCGGATAGGAAACTTTCAGGTTTTGTATGATGGTGACTTATTGATGAGATGTTTTGAGTTATGGGCGTGCATGGATGGGGGAATGGAAGAAAGAGCACGCCGCGCTGAGTTTTGAGCCAGGTCCTGTGATGTAGGAAGTTTCGCAGTAGGAATGGCCGGGCAAGTCCGAATTCCCGAAAGGTTCTATGCAGTCCAACTCAGTACAGCACGGGGTACAACAATTTGATCGGAATTGGAATGTTACAGGCTTACAGCTGCTGTCATGGGAGGGCTTTGTAGATAAATTTGAAGTTTGAGAAGAGGAGGAGGACTGAAGGGCTGGCGGGAGGTCTTCTGTAGCACTTCAGCTCCGGAGGTCGGAGAATGGATTTGTAGGGCAGAATACATTATTTATGGAGGAGGTCCCACCACAGCGGCAGATGCCTGAGATGATGTTCCTGGTGGTGGGCCCAGAGGCCGACTGACTTTAGTAGAGGGCGTCCGGGCTTGAGCACAGACATGGTGGGGTTTTTGTTTGCGCTGATCCGAATTACGTTTCAGTTTATGTCGTGAAAACTCTCGTCGTGAAGGCCAATGATTTGGTGAAACCCCTGCTATTGCCGCTTTGTCTGTCTTGATTGCTTTTGACTGTTGGAAAGTCTTGGACAAATCAGGAAGTTGTGGTTTCTAAATTGGGGTTGGACGGGAGGGATATGGAGCGAAGAGCAGCCATTGCTTTGTTTTAGTGGCACCACTGAAGTGCTGTGGTTGCATTTGATGGAACGAGTCTCCAGAGGTTGAGGTGTACCTAGTCTCGGTTGCTGGAAGAAGAGAAAAAGCACAACAAGAGCTAATTGTGATTGTCACCGGCGCTTGTACCTTCTTTGATGATGGTGGCGCTACGATCAGACTGCTTACGTATGAAATTTTGATGTTCCTCAGGAACTGATTTGTGAGGACCGCTTGAGTGTTGACCCCACGAGGAAAGCAGGCGACCTACGCTGATAACTCTCATGTCTGCCACAGTTTGAGTCTAGGATCGATTTTGTGGATGGCGCTCTACGGTTTCCCATTCTCTTATCATCCGAGAAGGAGTGCTTGAGGTCTGACGTTTACTACGTCTTGGAGTTCTTGCAGGGTTTCTCAGGAGGGGTATTATTTAAGTGATGATTTCAATCTCGTGATCCCTCCGTCCTTGCAATTCTCCTGTTTTGAGTACAGGGATAAACTCGCAGAGGATTGCCCCGGGCATGAGTTCAGGACCATCGAACTCCACGCAGAAATGTTGCCGATGTTGGAGTTGCGCTTTTCCGGGTCTTGAGACAAAAATGCTAGCTCTCGCGGAGAGGCAGGTTGCCACGCCACTTCCACTGGAACGATTTTTCATAGTCTGAGAAGTGCTGGCGTACAAGGGCAGTTGGTTGAGTCCGACATCATCATATCCAGATTTTCTGCTCAAATCGATGGGTGTGTTATGTGTACCGCGTCGATCTCTCAAACCAACCACTAAAACACTGTGTGGGCCGGTGTCGTTGTCGATGCGATTGTCTCAGCCATTTTTGGGTTTAGAGTTGCCCGTGTCTCGTGAAGAGACCGAGACCTTTTTCTGGCAGCTTCACTTCGTCTATGGTTTTCCCTCTTGAATGGGTCCTATGGACACCACGTACGTCATCGAATTTTCCTACGCTCGGAGCACGACCGAAGTCGAAATGTTGGGCATGGATTACCCGAGCAAGGCAACGGAGAAAGGCATTCCTCCTCTGGCATATCAGATTCTTACAACAACAGGTGGGGTAGCTGTTATCTGGTGTATTTTTCATCATGTCTGGTACGTTTTGGGCGGAGTTGGGTTCGCATTGGGTTTGACACTTCTAGACTACAAGTGCAATGGGCCACGATCAGTTCGAGAGCACTGTCATAGTCTCAAGTATCTTTTCGTCATAGTGGGTGGGAGCGTCTCCACATGGCTCGTGAGTAACCATCCCTGGTATGTGGTCACCGGTGCTGTCTCTGCGGCAGCCACCAACTGGTGGGATTTTACCATGACATACAGTGCAGAGTTTCCGTCTCTATTCCTCTCTGTGGGGGTTGGATCACATGGCTACACTCAGTGGATTCTTTTCAATTACGTTTGGAGTCGCTATCTTCTCTTCGCACTTCTAGTGGGAGTTTTCATCGTCAGGGTTCATGATGGGTTTGTGGACTACTATTCCAGGGCCATCGTTGGAGGTAGGTCGTATTTCTGAACAGCATTGTTCATTTTGATTTCCATCGACTTCTTCTGTCAATTGTCTGGCGATATATTATACTCTATAGCTTGGATACTGTACGTCTGAAGAACATTGCTGATCTTTGCACATCATGAGAGTTCTGTTTACGAGAAATTCTGCCAGATTCGTTGACTGACGATTTTTGCTCCTGCGGGCTGTAAAAGTTCAGTCTGCGAGGAAAGTGTTAGCTGAAGTCGGCTTTTCGAAGTGCATGAAATGTGAAGGAAGTATCAAAATTTGAAAACTGTGTTTGGCAAAGAATGCCGTCTGCAACAAGCTAAGTAGGCATACATGAACGCGGTGGTCATGATGCCTTATTTCGCGCAGCGAGCAACCTAGGCAGAGGTAGCTGATGTATAAGTCCGTACTTCTTGTTGTGGATTATGAAGTGTCAAAAACATGTGCTATGAGTAACATTTGATCACCTAATCTAACACCTCACCAAACAAATGTGTGGATGCATTGTAGGCTTTGCTGCCGGAGTTCTATGGCTTCTTGTGAACTACTCCTTCAGTCGTTACGTTCTATTTGGGGTGGCTTTCGCCTCAGTGGCCAGCTGGGCGAATCACAAGCCCATCACTCTTACAAGAAGTTGTTTGATTGCAGGTGAGAGTTATTGCAACACATAGATTGTATCTATTGAGATGCCCTGTCTGTTGGGGGAGATGTGTGTTTAATTAATCCTAGCCCGAAAACTCAAGGTAAGGTGAAGCTGGATCAGTGCAGGTCTGTCACGACCTCGAAGGTGGTCGCAATGCTTGCGATGAGCTTTGAAAATATGTCTAGCTCTTCCGCGTTGTCTCGGTAGTGTGAGGAGTTCCAGTCGACCATCCAAAAACGTAGTTCGCTTCTCAAATTAGGTTGTTGCTAGAACTCACTGCCTGCACTTAAGTGCCATGTTCGTATCTGAAGCTGGAGGCTGCTTTACTTGTTTCTGCGGTCATTGTTTCTCACATTAGCCCGTCTTGGACTTGACAGGGGCAGTTGGTGGAATCTGCTGGCTACTTCTGCATCACTCTCTGAGTTGGTATTTTTTCCTCGGGTACTGTCTAGCCGTTGCAATCCGTTCTATGACAACGACTCCGGATATGGCTTTCTGGTTCATAGCTGGAGGTGGGGGAGCTGCCACTCTCTGGCTTCTGGTGAACGATACATGGTTCTTTGCCGTGGGGCTCGTCATAGCCGGAGCGTCAGCCTTGATGGCAAGTTTTGATGAAAACGACTTTCCTTTGTACACATTTTGGCTCTTCACAGGTGTGTTGAACGGGTACTTGGAAACCCTCGGGTTACTCGTGTACTTGATCACTACACTCGTTGTCTTTCGATCATGCTTGTATTGATTGTGAAAGCGAGTCCCGTTCAGGGACGTTGTGTGCTTATGTCCATTCTGTGAGCTAATTCGAGTGTCTCGGAGGTTACTGAAGAGAGACTGCTTACAAGGTGGCATCTACCTTCGAGCGATCAGTTAAAAATCAGCAAACAATCTAAGCGCAAATGCTTTGGCAGGTATCGGAAGTATGTCAACATGGATATTCTTCAATTACTCAGTTGGCATAATTTCGAGCGCCTGGGATGGGTTATGGCATTACGTTGACAACATCTGGACATTGTACATTATATTGGGGGCCTTGACTTTCCTCTCTGCTGTCAATAGCTTGAAGATGAAAGGTGGTCCTGCTGCAGCATGTGCAGGTATTTTCAACTACAGTCTTTCGAAGGTTTTTGTACTTTCGAGTCAGCAAGTTTACCAAAGATTTTGAAACTTATGTAGTGGATGTAATGTGCTCCCGATGTACTTATGTAACAGGAGGAGCCCTTTCCGCCGTGTATATTTTTCTGAATTTCTCCTGGCCGCGGTACTCTCTTCTCGGGATGTTGGTCGCTGGATACGTCGGTGGTACTGTAAATGACATACAGAAGTTTCCAACCTCGTCATTCCTCCTTACTGCAGGTTTGACTGCCTCAATGTGGTCCAGATGAACACGTCTGATGATGTTTAGTGAAGTAGAAAATGAGGACTGTTATCTCTGTGGTACTGCTCAGCGCATACTCTAGTCAACGTTGTACCTCAGCCTCATTTGTTTCTGTTTAAGAGGTTTATTACCGAGTATAAGTTGAGTTCATTTTGAGGTAGTCATAGTGGACGGATATGCAGTTTGTTAGAATATATCTTAGATGACTGAAACAGGACTCTGATTACATTCGATTTGGAATTTGCGCAGTTGGAGCAGGTGGCATTCCTTGGCTGCTCATGAACGACCATGTGTCAGTAATAGTAGCTCTCTCACTGGCAGTAGGAGTCTGTATATTTTTAGCGCTTCACATAATTTTGAGGAAGCTTGGTGGAACTAACTTGGTCATGACCGGGTTGGTTTTATATTTGATAGTGTTTCATGCAATGTCTAGTGATAGTAGCTTGACTGCTTGTTCTTCCTTAGGAGAGGTGGCCAAGCAAACCTGTCTTCAAAACGTCTATTCATGGTGAAATGCTTGCAGCGCTTTCTCTAATATCAGTCACTGACTGATTACAATTATGGATATGTAGTGAGGGCTTCCTTTGACTAAGCCCAGACATTCCTGGTCGAAATGGCTTTTCTGTTAGCAGGTATAGCTGAAATGTTATACAGGGGAGGGCCATTTTTAGAAGGGACAAATTAACCATTGGTGATTAAGGCTTCGATTCCTCTGATCTTTATCTGACGACCGAGCAAATGTAGATTTCATTAATTCTCAGATGTGACGCAGTTAGTTCATACTGGGGAGTGTTCAGCTCTTCCCAAGTGGAGAGCTCCTTACCATTATTGAGCACCGACGTGCTCACTAATGGTTGGACTTCTCCTGACGTAGTAATTGGGAGAAAGGTTCTACGGATGGCAAATGCCTTTTGCAAGGTCGGACGACGTGAAAGGAGCTGTTATTTTAAATAGGGAAGCGTGAAGCTGAGCAGCTTTCTGGAAACGTGTGGCAACACGTACGGAGAGAACGGTGGGAGAACACTCTATGGATCTGCTGCGTAAGTCGTTGTGCATCTGACCGATTCGATTTTGCAGAAAGCTACATCTTGTAACGTAGTGTGTGTACTGAGTGTTGTCGGGACGAGATTGTAGAGTTAGTTAACCCGTTTGCCAAGGAGCATGGAGGGTTTACCTGTCAACTAGACAGATGTATCATGAATATTCATCAGGACATCAAAAGGAAAAGTGTGAAGAGAGTATTTAGCTCGAGGTAGATGAAGTATCTGTACCTGTGTGGTGTTGCCGATGCTGAAATCTACTAACGGAAAAGTAAATTGGTTTCCTTTGTACATTCATAGCACACTTTTGAACTGGAACTAAATTTATCCTAGTCAAAGCTTCTGAACAATGGAGCAAGGTAGATCCGAAGTCGTGGTGCATGTTTGGAATTAGAAGTCTTCTCCTCAAAGAGAATAATCACATGTATGATTTTCCTAACTAGAGATGTTGACTCTTGTAGCCATGTACCTGATATTCCTCGTCCAGGGTCTTGTCGTTAGAACTACTGAGCATGATTTGCTTGTGGACTGACTTTTATTGCAAACAATCGGTTTTTTCAGGGTTTAATGTTGTTTATGGTTCCTGATTGCTTTTCTCGGATCGGATTCGTGGAACCATACCGCAAAATGATAAGTCATTGCATGTGCACTCGTTTGTCTTCTAACCATGTCTCCATTTTTGCCTCTTATACGTGCACTTCCCACGGACTGCTGATGCTTGCTTCCATCCTTTTTCTCAAATCACCTGCAGGCTTCTGTTATCGATAGTCTATGAATGTCTTCTCTTTGAATCCGTCTGTTTCTTCAGTTTGGTTTCTAGTCCTGTTTCATGTTCTGTCACTTCTACCTGTAGCTCATCCCATGTATTGCCGCTGCCTGCTTTCTTATTTCCGTAACGCACTTGCAGGCTTCCGTTCTGGATAGTCTATGAATGCTTGCCTTTAGAGTCCGTCCGTCTTGAGTTGGTTTCGGAAGAGAACGGATTGTCATTACAAGAGCGTAAAGATACAGATTCTAGTGCCTTTTTGTACTGTAGTATGCGGCACATCTCATGGCCACACTCTCGATTGTCCAATAGGTCTCCACCCTGAAGAGTTTTTCAACTTATTTTTGTTGCATAATAATCAAATCTTATCTTGTTAATCTTTCGAACAAACTCACAGCGAGGGGTCGTACCTGCAAGTCTGTTCATGATGTTTAGGTGGTGGTGTTTAAACACCACATGCAAGCTTTCTCGTGCATGTGGTGTTTGCAAACTCGAGAGTATTTTTAATTTGTTTATAAAGACGCTCGAAGTAGAATGTTCTATTAAGTTTTACCAAACCATCCTTTGGTAACGCAGTTGCCTGGATAGCACCAGGCCTATCTATATTTTGGTCTCAGGCCGGCTCCACTATGGGTAAAGGAAGCATGGATGAAGCTTATGCGACGGCATCTCCACAGCTAATATGTTGACGCTGACTGTAACCTAATTTTTAGCCCTCTCAGGAAATGTGTGTTAGCGGTCGGGAGTAATCCGGTCAGTGGTACTCCATCAATATGATCAGGGTGTCAACAAAGCATTCTAACCGTTTCACTTTAAGGTCCACAAAGCTTAGACTTCGATTAAGCCGTTTCGAACACGGCGGATGCTTTTGTTAGATTATTGCAAATCAAACCTTGGCGGACATGTTCCACGTTCTTTGGCGACTGGGTCCTAAAAGCGCAGTGTGTAACGTGACGAGTCGTTCCAGGACTCGTCACGACGTCACTGTTGAAGTTTTCAGTAAAAAGCTCCGATGTGATAGAGAACCCTAATCGACGTTCAATTTACTGTAATGTTCCGGTGGAGATGTCCTAACAGCAGAAACTCCAGGCGGGAAAATTACGCAGACTAAGTTTAGATTTGCAGATAATTAAGGTTTTGTTCTGTAGGAAAGTAAGCGTGGATTGTGGGGTTCTGCATAATTTAAATCTGAATTTGGAACAAGAGAAACGTTGGAGAAAACCATCCAAGTTAATGAGGATGGAAGATGATTTGCAAAATTTAAGTCTGAATGCGGAACAAGAGAAACTTTTGAGAAAACTATCCAAGTTAATGAGAATGGAAAGATTTACAACATCCAAGATTGAACTAGGATCATGAAGTTGTCTTAATAATTCCTCATCCTGGTTAAGGTCTGCTGCTCATGACACTCGTCATGACGAGTAACCTTCACCCATGGGTGAAGGTTACTCGTCATGGCCCGTCTCTGTCAGAAGTTCTTCCTCTGTCAGGGCAGAAAATCCATCAATTTATGGAAGTGGTGGAGTGGCCGTGACATCATGAGGTGTGCTCAAATCTTCCTCTTATTTTCTGGCATGTTTTGAAAATGTGTCTAGTTTGAACGTTGTGTTGGGAGTTAATAAAGAAAAGGAATAATGAGACTCTCTGCGTGAACATGCCACACTGGTGAATAAATGATCGTCCATCGGCACCAAATTTGTTACGCGGTCAACATAGTTTCATGAACTTATACACAAACCTGAATTTAAACTTGCTACATATATTCTCAACTCTAGGCTGTCTTGAGAGAGCAGCTTGAGTGAATAATCACGGCTAGTCCAAATTTCATGCAAATGAGAAATCGAGTTTTTGCTCGAGATGCTCGTCTTGTTGTTTGTTCCCGTCAGAGCGGAACTTGTAGAGTTCTCCTTTCTTGTTGCCGAACTTGAATCTATGGAGAGATTATATCCTGCTATAACAACCCACATACATCAAAACATCCATCCGTCTCATCCTTAAAACCATATGGCACCACCCCTCCATAACCACCGCACATGGCTAGGCCCCAATACTACAACTAATCTTAACTGCACTAACATATCCACCTATCTAAAGTCAAGGCCCACATTGACATCAGAGTAAATGCAACATCTTAGCCAAACATGACTACTACCTTCGCAAAGCAACACTCATCCTACCCACCAGCTACACAATTCACACATACGAATTAACACATGATAGCAACAAAATAGAAAATCTAAAAGCCAATATACAAAAAAATAGCTTACAAAAACTATAAAGACTCACAAAAAAATATTTTATTATCGAACGGCATAAAAAACTATGCTCGACTATTCCAACATCCGCTAAAAAGCAGATTGATACTATAGAGACTAACTCATCTCCATCCTCGAATTGAGTCACTACCAGTTCATGAAAACTCTCAAAAAATGAACCCACCATACTGCTCATTATATCATTCCACACTGCATATCCAAACACATGGATTCACCTTTTATGTCTTTGCTCACATCTCACATAAAAGACCTTACAGACACAACAAAACAATCTAAAACATCACACACTCTCCTAAAAAACAATTCTTGCCAGACCGAGCCATACTAACATGAAGAAACTCAAAAATGACAATCAACACGTGGACGTATTTCTATAAAAAATATTCCATGCGCATGAATGTTCATGTACATGCCTAGCACGTCTCAAATCCGACATGACCATAACCCATGACTTTTCTCAAAACTCTTTCATTGATCTAAACCATAAGAAGAATACTCATAGCATAATTTCTATTGAATTCACATATTGCACATAGAACAAGAAATTGAACATAGTTCCAAGAATAAGAATCACTCATCCAACACCTTAGGGACATTTGTTGGCATGTGGATAATTTTGTCGTCATCACGGTTGATGCTAGAGGCACTATACAATAAGTCATTATCACCGCTCTAAAGCTATTCACATCTTTTAATTGAATAATCAAAAGCATAATGCGAATTGTACAACCCTCTAATATTCCGCCCACCTCATCTATGTAGGCTAAAACATCCCTGAGGACATGACCCAATTTTCCACCACCCATCATAATCTTTGCTTGATTCAGTAGCAATACTGCGTTTTGTAGATTTGCCAACTGCGACTGGAGTACAAAGAGGATTCACACCCAATGACATGATTTCTTCGATAGAGGACCGTGTCAACTAACATGCTTTTAGGCTAGGGTTTCTCTCTTTTTCCCTTTTTATCCCTACAGGCCTTATTATTTAATAGACATGCTTGTTCATGTTTATTATGAAGTCTAGAGTATGAAAAACATTATGAATTTTACCCTCGAGAAGTATACTAGTAAAAAAGATCCACATAATCAGTTTATCATGTAACTCTCTTATATACCGCTACTGGCTGAATTGTTCTGTTAACAAGTTGTGTAAGGGATTAACATTCTTACCTTAGATGAACCCAATTTGTATATAATAAAAGCACATTTATTTTCTTTTGAAGTTTTCATGAACAATTATGTCAACCAAGCTGCTTATCTCATGGTGTGAGGACACAAAACGAAATTAGATTCTTCTTAGGAGGTGCAAATCTTACACAACAACATGTTGCTTAAGGACAAATACATAATAAAAATAATGATAACATAAGGAAAAGTACAAAGCAAAGGCCATTTCACGCAATTAAATCAAGACTCGATTGAAAAAAAAGGAGTAGTAGTCTATGTATTAAAAAAAAAATTCTCTTCCTTCAATACTTATATCTAGGTACATGAAATATAACATTTAAATATATATAAGCAATGTAAGTAATTGACATATTTCTTCTAGGTTCAAAATTTTGTTTTGTAAAAGAAGTATATATGCTTATTGTAGCTCATGAAGATAAACTTGTCTTTTGTACTTTACATAAATCTCAATTTAGAGTAGTTTCTACAGTTATTTATTTATTTTTTGCATAAATTCAATACAGCAAAAACACTGATTTTTTTCAAATTTTGGCATCTTACACAATGTGTGATGTATGAAATTTGTAGAATCATCTTGGAATTTTAAGATTTCAAATTGTTCACCGGATCCTGTTTTGAATGAAAGGTACCCGGCTGAACCGGCTTAACCGGCTCATCTTAAAATTCGCAAAACCTTCCTGGGTAGTGTAACTTCCAAAACCAAAAATCTTCTCATGACTTTTTATTTCATAGCATAAAATACGAGATTATTTTTGACAAAGAATCTTGTAAAAAGAGTTTAGGAGACTTTTCTTATCTTGTTAAATCCTAGGTTGAGCCACTATTTTGCCCTCCGTATATCTCCATGACCAACATTGTGAGTAGATAGATTTAATACATACTTACGTAGATTACAAGATAATATGGTGGTAAGTAAAACTCAAATTGCATTGCTCTAGGCATATAACACTATTTGATGTGCAGGAAATTAAGCTGCTTACTTAACACTATCTGATATGGAGTAAAACTTTAAAGAGAATGCTGTACAAAGGGACATGAATTAACTTTTTGACTCCTATAGATGAAGAAAGTATCACCTGAATTATTGCTACACCGAATTAATGTTCCAAGGGACCAAATCTCAAATCCTTATTGAATTACTACGGATAACACTAATTCAGCCAATCATAGTTGGTCATAGGTTTTTGGGTAATATTTGGATTGTTTTTCATGGTCCAATAGTGTATCCCCAGCATTTGCGAATCTGCAAATAAGAAGGAAACCTATTGAGAAAATATAACTGACGGACGTATAAGAATCGTTGTTGTCGTCACAGATTTCTCGCGTGCGTTCTGAAACACATGTTCCAGTAAAGAAGCGAGTTCTGCATTCGAGAATCGAGATACGTCAACGTGAGCCTTTCCGTTATGGGAGATGAATTCCGTTATGTCGAATCTGTCCACGACTGCATTTTGCACGGCCATGTCTGAAAAGGAAAAGCGAGGAAAGTAAGAGTTGGATGGAATGGAGTTCATAATCTTTACGCCCTAGGAGAATCTCGCCTCCCGCTGCCCGCCCAGTGCACCATCTTGCGTGTGTACTATTAGCTAAACATCAGTGATGGCATGCACCAAATCGCCGCCACTTATTACACTTCAGAAAGTTCATGGACCTGGAATCTTTCATACCATCAAGAAAATTATGTTCCTTGCATGTGGTGGGGTGGGTTTTCTAGATCAACGATGGACTCCAAACATGATATGAAGCTGATCAAATCCAAGCTAATCAGCGCAAGAACAAGATGATCGATCTTCAGATGAACATACGAGAGTCGAGGCGAGCTGGACTCAAACCCACTTCAGACACGAGAGTTTCTGTACCTTAGCAGGGAAGGGAAAGCATGTGTTGCCTGACACAAGAGTGGGATCTAGGTTTTAGTGAATGTTGGTGCTAAAATTTCAATGCACTTGGATCCGAAGTGAAATGTTCCAGGTTTTATGAAAACGTTAACGATTACCTCTGTTTTCGCATCTTCTTAATCATTTTGACTGTCGTATCCATGGAGCTTGACCCATTTATGGAACAATTCTTTTCTTTTCAAGTGCAGATGCAGTAATTGTTTTGCTACCCTAACAACTGATTGATATCAGAGCAAGCTCACATATGATGGGATTCGTAGGAGTTCGGGTACATTTGACAACTCTTGGTTAGATTTGGTAACGAACCTTTCAGTAGTTTCAGTTTTCAAGTTGTCTTTGCTATTGATTTTTTCTCATGAGGCTTAGATGCTCTCCATTGTGCTTCTTTGCACCTTTTGTATCTTGTTGCTCACAAGATTGTACCTAAGGTCTTTTTCTCTACGATGTATACGTGATATCAGATTCTATGATCAAACGTACTCAAGGTTTGGGATGAATATAGTATACACTGCCAATATTCGACCCAAGGAACAACAATTTCTCGCCACTAGAGAACCACAAGGTAGCCGGGTATGGAGAAGTGATTTGGTTTGACGATTTGGAAAAACTACGCATCGAGTTTAATAAGCTGCCCAAGTGTGAAGGTTGGCACGTGGTTTCTCATGTACTTGCTGCTCTTCGCAGCAAGATATATGTCTCTATACATCATTCAAAGTCTATCATGGTACTTGCCCCAATTAAATATGGAAATTTTGTAAAAAAGAATATACATGTGAAAAGTAGGTCTCACATTTAAAAAGAAATACTGACATGTGTGAAATTAAGTTATTTGGTTTAAGTATATGTTAACATGACAATGATGTATTCAAGCAAAAACCAAAGATAAAAAACATGTGAAAAATGACTAAAACTTATCCACACATGTCAACTATATGTATAAAAGTTGCACAATCATCCACATTAGCTTTTCCACACTCTATATATGTTTAATTTACAAAAATTACATAAAGAAATATAATAATAAAATAAGGTGTATGATTATACACTCATGTTGAATGGCTCATATCACATCAAAATAAACAATTATTAATAAATCGTTAGAAATATGATTTTTTTCAATCAATATAAAATTTTTGTGATTTTTATATTTATTCATGAAATTTTTTATTTTTAAAGTAATATTTTTTAATTATATATAATATTAATTTGTAATAATATTGTGATAAACTTAGATAATAATATTCATGTGCATTGAATATATATTTGTATATATTAATCAAATAGTTGAATCTTATATATAAATGAATACATATGAGATATATATTAATATGTAATTGTTCATAACATGAAAACTTCATAGGTTTTTGGATATTTGTTAATGTCTTATAGTGACCACCTAGATAATTTTATCATAATTTGTAATCAAACCAAACATTCTTTGTACACTTTGCTTATGGGTTAATAATGTCATACCATCTATTATTGGTGTGTACTATAGTAATAATTCATGGACATTCGTGACATGTCAAAGTATTCTAAATGAATTTTATGAATCTTGCAGCTTCAAGAAGGTTTTCTGTTATTTTAAGAGTTTTAAAAAAAATATATCTATTTGAAAATATATGTTACAAAAGTAAATTTATGGATAAAAGATTTATTTTCAAATTATTTTATTATTTCGTTTTAATGATATCATACCGAAATACTCTAAACTTGGAAGTTCAAATTTTCTTTAAGCTCAATACATTTGATAAATTTGTCTGAGAAAGTTTTTGGTAAGATATATGGGCACGTCCTGTCTAATTGAATCCCAGCCAAGGATATATTACGTCCTAGAACATTATATTGCAACATAAAAAAAGGACAAAAATGATAGTCTTTTAAATTTGATGGGTGGGAAAAACTCCAGGCACTTGGGCATGCTTGTCTGAGTTCCGGGAAGACAGTTACAGGGAAATTTTCTTGAGCATCCGACGATACAAGTCCATAAAAGAACATGACGGTACTCGGTCCTCTGGGATTGGTTGCATCGGACGACTTGCAGAAAGCCTAGAACTATAGAAATCGACTATTATGGAATTGATATGCTAAGGGATGTGCCAGTACGTTAACTATGGCTCTTTATTTTGATATCATTCGAGCGCGTCCGTTCAGCATCCGCGCGGATTCATATTCTTTGGAAGGAGCTCGAGAGGCCTACCGTGGAATGATTGGCTCGAAGGGTCACAACGACCCTGGCCCCTGAAAAGTTTGCATAAGCCTGGAGAACAGATCGCAAGGGCTTCCTCGACACGTTACACGAGAAATTATGGAGATGCTTGCGCCTGGGACCTGGGACCTGTTCTCCCTACCCACGTGCGTCTGTTCAGCGCTTTTGCCTTCCTTTTGACCACGCAGACTCAGACGTATGATAGAGTTGCACTATTCTTCGTCGTATGTTTTGTTCTTTGTACGACTTGCAGGATTGTGGGATGGAATTGCGGGGCGGGCGGGCTGGCTGGTGTGTCAACACCCTTCACCCAACCAACATTCATGCATTCCGTATACTCCGCCATGCCATGGAGTTCAAGCGCTCTGTAGGTCTATGCCGAGGTTGATACTATTGGGGCCCAGCCCCATCTTACCCCTTTGGTTTCATCCATGTTTCCTATATTACTTGGTTTCCTCCGGGGGTCCTTTCGATTGCATCTCAAATCTTCCTCGTTGATCACAACAGAGGTCAAGAATGTGGAAGCTTGACCCAAAAAGTGCTCAGGAAAACGGGAATCATCTCAGAGTCAAGGAGCAGAGCAGCAACTTGAAGGCTGTCGTGTAAATTCTTCAAGGGACCAGTTTTTCCCCCGGCCGACACGATTGGGTCGACATGTCAAGCTTCTACGGTCTCATGGTGGAAGGAACATCTCTTGCACCATTCGTGGTGGATTCAGGGGTCGAGTGCAGAACTCGTGGAAGGCCTCATGTTCTGACTAGGACATCATTAGCAGTTCGTGTTCGTGTGCGTTGTCGCGTTCTCTACCTGTCCAAGCATCATACTTGATTGCGCTCTTTGACTTCCATCGCTTCTTCTTGATCCTACTTGCTCGACCTTCTAGACTGGCCGTGAAATTCTTCAATTCCTCCACTAGAGCAGAATTCAAAGTTCTACAAAAAAATTCTTGAAAACTGCAGTTGCATTCGGCCCTCTTAGTGACTCAGTGATTGATTGAGATTGAGAGTGAGCTTATGGCTGCATGAATGGTAGAGACGAAATGTGAATTGTCGGAATCAACTGTGATGAAGATTTGTCCTTTTAGCCAACAGGCAGAATCATTTCCGATATGACTCTTGGAGAAGACCGAGTCAAAGATTATCGAATTTTCTTATCCTCGGTAGGTTCCAGTGTAATATGACTTGCCTCGGAAAGCGAGGCAAGTCCAAGTCGTGGAATGTGTCAGTCTATGACGTCACTCTGGCCCGTCCGAGGGCACGATGGATTGACTACTTTGCCCAGTCCAGTTCCGAGCGTTTCATTTCCAACCATTCTTAACACCCTGCGAAAAGCAAGCAAATTATGCAAAGCTGCATGCGAACAAATCTTAGGCACGAGAATCTATAACTCGCTTACTCCACTGGACCTACTCTTTTGGACTTGCAAGTGAAAGAGCGAGCAAAGAACATCAGCTGCAGAGATGCCGTGATGGGCAAATACAAGGCTGATCAAAGACTTCCACGTAATTGCCATCAAGCTGGTCCACGAATAGAATGAGTACTAGTCGCTGCAATCTTCCTACCCTTGTTTGTTCGTTTATTCGTTTGTTGGTTGTGTGAGCTACTACTGGGTTCGTCGTCACTTATAGCACTGATGGAGTGAAATCAAAATCCAGTGCATCCATCGAATATTCATCTCCCTGCATCACGTACCATACAGAAACACGAGACGAGATGAGATGCAAAACAAGAATGGTACAGCAAGCGTTTCGTTCTTTCTTTCTTTCTATCTGTCTATCAATCAATCATATCAGGTCGGTGTTCCTTCCTCGCGAGGTTCAGTCACTGAGGACTGGGGACTGGGCGGCCGGCCAGCCGTCTGGCTTTCTATGCACTCGGTTTCCAAAGTGTCGGAGGAACGGGATGGGACGGGATGGGATATTTCTGTCAAACTGGTCTTGGTCGTGGCCACACTGGATTGCGCATGAAAGCCGAATGAATCAGAAAGGGGCCCCCGGGCCCCAATTCGTTCGGACACTGGAGTCCGCTGCTGTGTAACGGTGCAAAGGCTCGAAGATTCCAGAAGCTCTTCCATGGGGTGGGTGATCGATGGAGGCTCGAAGCGACCGAAAAACATAAAGCCACTTTGAGCGATCGAAAGATCCACGCACGCACAAGCCTCTGCCTGGTTGTGAGTGCGCACAAGAATTTCGCGCATGGATGTCTGAGTTGAGTTGACATCCACGTCCTCCTACCTAGCAATATAGCCCAATTCATTCCCGAGACTACCTCAATCACTAGACTGATTAGGTCCACGCAGAGACTTGGCGAAGATATTGCAATTTGGACATCAGTTCAGTCCCTGCCTGGCTCTTGGAGTTCAACACCTCCTTCCACGTTTTGAAGGAGAAGGATCTGAGCTGTTCCGCTCAGAAGCAGGACAGTGTCAAGGCGCTATATTCGGGAGTTCCACTCGGCCAAGCGTTGACTTCGAGCAGCTCAATCCCTTGCTTAACCACTGGCTCACTTCTATTTTAAGCCCGAAAATCAGTCAGATTCAGGCCATTGTCTTTAGCAAGTCAATCCATTGACTTCTGCTAATCTGGACTGAGGTCCAATCGCACCCCGTGGTGATGGTATGCGGGCTTCGGAACTGTAGACCCGATGCGGAATCTGGTTGTTGTTCTCGAAACTCGATGCTCTCGAAGCAGAAAGTTTCATTCTCCCCGCAACCATTTGCGAGATTTGCAGGTCTCGGGGGCAGAAAATGTGCGATTTAATGTTTTGCCGAGAGGCCATGTACATCTGATTTGACCTTTTTGTTTGGATCGTTTGACTGAAGTAGTTGGATTTCTGACAGAGGCGGTAGAGCTCTCGTTTCGAGTCGACTCATCCATTCACATTCCTCTTGTTCATGGGATAAGGAGAATGAGAAGGAAGGGGCAAGATTGGCCGGCACGCTCCACCTTGACAACAGATCCGCCGAAGTCGGGGCTCTGGAAGTCGCAAATTGCTGCTCCGCTCGAATCGTCGACGCGGATGGCATGCGGCCTTTAAATAGAACGATGGTCCGCTTTGGTTTGTCCCCATGGGAGTAATGTTTTCCCGGCGTTTGTACACATGAGCGCACTCTGACCCTAAACCTCTTTAGCTCCCGGTGGACCACGACCGGGAGCTAAAGAGGAGAGATGACCGACGGCTGACTTTCGCCAGTCGAGGTAGACTGGGTTCACCGAACTTCACTGGGCTTTACTCGCACGTGCCATTCCAAATGTCTCCTGCGTGTTCAGTTCAGAAGATTCGCCACAAGATTCCATGCTGCGGTCGGAAGGGCTAAGGACCACAGATCCTTTGGTCGATTCGATATTGACCGATTCCGAAGGTGCAGAGGCTAAATTCGATTTAGTTGGTAAGGAGTCCTATCGAGGCCTGGAAGAGAACAGAAATAATCTCGTCATTGCTCCGCATGATGTACCCACTCCTTGCTCTAGGAGGATGAGGGCCCTGCTGAGCCTCGGTCGTCTGCCTTATGAAGATGACGAATTTCTCTTTCCAACTGACTGAACAAATTTTAGCATGGAAATTGATGTACATGCCAGCGGTCTTCGGAAAATTCGGAGTTAAATTGGAAATTTCAACTTCCAGTTCAATGTCGGAAATGGATGAATTTTGCGGCTAGCAATAACAAGAGTCTCAACGGGCATCGCATTGATTTCTCTCGTGAGGAAGCTTTTCTTTTGGAGATTATTTCAATCTTTTACAAGTCTTCCTTTCCGATGGCCATGGGGAGCGACTGGCTATTTACTTGTGCATGGCTCCATCATAACCAGAAGCATATTCATCCTCATGTTATCTTTTTTGGCATGTAATTTAATGTTGCATTTTTCGTCTTACGCACCTATTTAGTATTGCATTGTAATGCGGGGTTTCAATCTAGTTACTTATAGATAGGAGATGTCTCGTGACGTTTTCACCATCAAAATTTACGAGAATAAAAAATGGCTACCTTTTATGTAATTATCCAAATCACATACAACAAATCCCGTCTTGTATGTTCGAGGAGCATTTTCGTGAATTTTACTTGAGCCGAATGCCTCGCACTGGAAAGGGGATCCAATAAACAATTTGAAAAAGGATTCGATTCTATTCATACATTATAGAAGGTGAGACGCTAGAAATTTTGAATTATCTAGGAGCATAAGCACTTAGAAAAATAAGTTGTTTCGCTTTGTTGGAATTCTGAAAAACCATTGAAATATACTTTCTTGGGGTTGTAATGCAAGTCAGAGCAAAACCGTGTACATGAAAATGACAATGAAATTGCACTACAAACTAATTTAAAACTTGAGATCATTTTCAGAAGTAATGAAATTCTCGTATTGTTTTGCTAAACTCTATTTTTAAAAACTATTTGTAGTCAAAGTTTTGAATTGTTTGGCCGACCATTCATCTAATGGATTGGCCAAACTTGACTTTGCAAAACGTTTCTTTTTTTTATTTTTTATTTTGTAAAGAGACACATCTTCTACCCGAATCAACTATAGAAAGGTTGCATTGGCTTGCATCTACCCACAGTTCAAGCCAACATAATTTTCTCTTCCCAGCACTTAATGAATGCTTCAGGTTCAGTTATGTCATAAAGAAACTAATCCATTTATTTAAATTAATAATTGATGATTAGAAACAATGGCCAAGAATATTAGCTCAAAGTATCATTTGGTGATTGCATTTGTTGTCCCATTTATATTTAATCAATTTAGCATCAATGTCATCTTAATTACACCTTGCATTGTTTACACTTTGTCTAAATTTTATATTTAATCTTGATGTTTAATTCATTATATACTGAATAACTTTGGTCACATCAGGATAAAACTATAACAATCTATTTTTTGTGGACTCTCATGATGTTTAGACCAATGGTTGCATTTTTGAGAAAGGAGCTTTTGAGATTTTCACAAGTTTTTAGAATCTTTTTGAAGATTAAAGTTTGTGGTTAGAGAGATTTCTATCAAAGTTATGATGAGGATGTGAAAATTGAAAATTTTTAAGAAGTTTCACTATCTTATGAGATTTTGAAGAAAATCGAATGAACTTGAAAACCTGAAATATATGTGAAAATAATTCTTAAATTTCATAGTAATTGAGAATGATAAGATTGGATGAATGTATAGCGAATGGCATGAGTTTTATTGAAAATCAAATTTGGATTCATTGTGATGAGTATTGATCACTACACATTCATCGTATTTACAATGAGAATTATAGGATAACATTTATTGTAAAATTCAACTTAACCTTTTTTTATTTTAGGGATTTAAATAATAATTAGTTTTAAAGTTGTGTTTTGGATGTAAGGCTTCTCTTTGTGAAATTGAAATTTGTATTGAGTACAAGAGTGCAAGTTAAAACAAAATTTTTGGGAACGAGGGTTGCATATTGCCTTTGATGAAAGTGATTATTTACAGATTCCTGCATAGAATTTATGGAGGTTCTCAATTTTAAAATTTACAAAGTGATAGATGGTATGTGAGTAACAGCATTCGAGGAAAGAGAGCAAAAGTATAAATTTGTTTTGTGTAAGTTAAAGGAGTTAGTTTCTAACCTGTAACAACAGCTTACGGTCTTATTTATAATTTTGATTAGGATGATGCAATTCAAAAGATAACTAAGACTGTTCGTCTACAACTAGCATTCCTCGAGTTGTTTGTGAAAGTTAATGGAAGAAGTTTGGGCCAAAAAAAAAAGAATGAATAGCTTGATGAGAGACATTTTCAATGTTTAAATTTATTTCAATTGGTAATTTGTGCTTGTTACTTTCCCTCCACAAACTATACTTTTTTTTCATGAAATTTTTTTTTGCATTTTGGAATTTTTTCATCAAAAAACTTACATTGCATTGTCTGATTTGTTGAAGTAAATCATTCATCTGTTTAAAAGTTAAACTCTATGTTTTTAAAAATTATTTTTTGGAACAACATAGAAAATAAAGATTTATTTTTGAAGTCTAATTTCTAAGATAAAATGTTCACCCACAACCTAAAAACTAGAGTGAATTTTTTTTTGCAAGAACTTTCATTGTTAATGCTTATTTACAAATGGTCGTTTTTCCTTGTAAACTTCCCTCCATTTACTTGATAAACAACAATTTTTTTTGAAATCTTATATACTTTAGCACAAATTTGGAACTTATTATAACATATTTGTTTCATTTAGTTGATTATGTTCTGATGAGTTCCCTGCTACCTGATCTCCACGTTTGTTATTTTTCAAAAGGACATGATTATAATAAATTTAGGTGTAGATTCAGAGTTTATTTTCTTTGTAACGAAAAAACACACGGGCATGACTCAAGCTTCCCTTGTAGTATGATTATAATAAGGGGTTTCGAACTTTTTCGTTTTATAGCACTCACGTAAGAGGGTGACCGTAGTTTAAGAGTATTGTGAAGAGAAATTTGTTTACTATATATTCCCGTTAATATTTTATATACATTGTGTAAATATTCCATAAGAAATTTAGGAGTATATGTTGTAACCTTTATAAGACATTTCATTCCCCTAAGTCTTGTTATGAATCTAATTTGAAATCGCCTAATATTAATTAATGTTATTGGATTTTCTGTGTCCGGTGCTCACTTGGGAAGTCATGGGCACTCAAAGCAATTGTTTTCGCAATCGGCTACTGAGTTTACATATTCCTCCAGCTTTGGAGAACGTGGAAGGGACGAGACCGATTAGGATCGCATCAATTTGTAGGTCCGACAGTCTCCATGCAAGAAGTTTAAGGTCTTTACTGTAAGTACCCAGACAACGAATGAAACCTTCGGAGTACGAGCGATGGTGAGGGAAAGCGCATTAACCAAAAGATTCAAATAGAAAATGCGCAATGATGGTCTTAATAGTTTCGAGAGTGGAGGTAGATATGTCTCTAGAGTGAGGACAGCCAAGGGAGGTAAGGAGAAGAAATGCAATCCAGTATATCAGAATGTCCAGTAATTGCATAATGGTGCGAGTGAGCCAGCGATTGATTGATAGGGGTAAAGAACTACAGAAAGAGGGAACAGAGACTGCCATAACTATCGGATGTCGTCTTGGTTCGTGGAGACAAGAGAATGGTTTTTCTCCAGGATTCTCTACCTAGCCTACATTGCAGACTAGGTAGAGAATCCTCGAGAAAGCCTTACAGAAATGTTTCCGAAGCCTAGCTATCAGTTGCGAGCTGCTCATTACGTATATAGCTCAAAATTATGAACCTGGTTGAATGTCTATATTCTTCTGCGTGTAGCATGATTTCACCAGCGTAAGCTCATACCACTGTTCAGGAAATAGCAGCTGTGAATAGTGTGAGGTCCACAAGTACGAGGCGTATTCGTTTGCCGAACTGATTCTCGTCTTCCTTTCCGCCTCTCCCCGAAAGCTACCATGCAAGAGCAAAGCAAAGATACCAGACGATTTGCATACCCCTCATAACCATCTAGGCATTTTTCAGTACTTTTCTAACGTTTATTTGAATGAAATTGTCCAAGGCCCCAAACGCTGTCCATGACGTGACGTCGTTCGCCCGGTCGAGTTCGAAGATGGTGCGCATCTGACGGCTCCTCGCACCCCCACGTCATCAAACCGCCGGAAGTTCGGGCTGACACTAGTTGCGGTTACATACGGTACTGTATTTCGCCAGAGGATCTTCAAGCCCGTCGGAGCCGTCGGATCCAGCATCCGAAGGTGTAGGCCCCACACATCGGCAAATCGAATTATCGCCGGAAGCTTAACAGAAAGCTGCAAAACAGTACCGTTTTGTGGATCAGCGACAAAAGCTCATGGACTCGCGGTTCTTGGCACCGGAGAAGAAAGTCCGAGACACTCGAGTTATCGAGCGTTTACAAGCAAACAATGGAGCAATCAATGCCACGGCTCGCCCATTACTGTGGTGACTGCAACCGGAGGAGATTCCGTGTGGGACAGGCACAAGACTCGTTCAAAGTAGCCACGGAGCAGCGGCAGCAGCACCACTACAACTTCGTCCAACGTAGTGAGTGGCCTCGCGGAATGCAGTCACGGTTGTCCCTCGTGTAAGCGGGACTCGGTGAAGCATGTAGTTTAACTGGTTGTGAAGTTGTAGGCATGTCATGTCATGTGGCAGTGCTGCTCTGTCTGGCTGTCTGACCGGAAGAAATCCTCTTCTCCTTCTTCATCCTTACGTTACGCTACGCCGTGTTTCCTTCAATGAGAGCCCCAAATCTGCTGGCTGACAAGACCTCGGCGGATGCCGGTCGCCACAAGTGCGGAGAAATTCTCCACATTTTTGTCCTCGCCAAGTCCAAATTCTGGAGGAGGAGGAGGAGGAGGAGGTTGAAAAGGGTGCTCCGAGAAAGAGGCCGCCAAACGATTGGGGAGCAAAGGTGCATCATGAGCGGGGGAAAGAGCGGCTTTACCAAAGTGCTGGTCGGCCTCGCCCAGGAGGAAGGAAAGAGGGTAGGAAAGAACACACGGTCAAAGGAAAATGATTTGGGCATCTACCCGAGCATCCCGAAGGGCAGATCAGCAGCGTGATGGGCGAGTGCGACATCCATCAGTCCCCGGATGGAATGGAAGTCCACGGTGCGGGAGGGAGTCGGACGAGGTCATGTTTCACAAGCTCAGAGAAAAAGTTAGAAGGAGGAACTTACTCACCCACTTACTGGCTCAGTGTAGGTGAGTGATTCTATCATTGTAGGCGACCTTGAAAATGGAGGCATTTCCAGAATAGACAATGTGGTAATTTCATGGTATTCTGCGATGCGGAGGAGGAGGACGGGACAGCTGATTTTACCGCCGTAATAATACAGTACGGTAATTCAGCGAGGAAGCAGAAGAAGGAGGATGTGTGGGGAATTGAAGGTCAAGGGAAACAATATTTGCCTAATAATGGCACTAACGCACGCGCCAGGCCTCTCGAGCCTCGACCTGTGTGCGGAAGGCATGTTCTTCCAGAGCTAGATTCCGTGTTGGTGTGTTTGAGCGAGTGAGGGCAGCACTGGGGAGGCTGCAAAGCATGAGTATGGCGGGACTTCTTCACTCGGCTCGGCTAACGAAGGCTTGGTTATGGCTAGAGCATGGACGGAGACCGAGTCGGGCCGAGCCGAGTATAGGCGTGAGGCGATGTGACACACTCACCATAGGACGTGTGGACTCGACCACAAGTCGCACCCCGTCGCGAAGCCGGTGTGTTGTTGAGCAGAGCATGGGGAGATTCAACGGCGGGCCCGGCAGCTCGCTCGCGCTCATATAAACCGGCCGAGTCCGGGTTCTGGGGGAAGCATCAATCGAGCCATTAGTTTATGAGTAAACACGATCAGCCAGTCCCGACACAACAGTCTTGCGGGGAGGAGCGGGAGAAAAAGCAGCAGCAGCGACGAGTGAGCGAGTGTACAGCTGGACGTCGCGCACCGTGGTGATTCCCCCATCCCATCGTCCCATCCCTTTGAGCGAGCGAGATTCGGACTTCGCTGCCGCCGCTGTGCAGGGCATCCATCGTACTTGGTATAAAGCCCGGCATTGGCCCATCCACTGCACCACAGAGCCAGACGATTCAGTGTTCGGAGGTGTTGTTGAGACGGAAGAGGACATCAGGAAACAAAACTTCCATATTTTGTTGATTGTTTGCTTGATTCATACTGCAGTCCTCACCTTCTCCTCACACCGACACCACCAGTCTGAAGGTACGAACACGTAAGTCTTAGTGGGCAGAATCGGGCAGATCACCTGATCGAACTGGTCAACCTTCCTCCCTCCATGCTGCAGGTAGGCAGGCAGGCTAGCTAGCTAGGAGTGCCTAGACATCTACAACAGCCCAGGAACCTCCGGTTGTATCAGGTGCAACCATCTCTGTTCTCGAACGCTGTGAGTACGCATAAAAAGAGGCCCAGCAGGCCCGGCGAATTGGAGGAAAGACCAGCGCTACCTTTTTTTACTCGAGAAAACGGTTGCTTACAGTTTTGAAAGCACATCTGAGACCATCTGATCGGCAGGCGCCGCAACTCGACCCACGCGACGATCTATTGGGATTGCAATTCAACGAGCTAGAAGAGGGAGTAGAACAACCGGGATCGATGGCCATGGACAAGGGGATTGGGGCCTGGCGCCATGCTGCGCAATGCGTGCTTCTAGTCGTGGGATTGACGTACCTGATGATTCCATTCGCTGCAAGCGCTCCATCGGAGCAGGCCACGTACGGATCCACGAGGCCAGAATTCGTTAATCCGCCGGGCACCAAGAGGATCGACACGCACACGCACTTCATTCCCCAATTTTACGCGGAAATATTGAAGAGCAAGGGCCTGGACTCCGGCGGGAGAGCCATCCCCAAATGGACCCCCGAAAGCCACATCGAGCTCATGGACACCATCGGAGTGGAGACTGCCATTATTTCCATCTCCACGCCCGGCGCCCGGCTGCCCGGTGACGACATGGAGACCGGCCGCAAGCTGGCTCGCGAGCTCAACGAATACGGGCATAAGGTGACCGTCGAGTACCCCGGCCGCTTCCAGTTCTGGGCCACTCTCACCCTCCCCGACGTCGAAGGCTCTGTGGAGGAGGCGATTTACGCCCTGGACACGCTGAAGGCCGCCGGAGTGGTTCTCATGGCCAACTCCGAGGGCGAGTACTTGGGCAGCAAGAAGTTCGATCCCCTGATGGAGGTCCTCAACGAGCGTCACGCCGTCGTCTTCGTTCATCCCAACAGCGTGCCCTTCGCCAAAGGTAACTAGCTACCCCCTCACACTTGCCCACCTTCCGATTTGGGACTCGCGCTTGTGAATTTTCTCGAAGACGAGGATGAACGTGTTCCGCTGACTCGGTGCGAAGCTCTGGAAGGACGATTGGGCGACTGCTTCGAGAGATAGTTGTCAATTTTATTCGTAGATCTGAATTCGGCGGTCGGATCCCGTTCTCTGCCTTGGAGGATGGAAGTCTGCATCACGAGACTCGGTCGAATGCAAAATTCACGCCGCAGGGGAGATGAATCACTGGCAAAATCGAAAGCAAGGATTTCGGGAATGAGCTTAGATCGTTGGTGGATTGTGTGCTGACGGGGAATTGATTTCTTTGTTTGTGTTTGGACAGTTCCCGACCACGTCGAAGACAGCATCGTCCCGGAATTTGTGATGGATTTCCTTCTGGACACCACTCGTGCCTGCGCCAATCTCATCTATAAGAATGTCACCGGCCGCTACCCCAACATCAAGTTCATCCTGTCGCATTCCGGAGGATTCATGCCTTTCGCCGCGTACCGCATGGGAGGTGCTTTGAGTTTCCTCACCAGGGATACCGCCATGAAGACCATGGGAGCCCTGAAAAGCTTTTACGTCGACACCGCTCTGTCGTCCAGCCCGTCCGCTCTTCCCAGCACCACTCAGTTCATGCCCCACACGCACATCACATTCGGCTCGGACTTCCCCTTCGCCCCCACCTTCGGAATTAAGATCGCCACTAGCCAATTGGACGAGTACGAGGGAGTGCCTGCCGAGAAGAAGCAGTTATTCAATTACGACAATGCCAATTCTCTATTCGAGAAGCCTTTGAGCCACTGGAGGAGTGTGTGGAAGGCAGCCGCAGCTCCTGCCACGGAAGAGAATCACGACGAGTTGTAAGCGCAGGGAGAGATGCTCCGATCGATCGCCGATGATCACAGGGTTCGAGCTCGGTCGCGCTTTCGAATCGGTTCATTCGTAGAGAGGAACCATTATAAATATGCACATACATGTTACGACAGTGTCCATTTTTTTTAAGGCGTGGAGCGGATGATGCACCGGAACTCCGTTCGCAGCACCAATTGGCTCGTACTTAATTAGAAGGCCCCTGTACTGGCATGCAGGCAGGCAGCCTTGGGGACGGTGGGACCACTCGAATTCTCGATGGCGACGTCGCATCGCCGCTTGAAGCATCAAAATTCGTGTGGCCAAAATCTGTTGAATCAACAACATCTCAAAACCGACGAGCGTAGCAATATTGGATTCACCATCTCAATTGATGGGAGGTTTCCTTTTCGGGCTCGATCAAGCCTTGGGGAAGTTAGTTCGTTAGGTCCAAAAATAGTGGATAACTCATGCCTGAGGTCAACCCCACAGCTTGACTTCACGAGTTGTACAAAGTTTCCTGGAGATCGTCGCTTCTGACGCCTGAGTGTAAAGCTGTCAGGACTATCATGAGTTCCAGTTTTCTTAATAATATTTGCCTCGCCATTTCTCGGGACGCCCTTCAAACATGCCACACCCACAGCTCCAATGTCAACTTTGCCTGAAATCTCTTCACGTTGCGTCAAACTCGTTTCATACCACCGCAGCTCCGCCGGATGAACCCGCCGGCTGCACTGAAATGCAGCACGGTACCTACGACCTGAGCTTAATCTCGCTCATGTGGGGGTCGCTGTTACCAGGGTTCGGCGAAGGAACCATCGTCCCTTCAGTTTCTCAATTGCACCAAACGTCCAAATGGTCGACGGTTTTACGATCGTAACCTCGCTGGTCCAATTCCAATCGGAGAAGCCCTGTACTTTAGAGGTAGACTGCATGGACAGGTTCTCAAAACATGACATGAGTTTCTAGCGATGCAGCTCCGTCGGGGACAGCAAGCGACTGCTACTAGAAGACAGTCGGGCCTGAATTCCCGAGTTCCACACGATTGAGTTCGAGTGCCCCGACTACAAGATTGCTGTTCGGCCGAATTGGATGTCGAAGTGGGTTACCTTAAAGATCGAGGAGATTGTTATCCGATGACTGTAGACGCACAGCAGTGTGGGGTTTTTTTTGTTTTTCTTTTTTGGCACAGAAGCTTTATTACACGCTAAAGGGCAACTGCCGGGAGGAAACAGGGGGAAGTCGGTGTAAACCAAGGGTCACCAGCCGGGGTAACCTCAGAACCAAGCAAGCCAGACGGAAACACAAAGATCACAAGAGGGAGGGCCGAGCCCTGATGAAGAGCCAGTGGGCTAGCAGAGAACATGAGTGTCCACAGAACAAGTAAACTGCAAGGTGGTCTGCCCAAAAGACGACCAGAAGCAGGAGCAGTATTGCTCTACCTGGATAATGTTTATATTTTTAGGAAGCTGTTGAGGGAGCTAAGCGGCTCCAAACCGAAGCAAACTGCATATGAGTAGACTCATCCGTATTGCAGACACGTAAATGGACAATGAAGAAGAACTTCGGGCAAGTGCTAGTGGGCTAAGGTTTAGGAACGAGATCGAGGAGCTGTCGTCGGGTACCGAGGAGCCGTTAACGTCCTGGGTTTCCGATTGTTCCATTTCTCCCTAATGCAAGTTGCTTCTTCAGGAAAGTTCCTCGCTTACGAAGCTTGTATGTTATTTGCAGCCCGTGGATTCCCCATTCGCGTGTGGAACTGGTGTTGCAGTGAGCATTGGAAATTTCTGGGTTATCCTGTGCCACTCCGCTCTAGCAGTGTGGTTTTTCGTGCCGCGGGAGGCTGCGTGGTGTCAATCCCTCTCCTCTGCGGGTTGTCTCGGAGCTGAGATGTTTTACCTTTATCGCGCGATCGATCCGGGAAAATCTCCTGGCCTCACGATGTGCACCCAATTGTCTTTTGCACAAGCTTGACATTTTCCAAGCATCTCATCTTTGTTTCGCTGCCTTGTTGGCCGGAGCGAGGCGCGGGTCGTACGCGATGTGGTGTGAAGAGAGCGATCCAAGTTGGTGGCATTGCATGTTAGACAAACGTGAGCTGTTTTGACTTCTTCCTCGACTTAGATGCACAAGTGCACCTCCTCGCTCGCGCAGAATCTTCTAAACAATCTCGTCTTGCCCTAACTTCACGTAGGAAGCATCTGCCGAAGCCTCGATTCGCAGTCAATGTGGGTGGCAAGACTCACAACGAATGCCTGAAAGCTAATCGAGAGTGTTACCGACAAGCACATGCTCGGATCAGCTCTTTCTACTCGTCGACTCCACTCCACTCCGCTCCACGTGAAGAGTCGCAACGCAGTCGATACTCGAGAAGAGTCAGTCGGAGGAGTGCTCCACTGCTCCTCATCGTCTTCCTTGTAGACGACAACGAGGCCTTCGTGCCGGCGTTTCCTTCCTCCACGTGGAAGATGCGAGTGGTCCCCTTCGGACGCCTTCCTCCATGGTCGTAAGAAACACGTGGTGTGGGGTGGGGTGCGGGTGGGGGACGAAGGGAGAAGCCGGTTTGCGAGAGCTTCTTTCACCTCCCTACCTCGCTCCCAGCCAGCGATCGAGCAAGGCGAAAGTTTGACTTGTAGCTTCGTGGAGTTGGGTTCGGCTGGCACGAGAACTCGGTCACTTCTCGCGTCTTCGCGTCTCTCTTTCCCTCTTTTCCTTCTGTCGCTGCGAGTTCCTTTCCTGCTCGTCCCGTCTCGTCTCGAGATCATGCACAGCCGTTGAGCCCGTTCGCTGTGTTGATATAATCATTTTCGCATAATGAGATATCCGATCTGCCTGCCTGCCCACGCCAGGCGTCGGTGATTTGAAGTGGATCGTGTTCGTTCGGCGGATGATGATCATGAGCCAATTGGGTTTTCATTCTCTCCTTCTGACAGTGAATGAGATCTCTCTGTTCCTTCCGTTTGTTCGTTAAATTTCGAATCTCAACTTTTCGCCCCCGGTCCCTCGTCCCCCGCTTTCTGGCCAATCTCCGAGCCACCCGCTGCACGCACTCAGACCCTCACCCTTTGCAGTACCGGTCACTCCTGTGACAGTAACCGCTCTACTTCAGGTGATTAGAGAATATTCTCCGTAGACAACGGGTTCTGGTAGAGCTCGCCAGGCACAGTATATCCTCCTCCCGAAGGTCATGGACTGCAAACAACACTTCCACATAACTAACTCTGGAGAATACACACCTAATCCCACTTTATTATATTAAAAAATATACCAAAAAATTAATAAAGCTCTTTCTAAGCAAGACTTATAATGTCAGTTGACAGGCATACTTTCTTCTTCGTCATGGGCGAGACAAAAGTGCCAATCACATCGTAATGGGAAGTGGTGTGACTTACGGTCTACTCTGCAGAAGCAAACTAGAAGAAGGTTACTTTTGCCCGATGTTTCTTTAGACAGCCAGATTGCTCGCTCGGTGACAGTCAGAAACTTCTTCTTACTTGGCTTCATAAATTGGTGGAGAATACAACTTTTTATGACATGAAAGTAAGACGGGAAGCTATATCTCTTTCCGCACAAGGAACTCTTTCTCTGACACTATCTTTCTTCTTGGATTGCATATTTATTTGGTGAACCATGCTCCTCATTCCACCTTAATTTCTAGCTAAAATGTCTCACCATAAATGGAGGCCAAGAAAAGTTGATGTACAACCAATAACGGATTTGAAGTCTATTCTAATCTAAGTGGATAGCTTGTGGAGCTTCAAGTCATGTGTTTGGTTTCTAATGACTCTATGGCTACTATTGGAGCTTGGGCATAAGCGGTCCCCTTGCTTCAAAATCTTTTTTTTTATTTAAAAGAGTATCAACCGTTCTTGTTGAAGCATTTTTGAAGTGTTGTGGTGAGAGTCTATCTGGTTCAGATCCATTTGAGTTGGTACAACTTTTACTAGAAGTGCATATTTCAGCAATTATGCGTGTTTTGAAATTTGTTTTATGTATTTGATCAACCTTATGTAGTGATTCAAGTGTGCATGCAAGCGATTACCCTTACCAACATCTATTCCGATAAATATGAGTTTATTTGAGTGAGGATGTTATGCGTGAAGGGAACGACAAGCCTCTCACTTCATGCATCTTCCCTCATACTCAACTTTTGCATGCAAAAGTTGAGTAAGAGGGTTATCCAAATCTGTCTAAAAATCTTTCATCTCATTTAATAAGTATTGTTACCCATATGTGGTTTTGAAGCACTTTTTTATGAGATTAGGATTCATTTTCAACATTCTTCATGTGAGTAAGATCAAACCGTAGTTCATGAACATCATTGTTTGATATACAAATGATTGTATATCAAACAGTCTATTTGATGATATGGATTGTTTGATATACAATACTACACACCTGACGAGAGGTGGAGATTTATTTTTCCTGAACATGTGGCATATCACCCCATAATGAAAAATACCTTGTTCATTTTAACTACATCAAGGGACGTGGTGCTTCAGGCGGTGTCTAGGCCGAAGATGAAGGCATCGAAGGAGATCGCTGAACCTCTTGCCAAAACTTTATTGATAATAAAATCTTTCACATACCCTTGAAAATTTGAACTAGAATTAAGATATGAAAAGACTGCTTAGAAAGTCCTTTTACCAAGGAGTAATTACTGCAAACGGTGATATGAAAGTCAGAATAGGAGCCTGCCTCTTTCTCTTCATTTAGAATTTGTGAGTACCAAACACATCCATTATCAAATCCTGTGATTGATGTAGCTTGTTCTTTGGTTGTGTGAAGGGTATATGTGAGTGAACCTCTCATGGAATTCTAGACATTCCATGACTTCATCACAATCTATATGATATAAATATAGGTAAATTCTTTTATTTCTTACATATCTATAATGTTAAATACTTCCATAAAAGGCTTATTGGTACATCAAACGATCTAGTTTTATTTTGTATGATGGTAAAATTCAAAAATAGCTTATTGATACCACTTTCATAACTCGTTTTATATAAAGCTCGTTTGGAAATCATCTAGTCAATAAATTGACCAAACATTTATATTTAAAGAGCCTATGGAAGAATTAAACACAAATCCATTAATCTCAATTTTTTATCATGTTGAAATAATTTTTTGAAGGCAAAATTCAGGTTGTGATGGCCAATTTGATGGTATGTGGAGGAGTTGTTTGCTTTGGGTGATGTGTTGAGTCTCCTAGTGCACAAGATTTTGACGATGAACGTGCAAGAAAAGCTTTCATAAACTCGGGATGGAATGTTACTAAGAATAAGCGCAAGAATGGTAAAATGCAGAGGTATTACATGTCTCCCCATGGCTTCTTGTTGGAGTTTTTTAAGACGTACAAGATTAACCAAGAGGAAAAAAATGAAAAGAAGACTCAACAATCGTTGAATTCCGTGGCCGCTGAAGGCTATCAAAGAACGATGACTCATTTATCAAAACATGGATAGGTTGATAAACAAGAGAAGAAATAACAAGTTGTGCATGCACATGTAGTGTCAAGAAACCTTAAGATATCTTTGAGGTTTGATAATACTCTTGCTGTTGGTTATTGTCCGAAGTACAAAGTGAGCGCAAGGATGATTTCAGTGGGGTGGGCTTCTCCATATCCTTTTGGAAAATCAATAACCTCCTCTTTGTTACGTCTGTTTTTTGGAGAAAAAATTTTAGGGTCTATAACAAGGTATTCATGGAATAGGAGGAATCAATGTTGATATTGAACTGGTTAGAAACTTATGTGGATTCACAAAGCATGAGTTACAACTTCATGTTCTCTACGTTCAAGATTTGGTACTCATGCATCAAGGTCAAGTGCAAGAAGCATTTAGTAAATAGATCCAATTTGAAGTTTCCGCGAAAATATTGAAATGTACAAACTTGATGTTGATCCTTGTCACATGGAGAGAGATGGGGCAAAAGCCTACACATTGTAACGAGAATCACAAGATACAGAGTTCAAGGCAATGGAGTAACATACCAAGAAGGGATTTAGAGTTACCATGGTAATGTCTCCCATTTTGTTGTTGAAGTTGCAATAGAATGAGAGACATGTTTGGCTGAAGTTTGTTCCAAGTTTCACATATGGCGATTGTGAGGTTTCAAATTTTGTAGAAGCTTGCATCAATCTCAATAAAGTGTGGTAGTTGGACATTGTAAACTTCATTGGCTGATTTGCTAGCCACAACTTATTTTTTCAAATCAAGTTCAACACTAAGTTCAGTATGGAGGAGCATGAGCTCAAGTTTCTTTTTTCCTTTTGATAAATCTGAATGTGGATAGGGTTTTCACATTCAAGAATTGATGATAATGTGAAGACGCTCAAATAAGAAGACAACTCGATTCACAAGAATCTCCACCAAAACTACCAGTCCCAATCACTTTTTGGGATGACAAAAAATCAACCTCTTCTTTTAAAGAGAAGGAGCAGGAGACAGAATTGACAAAGTGCACCAGAAAATTAAGTTGAGCAATCAAAATGATGCATGAGATATCCTCAAACAAAACTATAGATCATAACCTACAAAAGTGAAGGTATATCAATCTATTTGAGTTTTAAAAGGTATAACAATTGAATATCTTGAAACCACAGTGTTATCAATGTAAAAATGTATTAAGATGTATTAGAGGGGAAAAGGAGTTCGAGAAGGAGGCGATGGAGATAGAGCATGGACTTGAGAATGACAACAACTTCAAGTTTTAGATCAAGGCAACTTTCAATACCCATATTTTTAATATTATCAAATTTCCTTTTTCGAATTTGTTTGTTCTTTGCATGCATCATGGCTTCCTCACAAAAACCATAGCCTGAAAAAATAAAGATAGTTTCAAACTAAATCAGTTCAGAAATTTTAGGTTTGTTTGCTCTTCACATGCACATGTTATAACATGACATCCCTAATGACATTATGGGTAATTATCCTTTGCCATATGAATGGATAACGAGTCATATGGATATTTGTTACATCTTTTACAAAATCACACTCATATATGAGTGATGAAGATGCAGATGGTGTACAAACCAAGACGGAATCTCATCGATATAGAAAAGGTAGCTGGTGCAAGTTGGAAAGCTCCAATGCATGGTCGAGCCAAGATCCATGAGCATGCATCCTTGATGAAGCAAAAGCATAGACGAACCCTAGTAACACTAAGAGTACGTGTAGAGTGTGATGAAACTGTATGTCCATCAAAATAGACTGTAGGCCTCTAGTCCAATCGGTGGGCAAAGTGAAAAGGACAACAGCTCATGTTATACCTCTGCTGGTAAAGTATCTCTCTCATATCGTAATAGTATATGTAAAGAAAATGACCCCTATTCACATCCCTTGCATACATCTCGAGGATGGACATACATATCGGAAAGATAAAAAAGGCACCGAGAATGCCCAACTTGCCAAAAATGCTATAGGTGCAGTCTCCTTCATCGATAATAAGCCTACCTCTCCACAAAAAATCAGCAAAAGATGTCTATCTCTGTGCCAAGTCTCATGTCACACACTCAAAGATCTTGGTCCGATGATGTCACCAAAGATGATCATGATCCTCCTATCAAAGGCTGCCAAGCTTGATATGAATCTAGGTGAAGGAAGAACCGTGCGAAGTTAGTAGGTGGGTCAACGAGTAATACTAAAGTAGAGTATATCAAACTCCACTTGTGGATCCCCTAGTTGAGGAAGGTCATCTATATGTAGTACATCCTTGGCAAGTGCCATGTCTAGGTACCGTGAGACAAAGTCCTCCACACTCCTCATATATCCATGGAGTAGTTGAAGATGAGGAGAAATGTCAAAGGGAGACTACACTTTGACACTTTGATTCTCAAGCCTACAAGATGAAGCTTTGTATTCAAGTAATCAAAAGCCCTAGTAATGATGAATGGAAATACCTTTCTTGAGCTATGCAAATCCTTTCCGCTTATCTTCATTTATTTCCACGATCATGGATAACCCTTGGAAAAATGCCATTTCTGTCTATCTTTCTTGTCATGGCATTGCGTTAAGGTAAGTGTACTGCATACACCAGTTTGCGCCTCGTAGACGAAAGTACATAAAAGAAAGCTTCAAACGAGTCGGTGAGATTCCTGCAATTTGGATATTTCGAACCAAACTTGTTGACAAGGTTTTGTTTGTTTCAAAACGGGTGGAAAGATGTGGGACCTTTGTTGCTACTTTGCCAAATCATTTCATGGACTTTACAGATCGTCTCTGCATCTTTTCACCATGACGTCTGAAATGAGGAAGGACCAAAGTCCTCTTCTGATCCATCCGAAGTCTTACGGAAATATTCCCTCCACATAACTGGAAGTTGATGCATTGTTGTAGACCAATTTAGTAACGAGTTAGTGGAGGCCATGATTCTCCGCATCTTTGTCTAACTGCATATATCGGAAGGAAATTCCAACGAGTGATCGCTTTCATCAACTGACACACGGCGAAGAGGGTCGAGTAAGTCAAGGGACACACGAATCGTCCGTAGTCTTTTGAGAATACGTTTGCAAAGGTCCTGCAAGGAGGTCATCAGCTCGTGAGCTTAACTGGGTACAATCCACTTTCCAGGATGCTTACAGACTTCCAAGAATATTGCGTGTGAGTTGGACCAAATGGAAGGTAATCATCCAATGTAACAGGTGACATTAGCAAACTTGTTCCAAATACCATAGATCTGGAGTCAAGAAAAGAACGATGGGAAAAGTGATAGAGTTCATACGATTCTTATTGTTTTGTCTACTTCGAAACGCTAACGATCCGACAATCGACTATAGCACACGCAGATGTGATGGCATTGTAGTCCACTCGATCCTTCATGATGAAAGATGTTGCCTTGTCGTTGAACAGAAGATCAGAACTTATTCAAATTCTGTCGTTAATAATGACACTCTTGCACAATATATGGCTCGGATTGGCCCTGCAAGCCTATTTAAGATAATACACAGAAGCGCAGGGGGGGAAAAAATTCGAAGCGCAAGAGACTTTGAACTTTTGCCCTTTTCCAATGTCATAATCTGAGATGATGATCAGACGTCAATTTGGGACCAGAAAATGTTTGCGTTTCTTCAGTTGTTGGAAAGCGTCCTTGTTTCAGCGGTGCTTACGCAAAGGTCATGCAAAGAGCATACAGTGAATGCACACCATACTGCATGTCAAAAAGTACAAAGATCGTTTCCATTCATTTTTGGTGACGTACCGCAAGGAGGGTACTAGAGCTAAAAGAAGCCAGGTCGTGCACATCACATGACAAGATCGAGAATGCTCAAGAAGAAAGAGGGAGACACCGTCGCACTTCTACACCAGGCCAAGAAGATAGTCCTACACTATAAAGAAAAGAATTGGCGAGGAGAGCATCCTCCAAGGGAGCACGATTCTTAAGCAGATCTGAGCTTGAAGATCAGCAACAGATGAAGGAGAAAGACCTTCACAAGAACGTCATGCAGCACACGTTCGGATCTACTGTGCGAGATTTGCATCACAAAGTCAAGCGATTGACCATAAGTTGTCCTCGTCAATGAGCATGAGTTGCAAGCGTCGGGTTCTCTCGGTTGTGCAGATCCAGTCCCTTAAGACGCAAAATCTACCGCAAGAGGAGCAGTGCCACGTAAAGTAGTATTATAAAGCTAAAAGGAATATGATATGTTAAGTGCCAAGAGGAATTGTACAGCAGGACGGACCAAAACGAGTGCAAGTTGTTAGGAGAATTCTTCAATCTGGCCCTTTGGAGGGTTATGGATTAAATTGTGACCTAAGTTTGCACTTTCACGTTGTGTTTGAACAGTGAGACGTGTTCTCTCTAGGCACCGGATATTGAAACCAGCTTTCGGCACTCGGACAAGCAACATGTCTGCATCAAATAACACTGATATATGGTGGTATGTATCCAGGACGATTCGTTACCGGCAGAAGGTTTACAACATTTTGTTTACAGTTCCAAGAATGCAAGTACACAGTACGCTGTTTTAGAAATGTCCTTGCACTGATACTATTGGGGCCTAGCCCCATGTTACCGGTTTGGTTCCATCCTTGTACGCTTTGATGGGTCTTCCCATACTTTGCTTATACTATTATCATGTAGTGAGGAATATAGGGTGACAATCTGCAGCTATCAGAAAGTAGCTGCAGATTGTAGTTTCACAGGTAATATCATGTGACATTTCATTTGCAGTCATCCAAGTCCGGATCTAGTGTTGGCACGACAGGGCAACGAGTTTCCATGTTTAGATTATAATATCGACTTCTTGGAATCTGTTTGGACATGGCGCGTTTGAACGCGGTGTTGCGACGACCTATTTCTTCTTCTTACGACAAGCGGTTTGGATGCATCTTTTGACAACTGCCGGAGGACAAAGTCCACACGCCTGCATGGACGTATATCAAACTCGACATACCTAGAGCTGACGACAAGAAAGGATTGTAAAACACTTCGCTATCAAAAGGGTGTTGACAAGATTTTGGGAAGGATAATATGATTATGAACACAGAAGTCAAAGAAAAGATGGCAACTCCCTCGCTATGGTTAAGGCAAGTTCACGTGAACGTTAGACATACATGCTTGCTATTAATTTAATGCACACACTTCGGAAGCCACTGGAAGGAAGTTCCTCCGGTGCCACTGCCAGGGCCGTAGCATATTCTAGATGTTACTCTTGTGAAAGATTATTCAGATACATTCTGTCTTTATAATCCTTGCAGAAGATTCTTCCAAGGTCAGTTCTGCTCACAGACCGAGACCTTCTCTTCGGTACACTAACCGACTTCATAGATATACGTCTCTGCACGTTCCTGGTGTTGTCTAATCTCTACAATACAGAGCATTTAGACTTTCCCTGCATAGCCAGCAATTTACATGGGGCACATTTAAAGCATCTTGTCCACAACATTAGAGCTCGAATAGACTGGACTCAGAGAACACTCAATATCTCGAGTAGCTGAGACAGTCGTAACCTCATACACCGAGAGTTCCTGCTAAGTATATGATGGTGGATATCAGACCAATACAGACATGTCGGACACTGCCATGCAGGTGATCTACTCCTCCGTTCATTGTGCCATTTGGGGCTTCTTGGCGAAAAATGTTTTTACTGCGTGCTAATCACATCCAGAAATGAAGATCAAGACCACACTGCGAGATCAAATTTGAGTTTCCAAAGTCCTAAATGTGAAAAATATTTCTAATTTACTAATGTGAAAAAATCCTAATTTCCTTTCTAACGCGGTATTTTTGAGGACGCGAACTCTGCAATCTAGAGTGGCGGTTCTGAACCATGATGGCCAGCCAGCAACATGCAACTGAAGAGAACCGTAACGTTCGAGATCTATGCTGCATTTCACCTTCGCAAGTACGAGAGTTGAATTAGAGGTAGAAGAGCCGCTCATCGGTCTTGCAATCACTTGAAAGGTCATGGTTCTAGAGGTTCCTCAGGCGCCTGACTCATTCCCCACCACTGGCAGACTTGAGGCCCCTGCATATGATCGGTCTTGAACACAATCTCATGATGATACTGCGTCGTCGCAGCTCTACTTCAGTGCCGCTAATTAGAGTCGTTGTTGAAGGTGCCATGCGGTGGCAGTTTGCCTACCTTGCTTCAGGCCTGTAATGCAGCAGTTGTTCCAGCGTTCTTGCTGCAATCTCTCATTCAAATCGGCTTTTCTCCATATGCATGACAAGAACCATATTATTTAAACTTTGCTTTGCGTGACCAGTGAGGCGAGTCTCTATACCTTGGATTTCCCTCCCCCGCAATTCATTGTTTTGAGTTGTCCACTTTCATTTACTAAGATCACTGTTCTCAAGGTGTTGATCAGCACCTTTATCCGGAGCTTGTAGATGAAAGTACACCACGTCACCATTCACGTCAATATTCTGGTGGAATCGCGATGAAATATCATCCACCGTGTGCATATGATCTCACCTTTTGAAAGGTTCAACAAGCTGGAGAATGCATTTCCACAGATTTGGATTGGCATGTCGTTTTTTAAAAATTCATTTTTGACCTTTTCGAAGGTTCTTAAATGTGCAGATTTCTGTAGGTTGACTGTAACAGTTGTGATTCAGGTCAACCTACCAAACGATCTAGAGCGTGGCCCTGAGATCTTGACTTACGCCTAGTTGGTGCTACCTACAAAAGTATGAAGCCAAAATCTTTGGCAGTATTCACAGAAGAGCAAGTTCTCGGAACCACTGGCTCGAAGAGCTTTAGAATGCTGACAGGTCTGTGGCCTTGATCTGAAAAGGTAAACTCTTGATACACTTTGAGAGCTGCATATCGTGCATTCACTAAGGCTCCGTTTAGGTAAAATTCTTAAATAGTTCAAATCCTAAGTTGGTGACAAGTTCCTAATATTGCGAACAGGGTAGGAATAATTTTGCACTAGCCAGTTCTCTTCCCAGTCTAACATTATGTGTGACATAAACCGTGCAAAGAACTAGAACGGCCTCTCGTATCTCGGGCACGGATAGGAGCTCTCTCGACCGCCGACTTAATCAAAGAAGACTTTCATCTGTATTCAAATTGGTGTGCCGACAGCCTTTCTACGTTATTGAAGCCAAGCTCTGAGGCATAAAAAAATTTTGGTTGTCGAAGACGGGAGGCCTTCAACAAATGTAAGGATAACCACGAACAAAAATATCTGACTATCTTATATCTACGAATCTCAAGGCGATTCGGTGACTAGCATGAGTAAGTCTTCGAATTCGACATCTATGTGCAGGTCCAGAGATCATGGTTTCTGTACAGTCCTGGGAGTCTGAACAGGATCTTCTTCCACTAAGATCCAATGGAACCCAAAACGTCCGGTGTGAGGATATGGCTGAACAAATGAGCAGCTGTTTTGAGGTTGATTTGCTTAAAGGCCGTCCTGGGCAGCTTTTGCGTAACGTATTGATCGAAGTTAGCGGTATTGGGGAGGTAACCAGAAGCTGGTACAAACGGAAAATCACTGCCGAACGTCAAATGGGTGATGTCCAGGAGCGCAAGAGTGCTGGGAAGGGCGTACTTGGTGCCCGAGAGGGCTGTGTCCACGTAAAAGGTTTCGAGCTCCGACACGACGGCTGCCTCCGATGCATTCGTCAACAGCCTGATACCTCCAATGATCCGAGCAGCAGCAAATGGAAGGAATCCACCAGAGTGAGCGAAGAGGAATTTGATGTTCGGGTACTCCCTCGTCACGTTTCTGGCCACCAAATTCAGCGCCGCCCGACTTGTATCGAGCAGAAAATCTATAGCATATGCGGGAATTCCTGCGCTGTTGGCGCTGACTGTTGCCATTTCAGCAAGCAAACGACCACACAACAGATCAACGTGTGTAGATGTAGTTAGAATTCCACACGGGATTTCCATCAGTAGCTATAAATTCTCTTATCGTTGATCTTTCCAGAAGTGGACTAGCTGATCAACAGACTCGGACAAAACTCATTAGATCGATCGTTATAACCGATCCCGAAGAGCAATGGGCACAGAGGAACACAGGTGGCAAGAGTTGATGGTGAGACAACAAGGAGAAAGGTCTTACAGATTTCCGTCTCGCGACATGGAGACTGGCTCGGGTGCACGAACACCGTGACGTTTCGCTTATCGAGCTCGGCGTAGAGGGGTGCAAAAAGTGGACTGCCGAGGAGTTCGCCGGAGCTGCTGGCCAGAATGACTACGCCCGCAGCGTTCAGGGTTTCCAGCGCATATATAGCTTCAGCAATAGACCCCTCGACATCCGGCAGAGTCAAGGTGGCGAAGAATCTGAATCTGGTGGGGTACTGCACCGAGAGGTTGTAGCCATACTCGTTCAGTCGTCGAGCCAGTTTGCGACTCTCCTCGATCGGATATCCGTCCATGATGACAGCGCCGGGCGTAGATACAGCAGCCACCGAGAGAGAGATGTTCAACAGATCCATCGTCTCCAGATGACGCGTAACGTTCCATGCAGGGATGGGCAGGCCCCCTGCCGTTATGTTGTTCGCCCTCAGCAGCTGAGCGTAGAATGGTGGTATGTAGTGGCAGTGAGTGTCGATCCTTTTGATCACTTTGGGCGTATGCGCACAAGCTACTCTCACTAATGTCAGCTGCAGCAGCCACAGCAGCACCGTAGAGCTGCTTCTTTTCTCCATCTCTGCACCGCTGCTAATCCGAATCTCGAATGTCGATCAGCCGTTGGCCTGTACGTCAGCCAGTAGCACGTGACTTTCCGGTTCCGAGTCCGAAATGCCCACAAACGCCTCAATCTCTCGAAGTTCCTTCTTTCTTTACGTGAGTGCTGCAGGCGTCCTGCTCTTGAATCTCGAAATCCTCGAATCCGGTATCAGACGACTGACTCTGTGGTGTCAACTACGAAGTACTGCCACATTCTGATTGCCAATTCCTCTGAATTTCAGAGCCCTTTATGTCCTTTCCCTGAATTGCACTGGTACTAGCAGAGCCTGAAATTTGGATTTATCTCGCTTTACGTCTACCACAGTGGTCAACAGCAACCTACTAGACCCGTGTCACAGTAACAGGGTGACCGAGTGAGGATGATATCCAGTCTCTAGCCGGACACGCCCGGACACGACCTCCGCTCACGCCAAACCCAAGGGACGGCTGATTGATAGAACGCAGGAGCATCCAAGCGTCGAAATCGAATCGACAGACTTCTGAGCTCTCTTTCCAAACAGCGAAAGGAGGCAACAGTGGTTCATTCCATCCTTCGCATATTTGTCGGCACCACGCAGCCTCATCTGAGAGACAGTATCTGTCTTGTTTGAAATTGTCCCTACTTGGCCGGTGCAAAAAACTTGCAGCTGGAGCAATCTCTAGACAGGCAGGCATCAGCTGGGCCAACTGTAAAAACCTGTAGAGTAGATTGATGTCAACTTTAAGCTTTATGTTAAATCAAGTGAACAACCCTATGGGAGAAATATAGATGATTATATAGCACAACCTCAAAATGCGGCATTATACTGGGTGAGTGAAAGGGGATAAACCGATTTTTCAATCTCATGGGCCCTAGAAGTTTGCTCAGCTGACGCGGTTTGCGCGTGATATTTGGAACGTACTTGGGAGTGGAATCGTGTTCATCTGCGCGGCTCGAGTCTTCATATCTTTACAGTGACGAGTCTCTAATTCTCTCTTCAAGCCGTGGAAAAGCTCAGGGTCGACAGATATCGCCGTAATTGTTGCCGTATTCTGATATTCTTTCGGTTCATCGTATGGTGTAGGACTTGACTTTGTACTCACCTTGATTACGTTTGACTTTCATTCATTCTCAACTTCTTTGGGACCTCAATTCACAGCAATCAAAAGTCAACACATGCACTGCGTACAGGGTTCTCGGTCAACACGAGATGCCATGTACTCTGTTTCAGTAGATTGCAGAATTCGAAAAAGTTACAGTTTTGTCTTTCACGTTCTATTCCATCATTTTCATATGCATCTGCAACGCTAGGTAAACACATGGTGAATTAGACGGGTCATGTGACCATGAAATTTGTCATATATTTTCAAACAAAGAATGTTTTTTTTTTTTAATAAAAATGTCTACTAATTATCATTATTCTTGGTTCCCAACTATCACAATTTTAGAATAAACATCTAAAATTATTTCTTCCCACAAAAATGGTGTCAAATGTGGAATTCTTCTGAAATGTTGGACAATTTGATAAGTAATGATTAGAGAATACTGAATGTTCTCATAGTTCTCAATGTCAAAGTGATTGATTTTTTGTAGACGGTGAATATGAAAAATAAATTTTGTGATACATGTATCGCTTCTCATACTTCCTAACAACTAAACAAAACACTTGGAAACTTTTGAGAGAAAAAGTGATACATGTATCTATGTTCAATGTCAATGAGAGCTCGCATTTTTTCACAACAACAAACTATGGTTAGAGATGATCACAGCAATATGATCAAGCTGCGAAAAATCCAATGGCAGTTAAAATCCATCCATGAAAGTAACATCCTTCAATGATGAAAATATTATAGCTCTAGTTATTACAAATAGTGACAATCTCCATGAAGGTTAGAATCTAACCAAATCCTCCATACATCACAATGGTATAGACGTCATTATTGCAGAACAACAGTATATGCATTCTAGACATAGATTTCAAAAATTATGATTATCAACTTTTTTGTTATTACGCGGTTCAAAAAGTATAAAAGCATTGTCAAGGAAATTTGCATGGTCATTTGACGCAAGCTTGAAGAGCGAAGGAGTGTGAACAATATGGTTGTGCTTGTATGAAATTAAGTTGAGAAGTGATCCAAGAACTTATACATGTTCTTTTCAAGCTGTCTCAAAACCACTCAGAGTTATCTCTGATTCTTAGCGTTGTCCAATCAACTCCCTCTATTTCACCGTTTTGAAATCACAATTTCATTATACCAAAAGAATCATTCAACTATCTAAAAAAAAGTGGTAGGGGAGTGCAAAATGCACTATGGGGTCCCTTGCAGCTTTGTTCAAATTTTGAATATGTTTTTCATATTTAGCCTTCCAAGCCATTCAAACGAAGGAATTTGCATTTGACTAAGTGTAATTTGCTTTAAAGGGTGTTGATTTGTCTTGAGAGGAGAATGATGACAATGAAGAGAGCCAAAAAAGTTCAGATAATTTGGTCGTAAAAGTAAATTATGATACACATATCATTCTCTAGTGTTTTAGGATGATGAGTCACTTGGAACATCTTTTGCTTCCAAAGATCATGGCATCTGTAATCAAATGGAGAGGGTGGTTGTAAACAAAAAACATGTTCAGTGTGAAATAGACAAAAAAGATAGTAAGCTCATTACACCAGAGAAAAAGTTGAAGAATGAGAATGTTGGAAGTAGTTCATTAGTCTAACACCAACATAGAATTTATAGTAATTCAATTTATATGCGTATTGTAAACAATTTGACAAGGAGATTTTTTGGGGATAATGAGGATGAGGAATTGAAAAAGGAGGTAGAACCAAGTCTAAGCTTGCCAATGAAGGATTCCACGGAGTTGTTAGATAGCTTTATGAACAAAAAGGATAGTGACAAGTTTAGGCACAAGTGGGGATGACTTTCACTCCACACATATTAGAATACCACCTTTTCATTTCAACCATGAAATTTTTTCACATGAAGGATGTGAAAAAACTAACACCATATCATCTGATGAAAGTGATGAGTCCAATCTAGCCGAATTTATTGTTGGTTTGGAGATTATACCAAGAGATAAATTTTACGTAAGTCTGCATGAATAGTAGTTAAAAAAGCTATTTTACAAACATAATGTAAAAAAATAAGGTCTTGATTGACATACTTGATGCTCAAAAATTGAAAATTTTTTCTCTTTAAATGTTGTATGTGTGAATTTTTTGTTTCTCTAGATGCAAAGATGCTGAAGGAATATCAAACATAATTTTTTTGTATGAAAAAAATGAACATGATATTTTTCTCAGACAATATTGTGGAAAAAAGAGTGAGAAGAATTTATGATTTGTTCATGGTGAAGGAGCTACTTGTGTGTCGTAATGCTTTCAAAATGTTGTAAAGCTTGAAAAATAGCCCATTATTCTGATTGTTGTCCGTATGATGATCTAAAATTTATCATGAATCATATCACACAAGTGTCAACATAAGTCTTCTTGTCTGCAAAAAAGTTATGTCAAAATTTTTTCCAGAAAAACGTGATCTCCAAACAAAAAATATTTTTATTTTTTTGACAATTATACAAAGAAAGAAGTCAACATTTCTTTGTACAAAAAAGTGGAGAGATAGATATTAATAGGTTACTCTCATATTTATATTCCTATCACATATGGAAAGAAACTTTGTGAAAAGTGAAAATTTTAGCCGAAAATTAATTTTTCTCATGCACAACTTCCACCAAATCAAAAGCCAAACATCACAAAACCTTTTTACTTGAAGAAAAGAGTAACAACTCCTCATAGATTAAAATATTTTCATCTAGAATACAGGAGATTTGAGGTCATTGGGTTGGAAATTGAGGATATGTGGGGAGGAACTATTGAAATATGTAAGAAGGTTTGACTTGATTGCATGGATAGTACATGCATTGTAATGAAGGTGGACATTGATTTATACCATTATGTATACCAATCGATAAAAAATAAACTAAAAATTCAGTGCCTTGTGTAGAATTATATAGTTTGGAAGTGATACATGTATCATTGGTTTGTCCTTGTCATGAAAAAATGAACATTCATTTGAGTTGTTTAGGATTTTGTGTGTGTTGTCTTCTAATAAACATGCTTATGATTGCCTCTTCAAGCAAATACATCAAATTTTTGAACCTGCAACAAAACATACAAACTATAGAAAGAGAGAAGTGGATGAAATACAAGCAAAAAGTACATAATCATCTACCTAAGTATGCATTCCTTCAAATTGATGGCAAGGAATAGAAGAAGACCAACATGCTTCATTTTATTCGAGCATCAAAGAATATGAACAAAAAATACTTTATACCAATTTATGTCATTGGTTGCTTAAAATTCCATGATATGCTTCAACTGGTTGTGTATAATTCTCACCTGAACATAAACAATAATTTCAATCTCATAATTATCATTCTCCATAACATTATCACAAATTGGTTTGGACCATTTCCTGACGTGTTGTAAGCAACTTGACAATATGGAAACCAAGAATAAGAACAAATTTGTGCTTGCCTACCTAAGCATGTTAGTCAGACAAAATATATTTTTAGAAAAATGAAGTAAGGCTATTTGTTGGTAGGTCATACCCACAATCAGATTGATCAAATGTTTATTTGCTTCTTGAGACGTCAGACACACAAAAGAGCATTTTGGATCAGCATGTTGCAGAAAATATTGGAAAAATCTTACACACCTACACAAGATTATAGAGTTCTAGAATCACCCTAGATTTTTGAAGATGTATGGCAAAAAATTGGCCTTTAGCAATCAAAAGCTTGAACACATTAATGTTGAGAAATAATTATGGATAATAAACAATCTGAAAAATGGTGAAATACTCTTGTGGGCAAAAGTTATCCACAGTTTTGGAATGGGGAAAAGTGCAAAGTTCTTGCACTTTGTTTCCAAAATCGTCATGTTTGTTCTAGTAGTTAGCTATATGAAACCTGAGGGGGCAAGTGATGCCAACGATACCAGCAAAGTTATTGATAGTTAAAGAAGAACCATTTTTGAAACAAGAAACCTATACTTTGAAGACAAAGGTGCAATTCATATGTCTTGAGATTTAAGATCTAGTCAAAAGTTTCCACATTATTTTCTCCTTCAAAATAAGCCAAAACTATATCTCAAAACTATGTTTGTAATATACAGACATCACATTTTAATTTTTCTATAAATAGTTTTTTTCTTTTTATTGTTTTAATTATACATCAAAAACTTGCAATTTTAATCCTCCTATTTTTCACATAAATGCATATATTATAAAAAGTTAACATCTCATTTTTTTTGGATTTTTAATACAATATATGATCTCATAGTAATATCATAAATCTCAAAGATATGTGAACATATTTTGAAATATGTGATCAATATTTTGAAATCATTTTTGATGAAATTTTTTAAAAAATTTACAATTAAAATAGCTTAATTATCACATTTTTATATTTTTCAAAATTTCTTTTTTTTAGTGGTTTGTAATTCATATACATTCTTCTACACCTTCTCTTTACCTAAATTATTAAAAAAATAAATTAAATCTGACTATTGGATTCTTTTCATTTTATACCCCCATGTAAAAAACTAAAGTAGAGGTCAAATATCAAATATTATGCAACCTTAAACTCATTTTTGTTAAATATTCATGTTTCAGATCTTCTTCTCTTTTCGATTCTTTGATTTTTAGGAATTTTTTTTCCAGCCAATTTTATTTTAATCCTTTTGTTTAACAACTAAAATTTTGAGATGTTTGAGAAATTTTAATAATCTAAAATGAATAATTTTTTTACATTTTTGTGATAATTTTTGGGATTATTGATTGATGAAAAATAATTTAAACATATCTTGCACAACCTCAAATTTTTCTGAATTTCCATATTTATACCATAATCTGCTTTAGTCTTGCAAATATCCCTCTTTGCACATGATGGTAATGAGTTTTAGTACTAGGTTGATTTTCTAAAAAATAACTTTCAAAACAATTAGTTTTCTAGATGATTTTGTTCTCAAAAGCTAATAGACTGTGCATTGAACATTTTTGGTTGCAACATCTCACACATGCCTATAGCAGTGCCCCAATAGAGTCTAATCATTCTTTCTTGCAAGTAGTTCATGCACTCATGTGATTTCTCAAGATTTGACATGTGACGTCCATGAGTCTAGACATTCGTCTGAAGCAATATTCTTCCGAACCCTCCCACAAACTTACATGTGATGCATGCTTCTCTTCACAACCCTTGTCGTGCACAAACATATTGCATCACAACATACATCGCTGTCACATCAAACATCACAATACATAGATCGTCATATACCAACACAAGTTTGCCACTGATACTTTGTTGATGGGGACGCAAGACCTTGGTCGGCAGGGCATCATACATTTGGTTAGAGCTGGATGGCCATGTCAGGAACACACACGTGCTGATAATGGTCATGGGCTATAGGATTCACCTTCTAATATGTTTTGGGAGATGTTACATGTGTTAAGTTCTCTCCAGTCACATCAAACCTATTCTCCGGCATACATTTTAGAGAATGTTCCCTTGTTGGATGATCCAAGTGCACGAATGATGACGAGTGCATATCAAGTCCGGTCATGGATTGGACCAACTGTATTACTAGATGCAACAAGAGTAGTATCTTGTGCATACCGTCCACGTCTATGGTGGACAAATCTTCTTCCAAGGGAGGTTTTATTGTGAGCATATGACGGAGTGGAGAGGCCCTCACTCTACTCAGTTTACTGTCAAAATGTCTAATCTTTTCTACTCTCAAAACATTCACAAGAACACTCCGCTCATAACCATAACATAAAAGAGAGATTACAGTCGAGCCAAACCCACTTTGTGCTTCAAAGACTCTAGTTTCCCGCACTAGCTACTATCCACCATAGCCTCATCTCAAAGGCTCAACTTCAAAAACTGCCCTCCAAGGAGCCCTAATTCAAACTCTACCCCATGAGCCCTAGGACCCGTAATGGCGATGTCGGCTCTAATGGCGGTTCTAGTTTGAACGGTGTTAACTGCACAACTGGCTCTAATTGCTATATCTACTCACATACTCGGACCTATCTAACTAGAGATGCCGTTTCATAAGTCATGACTGCTGTTGTGTACATACATATCGCATCACAACATACATCGCTGTCACATCAAACATCACAATACATAGATCGTCATACACCAACACAAGTGTACCACAATCGCCTCCCTAACTAGCAATTAGGTCCCTCTAACACCAGATAGGCATCTAGTCCATAACATGATATGCCCTTTGTGGGGCTAAGATCAGGAGGCCGGGTGCTATAATGCCCCATCGTTAGTCGTCTATATGCAATCTATACCATGTAACGTTCAAATCTGCTTGCTTGCTAAACGTATCGAGGACATCTCCACCGTCCACTAGGCACCGCTGTCATGTTGTGACGCGACTACTATGAAAAGATGATGACATGTGTCATCTTAAGAGTTGTTGTCATGACAATGATACTTTAGTTTAGGATAACCGACGACATTGTAAGGCTGTTAAGAGCCCACCGTTGGATCAACTTTGTAGGGCTTGGATGTTGAAAAGGCTCCAAGAGATATTATCTTGGATCTTATCAGATATAAGCCTTGATCGGGGTGGAAAGGGTATGGGAGAGATCTAGACACATCACCTTGCTGACTAAGGAGCTTATCAAATCAAAGTGGAGTAGATGTAGGACATGGATAGAGGACAACATGATCCTCAAGATGTATCGATGCCCAATCCATTTGTGATTGACATCTAGTGTCTTCATCGTGATCACTTTCGAGTATACTTAGCCGGTTTCGAGTTGTCATTTTAACTTTTATTAGTGACAACTCATATTGTGTATAGGATGTGTAAGTAGTGTGTTTAGGATAGTTGTAAAGCTCTAAGTTAAAATGGAGCTAATTTGGCCACACTAGAGGTCAAAATAACTCTCTCCATTCTCATTGATCTAGGAGTTTTGGTCAATGAGGGCACTAAAGCAACTTCTTTGAGGTTTTGAGGGATTTTGGAGATCTTTCAGGGGGACATTCAGAGATTTGAAGAGAGGGTTGGAGAGCTGATAGGACAAGCTACGATGTGGACTCAAGAATGGATGGATCTGAAGGATTTGTCATTCTGAAATGGTGATTCAAAAATAGAGAAAGAAATTTAGACATTTGAGTGTATTTGGGATGTTTGTGAGAATCTTACGAGGATTTTGAGAGATCTCAGTCAACTAAGATATATTTACGACTTGGGCTTGTATTTGGATTGAAATTTTGACTCAATTTGACGAGTTTTGAGTATGGAGTGATAGGTTGAAGTTTGTGTATATAGTTAGAGTTGCAGGATTGCACTGACTATCACGAAATTATTTCATCAATCATATCTTTTGATATCAAAAAGTTTTGTCAATAAAACTTTCCACAGTTAAATTTCGGATAATAAGTAACCCTTTTATGAAATGTGAGAGCAATTGAAGTCAAAGATTGGGATATGTGATGGTTTTAGTACACATGGGTCTGCATATTGCCTTGTGATATAGTGTGCAAATCTATAATTGTTATGAGAGATCTAAAAGAGAGAAACATATGAAACTTTTGTGAAAGATTGAAAGGGTTGTGAAGCAATTTTTTGTGAAGTTTGAGCGAGAGTTATTGGTCCAATCATTAGATATCATAATCCTCTTCCGCTGAAGTTTTACCGGTTGTAATGAACTCGAAAGTGGAGTGTTGAGGAGAAAAAGAAGAGATTGTAAACTCACACGAGGTTCAATAGGCTTTCACTACCGCTATGTGCTCAAGCAAACTTAGAAGGGTTCTGCCCTTTGAGAACACACCCTAACCCAAAAATCAGGGTTATCCAAGTCCAAAACTTCACCTAATTCTCGACGAATATCAGCTAGTAAGTCTAGATCTCTACCATATAATAAACAGTACGGTGAGAATGATGCTAGAGATGCTTGTCGGCTTAATCGATAACCCATGGCCAACCATGATAGCTAGATGATAACCAGTCTCCCAGATGACCTTTCTCCAAGCCAAACTTTCTTAGTCCTCTCTTCACCATCTGAACAACTCTCTCTGCTAGACCATCAACCTCGAGATGATCTCTTGAGATGGTATATCGATCGATCGACACTTGATCACACCTAAAATTCGCCCAAAAACTCAGTACCCTGATCAGTCAACACTTCTGCTAGTGCACCAAATCGACTAAGCACCACAGCTAAGAACGCATAAGCTGTTCCCTCACTTGACTTGTCAGGCAAGGCCACCAACTCAATCCACTTGGTTTAGTGTTCCCTCACTGCCAACTCTTAGCTTTGTCGTTAATTGAGTGATATATGTATCACTTCCACTTACATTTTTGATTTCTTTGAATTTTGTAGATGAAGGGTGGGAAGTTTGTAGAGTGGGAAGTTGAAGACCTCCTAGGGTATTTTTTAGAAACATTGGATGTACCTTTCAGAATTCATGCCAAAGTTGGAGTACACATTGGGGATTGATGATATCTTTTTTAGCTTTAGCATGCGTGGAGCCAAGAGCAATGAGGTTCTTTTTTGAAAATGGAATTTTCCACCTTCGTCGAGTAATTTGCATAGGTTAAGTCTTTTAAACTCTGGCGTTTGGTTGTGTTGCACTTAATAAAACAATGGAACATAGTTGAAAATGTTATGCATAAAATGTTCAACGCTGACATGGAGTCTAATATTTAGTGAGTTTTCATCCATGAAAAAATGATATATCACTTCTTCACTTCATTCGTCTTTTCTTTTGTTCTCACTCAATGGATTCACATTTTGTATCTTCATCAATTCCAATCTCATTCATGATACATGTATCACTTTATGTACTAATTCCTCTTTTGTTGTTCTTTAGGATAAAGATAAAGTCGTGCGACAAGTTCAAGGTAATTGTCTGACCTGGTGTTTTGAGCAATCGACCATAGGATACCACCATGAATCTAGAAGCTCGAAGAGGGAGTTTTATAAATTAAAACCAAATGAAGGCCAACACAATGGTTCATCGAGCACTTCTTGTACCTTGAGAGCTTGATCATGGATCTGTTTCTTGAAAGTGAGATCGTTATTGCCATTGCTATGCTCTGCGAAAGAAATTGTATTGCCTTGGAGAAGTCATTGATATATACACAATATATGGGGATTAGAATCGATACTTTTCCACTAGACTTTGATATACAAAGTGAGTAGTTGTGACCACGTGCTAGCAATGTTAGTATTGAATTCGGCGAACGTAGCCAAGAAAGGGAGTGTATGATTTTGCAAGTCATCCCTCCTCTCTCCAAGAGAAAAAAACATGCAGAAGAGGATGACTAATTCTTGGAGGAGCTTGATGAGATTTTTGAGGAGTTGGAAAAAGCTAGTCTCAGCTACCAAGCGCGTGAAGATGTTGTAGGACCAAATCAACGTCCTTAGATTGGAATATTTGAGCAAGACTCAATCACACATCTTCTTCATGCTATCTACTTTGCCCCTTGTAAAAACTAATGGATCTTCTCCAATATTAGAGGATGACATGTTCTAGGATCCTCCTAAAGCCATGAAGTGCTTCATGCAAAGACAAATGTTTCAACTGACCTTTTACCCAATTGTAGGAGCATAGTTCTTAGGATAAGTAGGAATTTTTTTGATTTTCATTAATAAAGAGCTATATTCGGGATTTGATGTGGGTATTCATCCGAATATATGTTAGTTAGTTACATATGAATACCACTAGCGAGTTCACACGAGTGAATTGAGAGGGAATTAGGTTACGTAATTGGTCGACGGATTGAAGAAGCGTCGAGCAAAGAGGTCGATGCCAAGAACCTACAAAATCAGTGTGTCCTGAGAAGAGAGTAGTTGCAATGTCGAAGCGTCGAACCGTGAGAGTACCAACAGGGCAAAGTGCGACCATGGGGAGTATTCGACCGCTTATTCTGATGGTGGATTGGACTCCAATGGAGTTGCTGAGGTTAAAAAATCTAGACGGCGCTGTCGCATGGACATTTCTTTGCTCTGAGAACGCCCGAGCGCCTGGCTGTAGAAGAACCCTCTAGAACCTCGTGTGAGTTGACAATCTCTTCTTCTTCTCCTCATCACTCCATATTATAGCCGGTAAAACTTCTGCGGAAGAAGATTATGATATCTGATGATTCGACCAATAACTTTCGCTTAAACTTTACAGAAAATTGCTTCACAACCTTACTATCACTCAGAAAAGTTTCAGATGTTTTTCTTTTCTAGATCTCTCAAAACAATTGGTGATTTACCCACTGTAACACAAGGCGATATGCAGACCCCTGTGTACACAACCCATCACACATCCCAATCCTTGACTTCAATTGCTCCCAGATTTTATCAGAGGGTCACTTATCATCAAAACTTGAACTGTGCAAAGTTTTATTGACAGAAATTTCTGATATCAAAAGATATGATCTCTGTACTAACTTCGTGACAGTCAGTGCAGTCATGCAATTTTGACTGTATACACAAACTTCAAGCTATCACTCTGTACTCAAAAATCGTCCAATCGAGTCAAAACTTCGATCAAAACACAAGCTTGAGTCGAAAACTATATCTTTGTTGACTCAGATCTCCCAAAACCCTCGTAAGGTTCTCACAAACTCCCCAAATACACTCAAAGGTCTAAATTTCTCACTCTAACTTTGAATCATCATTTCAGAGTGACAAATACTTCAAATCCATCCATTCTTGAGCCCACGTCGTAGCTCGTCCCGTCAGCTCTCCAACCCAATTCTCAGATCTCCAAATGTCCCCCTTGAAGGTCTCCCAAACTCCTCAAAACCTCGAAGAAGTTGCCCAAGAGCCCTCATTGGCCCAAACTCCAAGACCAATGAGAATGAAGTGTGTTATTTTGACCTCTAGTGTGGCCAAATTAGCTCCATTTTAACTTAGAGCTTTACAACTATCCGAAACACACTACTTAGCCATCCTATACACAATACGAGTTGCCACTAATAAAGAGTCAAAATGACAACTCGAAACCGGCTAAGTATGAGCGGAACTACAAAGCGGAACCGGGGAGTTTATAACTTGAGAATAATACTCCTCGCCAAAGTTCCTAACAATCAACTCCCTATGGCTTGTTTTCGGTAAGCAATAGTGATGGATTGGAACCCATGTGTTGAAAGCCACCACTCTTTGGTAAGTTCAAATCCATAGCGCCCAAACTAAATCAAAACGTACATTGTTACGTCCCAAATCGTGCCGTAGGAAACAACTGGAAGAATAATCGGGTGCGGAGAGTTTATCACTTGTTGCGAAAGTTATCTCCAAAATGATACACTAACCACGCCGAAAATGATCACGATGAAGACACGGATGTTGATCACAAATGGATTAGGCATCGGTACATACGGAGGATCATGTTGTCCTCTATCCATGTCCTCGTCGGCTCCACTTCGATCAGATATGTTCCTTAGTCAGCAAAGTGATGTGTCTTACACTCTCCCATACCCTTTCCATCCTGACTGCGCTTTATATCTGATAAGGTCCAAGATAATATCTCTTGGAGCCTTTTCAACATCATGACCCTACAGAGTAGATCCAACGGTGGGCTCTTAATGACCTTACGGTCTTGCCGTCGGTTATCCTAACCTAAACTATCGCCGTCATGACAACAGCTCTGAAGATGACACATGTCATCATCTTCTCATAGTAGCCGCGTCACAACATGACATCGCATTTTTGTCATGGCGATGGGACTATGTGTGCCCAAAGCTATGCGATGAAGTCAGACAGGGAAAGCATCGCTAGCAATTGAGATTCGAACACAGCCAGAGAAATGGGATGCCAAACTTTGGACGAAGGCGCTAGGACGTTCTTACGAGGAGGACAAAGGTGGAGTTGATTGGGAAGGATCAGCAATGCACACGACCTTCACGTTCAATGAACGCAAGTGGTTCAATCCCAGAGAGAGGAAGGGGACGAATGGCTACAAGCTTGATTTGATCAAGGATGTCTTTACACGTAAGGTGGCTCTCACCTTGAACCAGCTTTTCTCTCCTCAAAGCACGACGTATGTCAGCATGCACAAAGTATGGATTATGGAAGGGTTCATAGGAGGAACCATCCGGATGAATTGGGGAGAAATCTTTGATAAGAATGTACAAGCGATGGCCATTTAGATGAGGAAAGATGATTAGAGTGTGGTCTATCTCTCGTCTTTCTTGGTGCATATGTATGCAAAGATGGAGTGGCTGACTCCCAAGAAAAGCCAACTATATTGATTGGAGTCCATGCTCTCAGACCTCGACATAGACATCGACAACGCCAACAGTGGATCTACGAGGAGCTTGGGAATTAGCGCGCCACCTGATTCACGACGAACCGAAGAAGTCAGGTCAGCCACGCAGAGTAAGCCTGATTCGGATTCGGATCTGGAAGTGATAGGCACCTCTCGGAAGAGGAAGAGAGTGGTAGAAGATAGTCCTCCTCGCGCTCGACGGTCAAGAAGGGAGAGTCAGAGAAGAAGAAAGTGGAGGAAGAAGTACCCCTTAAGTCGTATCGTCCAAAGGTGAAAACGACAAAGGAAATCGCTGAGCCTATGGCCTTTGTGTTACAGTTGTCTCAGAAGCTGGAAGTAGTGGTGGTCCCGGTGTTGTTAGAGCTGAACGAGATGGGACCGATGTACATGCAAGGGTGGGACTCTCAAGCCGACGGGTACATGGACTTGGTCCACATGATGAATCGACTTGCTCTGGGAAAGAGGACCAGTCTGATACTGTTCGGGAATTGACGGAGAATGTGGACAAGTTATCCAAGCAAAAAGCCAAATTGGAACAAAAGGTCTAGGAGGCGAAGAAGGCATACGAAGAGATTTGCCGTATTCGAGGTGCAAAAATCCAGTTCGTAGAGAAGGAGAACTCACATCTTTGGGAGACAGTGCATGATCTGAATATGCGGTTGAATCACGTGGACGTGAAGGCACCTGCGAGGTTGGAGACCCTTGCTAACAAGTGTGCGAAACATTTGTTCACTCGGTGTGATAGATTAGAGACGTAGCGGTTGGAGCAGTTGGTGACTGCAATGGAGAATCCGGGAGATTCGAAAGATCAAAGGAAGGAGATGTACAAAGCCTTGGGTTGAGATTTTCAGGAAGCCATGGCTCTTCATCGACGCAGCCGATGTATAGGAAATGCAGTTAGGAATCGACGCCTTCACATAAGCAGCGGAGGTGCGATCGAGTGGCTTAGATAGACAAAGAATACTTAGGAGCGATCCATGTAGGTAACGGTTAGGAGTAGAAGTTAGGAAATTCATTATAAATAGTCGTAAGAATAAAGTGGTGGGACCTTTTCATCTTTGCAAGTGTCCATTATGTTGGACTGCAAATTGTAGTCAGGGTAGAACAAGCGTTCGAAAAACTGGTGTATTTATGCTGGAACAACCTTGACTGGTTCGTGCATCCAAGAAGTTACCCGGATATTCGTCCATGAGCCGGACTTGCCTGTAGTCACCAAGAGTACTTTCTTGAGTATCTCGTTGCGACGCAAGCTTGTAAAGAGAGAGATCCCCATCTTGAATTAAAGGAATTCATTGAAACCATGTTGACCTTGTCTATGGAATCGATTGTGTGATGGGAGTGAGAAAGAATTGAGTGGAATTGATGGCTTTCTGTTCGTGCACTCTTCGGACTTTGCAGTCTAGAGTTGTAAAGATGACTAAATGCGTGTTTCCCTTCCTTAATGGTGAGGTTTGATCCCTTATTCCCTTGGGAACGAATCTAACTATACAAATTCGGACCTAGTAATGCATATCCATGCTATTACATCAATGTTCTAGCAAACTTTGAGCTTAAGTATGCGGAGGAATTTCTAGGAAAAATCCATTGACCATAGCTTAGTCTTGGGCTTTGTCATTTCTTATGTAATAAAATATGTTTTCCATTTAACACATCCTTGTATGATTTTCTCAAAACATGAATGTTGTTTAATATTCTAGTGCAAATCCAAGACCTTCTTCTAAATAGATTGATATTTTTCTCATCTCTTTATGGGCTCTTTCAGAAAAAACAATTGCTTCAGTCATACCTTCCCAACTCCTCATGATGTCCTAAACTTTTACATTGGTTACCTTCTCCAAACAACAACTCCTCTTTTCAAACTAGTTAGATGACACTTTGTCAAAATCTTTTGTGTGCAAATCTGCAAGCTGCTTTCATATCACCTCTCCCTATAGATATGAAAAACTATTAACTTTGCCATGAGAGATTAGACCTAAATCATTAATGGCCTTTTTGTTAGATATCTTTCGATTCCAATCCACTCATATGAGCATGATAGACAATGAAGTCTTGCCTTTATCTACTTCAAACTAGAATCAAAACAGATTTTCATTTATCATTTGATAGTGTTAGCAACATTCATCTTTTCATCACTATCACAATGACAATTCAGCCTTGGTTGCAGTTGGTGCTCCCTATTGTCATCAAATATATCTACGTTTTTATATGTGAGAGATCGAAGATACTTCTTTTTCATTTTCACTCACGCCCTCACTTTTCTCAATTCAATTATAACTCTAGCATTTTTTCCCATGTGTTTCTCACTTCTTTTCTCCACCAAGTAGTTTAAAAAATAAATGACTTTGATTATGGCTTGCATGTTCTTTCATTACTCCATCATTTCAAGATCATCTCCATGCTCCTTGAGTCAGTCAAAAAAGACTTTAGAGATTTGGACACCTCCAAAAATTACACATGATTTGCATGCCTTTTTTTTTCTATTATTTCCTAAAAAAAATCCCAATTTTTTTTATCAAATGAAAAAATTTTCCATCCTTCATCCAATGTTTTGGCAATGTTCAATGATTTTATGATGGTTCTCACAATGCATGACATGATTTTCAAGCTGCACATAATTTCTTCTCTCCTCATAAAATCAACTTTCAATTTTAAACAAAATTAATTTCACTGTACATATTTTTGATAAAAGCATCCACACTATTGATATTACTATCACTTTCTTCTTATGAAATGTGTGTTCTAGTATCCTCTAAAGGAATTCTAAAACTTGGAGTGAAGTTCCTACAACTGAACCTTAATTAGTGATACATGTATCATTTTTTTTCTCTTTTCGGATTGACAAATTCCAAAGCTTTGTTAATCATGGAATGAAGATGTTCTTTGTGCAGTGATATCCGGAAAAAAAATTAAAATTTATGATACAGGTATCACAACTCTTTTAAAGATTTCAACTTTTCAAATCCAAAACTTTCTTTACCATTTGCACCCATCTTGCTCCTGACTTCCTATCCAACCATTACGCATTTCACGTCATTAGTAGGAAAGAGACACAGTAAAATAATAAAAAGATGGATGAACAGATTTGATGGGGTCTTCCCATCAAAACGTACAAGGATAGAACCAAAATGGTAACATGGGGCTAGGGTATTACATCACGTAATATATACTAACTATCTAGGTCAAGGGGTTTACAAACAACATAGCAACGGCTAGTGTTTTATGTGACGAATGGAAACACTTTATCTAAAATAGACTATCGAGTAATCTAAAGAGAGTGATACTCTCTGTCACCTAGTATGGTAGGCTCTAGCGCACTCCCTCACAAACATATAGAATTCGTTGTCCATAGTTCCATATAACTCTAAAGCTAAGGAACAAAGAGATGACCTCTCTACAAAGAAATGATATTGGTACCACTTCTCTTCTCATGATGTCTGCTTGTCAAACACATGAGTTGGTGTTGTTTTGGTTTCACTTATCTTTGCATTGTTGCAAAGGGTGATACACAAACATATTATTTCTTCCATTAATATAAATTCATGAAATGCATTCTTTTTTACTTTTTGAGTCATGATGTGAGGTTCTCACACTTGTGAAACAAAGTTCCATACAAATTTTTTTTGCTCATGTATTATTCTGTCTGATACTTGGACATGTTTTTGATTAGTTAAGCCAACAATATCCATGGTCCTTACTAGCATTATGAAGTTTGTTGCATTTATGTCATCTTGCACAAATTTTCAAATGCCGGTTATTAAATTCTTCTGTTTGTGGTACTTCGTAGTTGACAAAAAATAGAAATATAAAATTTTCTTCAATGTTTTTCTGACCATGGTTTCTGGAAATTGGATTACTCTATGTTAAGTCAGGCTATCATTCATTAATTATAACACAGTCAATTCTAATTTAACCATGATGGCTTATGCTGTCTTTAAATGAATCCTAATGCTATACCAAATTTTATATTTTTCTTTCCAATTCATCATTGATTTTTTAAATTTTATAAAAAAATTAAAAGAAGTGATACATGTCAGTTCTTAGTTTTCCGCCATGCCTATCGAAACAAATATTTTCCACAAATCCAATACTGTGCAAAAATAATTTTCTTTTACTTCACACCAATTCCTTCAAGAGAAAAAAAATTCTCTTCTGCATCAGTTTTTCCACCCACGTGAGACCAGGGAGTTTAGTCACATTATCCGTCTAGTTGATCACTATAATGGTAGCACTTTTCACAGGAGTCCTTAAGGAGTGAAAAACTTCTTAAGTTCTATCTTCTACTGGTGGCTACTGTTGCTGGACCAAATAAAAATTGGGTGTAGTGTATTACTATCTAACTCTGTTTTGCGGATGTATTGCGACTGAAATTTCAGACAGATTATCTCGTCTGTTTGTCTTTTCAAGGAGTAGAATATGAAGCTTCGAACTTCTCAGCTTGATAATGGTATCCAACCACAGCCGGAACCTATCGTCATAAACAAACATCAGGTCCTGTTTTAGACCTCTTATCGCCCAAAAGAAACGCGCGTGAGGTCAAGATTGTACAAATGTCCCAAATGTAACTAGACAAACATATACCTTTGTTTACTGGATTAAGTTCATGTCTTGTGGGTCTAGCGTGATTTCCATTTTCACCTCTCAATAAACTCTCGGTAGAATGCATATGTGCCTTGTGACCCCTCAACACAACAGAGTATGATTGATAAGTATTCTAAATCATCAATTTGCCAGCTTGCCAAAATCAAATTTTGTATCATAAGTTTATCATAGCACCAGGATTCCCACACTGCATAACATGTGCTAGAACTTACACAGCAGAAGTGGATGAAGAAACTTTAGTAGTTCTCAATCATAATGCTGATAATGTGTCTTGAATTAACCACACAAATAGCAGAACCCCCAGAGTCCCAGACCAAATAGCGCAGGTTGCTGGTCAGTATTAGGGTTCATGCCCTGCTTTTATTCCCTTTTCTGCAAGTGTTGCTCAATTTTGTGAATACAATCGCATGTTTGTTTGATTATTTCACCCCAGCCCATGAGTCATAACTAGATGTTTCCAATGCGTGGTTCTCATATGTATGATATAAATCTGAGTTCATGCTTTAAATAAAAATAAGTTCTCGTTATCTTGTAGCCATTTTTTGGTTAAATTCTTAACCACACATCAATTTCATAATTATTCAGTACATCAAAATTTATTTCTTTTTATAAGATTTCAGCTTTACCAAATGAGCTAAAATTGTCGATTACTAGAATTAAGGTTTGCGCCTTGCGGAACGTACATTCTGATTGGGTACCTTTTTTCAAGAATTAATATCTCATATATTGCACCTTAATGTCTATTTTTAAAATTATGTTTTACATCATCTTGGTTGCTCACTAAATAAATTCAGAAATCATCCATCTAGACTCTTCACACTTAAAATACATGCAATGTTTAACATTCATGTATGTAAAAGTTCATTCCAATTGGTTCTCAACATTTCTGATATCATCTCACACATGTAAAAGTGACGTGGATAGGTGCAGAAACAACTGCATGAATGACTGATTTTCAATAAGTCAAGTAATAATTCGTAAAATTAAATATTAATTTTGAATTATTCAATTTTATTATAAAATAAAAATATTATAATTTTCTTTAAATGAATCAAAGAATTATAACGAAAGTGAGAATTTTATTTATGTATCAGTTTTAAATCATGACACATATATTGCTACTATTTAATTTGTAAATGTAAGCAAGAGTTATATTATAAGGTGGAATTTCACTTTTTCACTAATATGTAGCTTGTTATAGACTTGGTGATAATCTGTTAGGTTTATATTGGTTTAGTTTGCAAAATTATTGACATGTTAAACATCTATCTCTTGTTCTTTTTGGCATGATTAAGGTAGATAGTTAGTTGAATGTGGATGGAGTTTTCATTTCATCACTTTGTGGTTTTGCAATCAAATTTTGAGTTTATTTATTTGGTCTTCCCAACACTTTCAAAGCTTTTCCACATATTGAATTAGGTGATAGAGATAAAGAGTCATTTAGGTTGATGTGTTACTTGATTTTAGAGAAGTGTAAAGCATCTCAACCTAGCGCAATTGTGTTTTGTGTATTAGCATGTGCAAATGTGATTCTTTGAATACAGTGCCAAGTTTATGAATAAAAATTTTGGAGCATAGTTTGAAATTATTTTATCTATTGAGTGCAATATCAACTGTGTGCTAATTGATATTGTAAGCCATTGGCCATATTGATATTTTAAACGTTTTGTCCATTCTCAAGTGGCGGCTTTCCTTGACACCAGGGGTTTTTAGAATACTTGAGGATTTTATAGAGAATGTGAAGTTTTAGTAACCATCTTAAGAGCATTTACTTTGGCAGAGGGCTTGAGATAAAAAAAATTTCAAAATGTGTTACATGTTGATCTTAGAAGATTTCAAATAAATCTACTTAAGAGAGTTTGAGAGCAATGATAAAGGCTCCAGAAAAAGCTCATGTAAATGATTAAGGACCTTTTTCACTTTTCCAGACTTCTTGCAGAGAGATAGTTCTTTCCAGAATAAAAGTTGGAAATTTGGAGGCCTTATCATACCATGCAAAGACTTAACATCCATGTCATATGGAGATGAAAAGAATCGCCATAATCTAAGAAAGATTTTATCATGTCAAAGTATGTACGTTCATATTGCATGGGTTGCATCTTTCTTTGAATAGCATCAGCTTTTCTGAATGAAGAAAAAAATAGAGAATATTACTGAAGAGTGATGATAATGGTGTGCAATGAACAATTGGAGTTGGTTGTGTTCAAGGATAAGCTGTCCAATTTGGTTCATAATTCTCTTCTTTTTGTGAGATCGCCCATTTAATTTTTTTTTAAATTGAAAATGTGGATATGATCATGAAAAATCCATCTGACATGTGGGAAGAAACACCATTTGATGCAACCTCATCTATTTCAAGACCAAAGAGCCTATGCAACTCGTCTAAGCGCAGAAAATGTAATGTCTTAAGAAGAAAGATGACTGCCATAAAAATAAAATAAAAAATTAAACATACTTTGAGAATACTTTCAATTGCCTGACTACTGCCAAGTGTTGTGGGGTAGATTGCTGCAGAAAATTATAAAGAAAGTTGATAACAAAGAATACAAATCCATCACTGTCATAGATCTACTCCACAAAATCATTGCAAAATTTGGCATGTGTAGGGTTAAAATTATTGAGAGCAAGTATATTACTCCGTTATTTTTCCTTAAGAAATTCATTTAATATTTTGAATCCCCCAAAATTGCAATTACATCTTGCAGATTGTGAGATTGCAATGTATTTACATTTTCTCGTGAATTTTTTAGACTGTCTCTCATTTGTATGTATTATCTCCATCTACAAAATTTTTTGAATCACAAATTCTAGCTTTCATATAATATTATCATTTAGATCAAATCATACACACACAAAAAAAGGATGGACATAAATTCTTACTTTATACCAGTTTGAGATAACTTTGAAATGTGAGGGGAAAGAGTACCCACCTCAAACATATCAACTCCATAATATAAAGCAAACTCAAAAAGTCTGAAGTGGTTAAAGGTTGAAAACTATAACCAAATCTAGTAAATTTTAAGTATGTACATCAACATCATAGCTAAAATCACATCCTTTTTTAATGAAATTATAAAAAATAAGATAAAATGATATTTTTAATATTAGAAAAATTTTTTTATAGTAGTTTTTTCCAATTTCAGTAGATTCATAATTTAATTTACGTCAAGCTTTAATTTATTTTGTATTCTAATAAACAAATATTATATATTATCCGATTGTGTTTTAGAATTATAATATATTATCGAATGATAATTTTCATTATATATATTTTATATAGAATTTAATTATTTGAAAAAACATGACAAAAATACGACTAATGGAACTTGAGTTTATCTTGTGATTTTAAGGTCAGTAAAAAATTTGTTTAGAAAATATAGAGTAAATAAGTGAATGCAGAGGTGAAAAATTCCAGAGACGTTGTTATGGTGTGTTTGTGTTGAAAGTGTGAATGATGTACACTGATTCTTACGTGATTGTTCTGTACCTTATACCCACCAGCACAGGAATAATCCTTCCTTTCGCTATAGATTTCTACAGCTGGAGCGATGGTTAATCTGATGTTCCAAAAACGTGAGCAGGAAGTACCCGAATGCGAAATACCTCTCATTTCACTCGGATTCAACGTAAATTGTGTTTTGGAGATCAGCTGTTTGAAATCATAAATTAACAACCTTTCAAATAACTATGTACAGCCAGCATATTTTGTGCTGGTGGGTATAAGGTACAGAAACAATCACGTAAGACTCAGTGTACATCGTAACCTTTTCTTAAATAAGTCATTGAAGTAATTTTCTAGCCTTTCCTATGGCTAAAGTTTCTCAAAGCCCAAGATTTATGGAGTATAAGTTTGAATACTGAAGTGAGGACGGTCTTCAGCAATCTGGTACATTACTGAAATTCATAAAAGATTCACAGCTATACTGGAGACAAGGGAGCATGGCAGCCTTAAAAAGATAGATGATACAAACCTTTCAAGAGTTGATAGTCAGATGCTAATGGATAATTCTACTGATAAAGTACTGACATGTCTCCTGCCCGGGACATGTAGATTGGCTCGGGTGCACGAACACTGCGGCGTTTCGATTGTCGAGTTCAGGGTTTCAAAAACTAGACTCCCGACGAATTCACCAGAGCTAGTGGCTAGACTTAGGACGCCAGGCCCTGCTGCCTTCAGAATGTCGAGTGCACATATAGCTTCAGCAAGAGATCCCTGAACATGTGGTAGGGTTGAAGTGGCGAAGAACTCGAACCTGTTGGGATAATGCGTTGAGAGGTTGTTATCATGATCGTTCAAACGTCGAGCCAGTTTGCGGCTTTCATAGATTGGAAATCCATCCAACTGCGAGAGATATATTCAACGAATCCCTCAGAGCTAGATGCTATTTGATTCTCCACGGAAGTACGGGTCGTCCTCGTGCAGTTATATTTCTCTTCTTCTGAGTCAGTAGTCTGTAGAGTGGAAAGTTATGAGAACGATTGTCGATTCTCTTTAGCAGTTTCGGCATATCCATATTACCTACTATAACTACGGCCAGCTGCAACATAGTACCGTATTGCCAAAATACACCTTTTCTCCATGTTTGGATACTGACTGATCCTCACTACTCCTAGAGTCAGCTGTAGGCTACCGCCATACTGCAACTGTCTGACTTTTGTGGTAACAAAAATGGTTGCCACATTGGTTGAAGTTGGACAACCGAGTGCGAGTACCTGCTCTTGAAACTCAGTGTACTGGATGAAACTCTGCACTTCGCAGTCGAGGATGAATAACCGCCAGATGCGAAGGACTGACGGTTGCAGAGTTCTGCGAGTTCCAGATCCTCTTATTCTGTCTATTGACTCAAATCTGGAAGTACTCTGAAGGTCTAGCAGGGAGTTTTGGTACTCAGCCGGCCTCAACAATCAGTCAGAAACAGGAGATAAAGGTGCATCATCAAACGTGGACGATCCTTACATCTGTCTTTTCGTTTCCTCTTCCTTCTGGTGCGAACAATCTCCTTGATTTGAGCTCATGGTACGACGTCGACGACGTATGAGATTAATTAGCTGTGGCAGGGTGTACCATGTAAGTTTCAAGCGATGAGTATAGTATATAAAGTCGTGGTTTATTGCCTTATTGCAGGAAACAAAGGCTTCCAAATACTGAACCATGTTTCATGGGAAACTTGTTTTGTTATGATTGTCTAACCGGAGTAACTTGTTTTGTTACTCTGGTTAGACAATCATAACAGTGCATATATTGTACAGATTCATCAACAGTTGCAACTTGCAAGCTAATATAACTAGGATTCTTTAGAAGGGTGTTGTGTCCACTTCTGTGCCTTCGTAGAATACTTAGGCATTTCAGAAGCAAAGTAATAATACTTATTGAATGCTATTAAGTTTGATGAGCTACAATCAGTTTGAAAAATTCATTAATCCTCCCAAAGTATGTCATCAGTTTCTGAATTGTTCTGATTTTCAAGGATATTTATATGGATTTAGAAATGCTTTAAAAAAAGAAAAAAATTGACGGGACACGAGACGAAATGCCGAGAAAGAAGGCGCTCCGGGATTTCCCTCATCCTGAAAGGGATTCCGGGCGCACCATTATAAAGTTGATGATTTC